>CP092881.1:42485773-43085773 GCA_030710605.1 Cordylochernes scorpioides | reverse complement strand
AGAATGGCCGCTATATACAGGGTGGTCTGTAAAGACAGGTGGATGTATCACACAGCTGATAACAGGGTTGTCTAGAGTGGTCGCTATAGGCAGGGTGGTCAGTGGTCGCTATAGACAGGGTGGTCTGTATAGACAGGTGGATGTAACACACTGCTGATAACAGGGTTGTCTAGAATGGCCGCTATAGACAGGTGTATGTATCACACAGCTGATAACAGGGTTGTCTAGAGGGGGGCAGGGAGGACACGTGTTCGCCGGCAGCCAATGGGCGCGCATTCTATCCGTGAGCTTCAGACAGAATAAGGCAATTATATATATAGATTTGGTGTACTGCCGACTTAGATGCCGTGTGAAATAGAATAATATCAAATTTAAAAGTTTCACTAAGGCTCCAATTGAATTCATCTTCGACTTAATCAGGAATTTCCACACTGCCTTCAGATCATTCAATACTTTATTTCTGGAGAATAGAGCGCAGCATGGCTGTGATTAGGATAGTGGGGAGGCTGAATAAGTGTATTTATTTGGTACATTTAACGAGGCATTCCCAGAATAACCTATCCTTCTGGGATAACTGATTATGGAGACTGAATACCACTATTAGAGGTCTTTCTTCAAATTGGGGTTGAACCATTTTTCTTGAGATATATTCCTCAAGTTGGTTTTCTTTTGTGATTTAATTTGGATTCTCCACACAGTACAATATAGTCCGCCTACAAAAGACGCTATAAAGTCCCGTTGTTTAGTATGGAGGTATAAATCTGGAGCATAAAAATCAGTATAAGATCGTTCAACAGCAGAATGAAGGGTAACAGACTGATTGTTTCATAATGCGGTCAGTGATATACGGTCAGTCTCTCCATCTGGTCAGTGTTTGGTTGGAATATTGCTTGAACGTTTGATGGAAATGCAACACTGTGTTTCATAATACAGTCAGAAAGCCTGTCTCTACATCTACGGTGAGTGTTTGGTTGGAATATTGCCTAAATGTTTGAAGGCAACGCAACACGGTATAATTTATTTTTGAAGGGTGTAAAACAACTTTATTTTCAAAATCAATACCTATTACTTCTCTCTCTCTCTCGAATCTTTACACAATTATAAAATAACCCATAATGATTTTATTAAGACATGCAGTCTTGTTTAGAAATATAGCGCAATCCATAGTTGCAATATCGAGGCCAATTTTGGATTTAATTGAAAAACACTTTATTTTGAAAAATGATTTTTTTATTCAAAAAGGACGAAAGATGCCTTTTTACAACCAGATTCACGACGACATGATGTGAGTAGTGCTGTCGGGAGAGCTGTTAAGTTTTTCTGGGGACGGATTTTATAAATTATATATAGTCCCGGGCGCTACACTATATATTTTTATTAATACTATTTTAACTATAATTGATAACCAGGGGTTATAAAAAATAACATTAATCTTTATCAGGTATGTTATTACTATATATATAGCCTTTATATAACTGTATATATTTTCCTATATCATTTTTTGCTTATTTTATTTTCATTATTTTTCAAATTTTCTCTCTGTAACCATTGATTAGACGTTTTTAGAAGTTGGTGAAGAGAGAAAATTCAAAGACAAAGAGGATAAGTTTCTTTTTCTTTTTATTTTTATTTTTATTTTAGTTTTTAGAAGTGTCAAAATTGTCTATAGCATTTATAAACATAGCTTCATCTCCAAATTCAAAATGTATTTCGGTGCGTAAAGTTTGCATAAAGCGGATGGTGCTCACGGGAGAAATAAATTTTGAATCTATAATTTAAAAATATCTCTAGATATATATATTCGCTTATTCCTTTTTTTTTTCCTACCTAGCCTATGACGTGTAACGGCCGAAGCTATGCTGAAGTTTTGTTTTTTCCTTATTCTATATTCAACCTCCATTTATTAATTATATATATGTAAAACAAACCTCTCATGTTTAAATTAACTAAAAAATATATTTTTTTGAGAACTTCTTAATGGTATTATATATATATATATATATATATATATACTCATACAAAGGAAAAATATAAAGTATAAAACCTTTCTATATGTTTTCTAAGGCACAATTCAATGTGCTTGCGCCATTCTATCAAATATTGAATCCCTATTTGAATGTAGAAAGAATGTGATATGGGGCAGAACAAAGCCAGAAGGTAGCCCGCCAATATGGCGTCATCTGAAATTTCAATATGATGATAATTGATGCAACGAATTCGCCACAATAACGACCCGGATAATTAAATATCCAGTACGATTCTAAGATAAATAAAAGATTTTTTTCTCGAGGAAAAAATTACTACTGAATATTAAATTTATATTAATTAACAACAGACCCCAAAAGAAAAGATGATGGGAAAGAAGATTGGAAGGTCGATTCAAATTGGGGAAAAAATAAAAAACACATTTTTAATTAAAATTTCTTTAATTTCTAAATTCCAATATCAGGTTCGATTTAATTTGTCTATAGTGTTACCCCAACAAGTTTTTTTTCTTAATTCTCAGCATTTCTTTCTTTTTCTTTTCTTTTTTTATTTTTTGTGCTTCCCACTCCACCACCATTTTCCCTTATCATCATTAAATATGTAAAATTAAATACGACTCATAAAAATTTAAGAAAAAAAAAAGAGAAAAAAATGGAAATAAAAAAAAGAGAGAGAAAGAAGATGGAAGGAGAAAAGAAATATTAAAAAAAGAAAGAAAGTAAAAAAATAAATAAATAAATAAAAAAGAATTAAGAGGAGGCGAGGGGGGAGGGGGGAATAATAAAAAGGGGAAAAAATAAGAGGAATAAAACCAATGTAATTAAAACAACAGCAAAAGATGGAGAAAAATAGTCTTTGAGAAATTAAAAAAGAAAAGGTGCGAGAGTTGGAGTATGATCCGGTGTGGAATGGCAAAAGCAGAGAGAGAGAGTGTAGGGGTGGGTTAGAGAAATGCATCGACCCCTTTGTTCTCCATTATTATGTCTGGTAACACTGTAAGCAGTTTTCCTCCTTAATTGGGTGAGATTTATAAGCAGACGAATAATTACCAGTTTTTATGGCGGTGGATCAATTAAAAAGTTTGGGGGAAGTGGGAGGGGGGGTTGAGAAACTCAGCATCGTGTGAACAGCTCTCTCTCCACACCACCTTCCTACATAATTATGGCTTGGCCGCTTCAAAGGAGGGTGTTTTGAGTATTGATTGGCGGATAGCAACTTGGAGAGATCTATCGATCGCCCATACATAAGACTCAAAAACAACAAACTTCCAATTGACCCTCAGCTGCATTTGTAAAACTTTCGAGAGAGAGGAAGCAATATTTGTGGGGAAAACTTTGGGTGGATTTACATCAGCAAGTCTAAAATTTTGAAGGTAAATCCTTCTAGATTAAGATCTGGGTAACTTATTTTTGTACTCAGAAGTTCTGCGATGAATTTTATTTAAAATAAAGCCAGAACTGCGTAATGAAGTGAGCTTTGGATTGAAGTCCAATTAATGGAAAGAGAGAAAGTTCCGAAAGAAAGAGTTGGAAGAGATGTTGGGGATATAGAGCAGCTTTGTTTGACTTTGCAATTCTGAATTAGGGGAGTGTGTTGAAGAACAATTTCTCGGCTAGTTTAGCTCTTGTGTGAATCTAATCTACAAAACGGTATAATCTATAGCCACCTATTCTATATTCACCATTCTGTTTGTATTCCAACCTCTCACACCCCACAACGAATGATGCAGAATGAAATTTGGGAGCCCTAGGGTTAAAAACAAATGTCAACAAATAAATTACATACGTAGCACGAAGCGCTCAATATTAGTGTGTTTTAAGAATGTATATAACCAACCCTGAAAAATTGATGTTATTGAATAAAAATATTTGTTCCAATCGTGCCAGAACACAGCATTAATAGCGAAAACAGCATTGTATCACCTACCATTGGTCCCACTATGTACTAAGTGCAACTTTCAACCTGAAACCCCAAACCACATCATTGACTGTATTGGCTCATCCATTGGTGAGATCTACTCATCCCCAGCAGACACTATCAAGAATATCAAGCTCTACAGGCTTGATACCCTTATATCATTGAGTGAATATAAGAAAAAAAAAAAAAGAAGACCTATCATTGGAAAACGAAATATGAACAAACAATATAAAAAAAATAGCCTAATTATTTTATTAAATTGTGAAAATGTCATTCATTATTTTGTATATCTTAACAGATCCTTGACTCTAATGGGAATTACTTCTGACATTGTGCGTGACATTTGTGTATGAGCTTGTCGCTACTCCAACTGTCAAGTTGACAGATGAGACCCCTCGCCCTAACTAGGAGAGAATAAGTCTGAGAGATACGATCCTCGGGTGAAATCAATTTAAACCTCTTACCCAATCTACCGTACTACAAGAGAAAAATCGAAAATGGTTGCGAAGAATTAGTATTTGAGAATATAGAGAAAACTTTGCCAAAAAAATGATTTTGCGAGTTCAGACTCTTTAATAGTCGAAACCTTTGATGGCAAACACTTCAATTTATATTTTGTCTGTCTTAAAAAGTGTTCTGTATAATCTAGACTTTTAATCATTCTTATACTCCCAACAGTATTATACCAGGGAAGAGCTCACTTTTAATTCTACATCGCAGAGTACTAGGATCATATAAAAGAAGAGTAGAGAGGTTGTGGACCTGGGGTGGTAAATGAGACATCAAGGAAGCGCCTGCCGGAGGAAGAGGGCAATTATCAATAATTGGGGGGAAGGAAGAGGAAACGGGATACGGGGGTGATACCCACCGTCAACAACATGTGGTCCTTCTCCGAGCAATGCTCCTCTGACTTCTAACTTTAGGGCAGGTACAGGCTGCCATCCCTGTATTCATCCCATTCTTCTCTGTATCGTTCAAATTTAGTACTGGCTTGAACGACCATTCCTTTCCAGAGGTCCTATCCTACTATTCTCTGCAACGTTCTAACTTTAGGGCAGGTATGGGCTGCCATTCCCGTATACGGACTTCATCTCATTCTTCTCTGTATCGTTCTAAATATAGTACTGGCTTGAACGACCATTCCTTTCCAAAAGGTTTCCTGATATTCTCTGCATGTTCTAACTTTAGGCACGCAATCTTTGGCTACCATTATTGTCCAGAGACCCCTTTTATAATCTTCTCTGCAACGTTATAACTTTAGTAAAGGAAAATCAGAACACTTATAATTCTGTAAATCTCCAGGATTCAACTTGTTTACGCCTACTCACAGGGACCTTATACAAAACTTATCTATAGCCTTCTAACTCATAGATACCTCAAAACACAAAATATACCAGTACTTCTCCCGGTATTTGGGGAATGTAAAACTCACTGATTTATATTAAACTTGAGCGTATTAATGATTAGACAAAGAGATTGTAAAAAAAATCTGTTCACAGTAAATTTGAACATTTACACATTTACAATAAGAAAGATATCTAGTAGCTTCTCAATTTACAATATTTATTGTATTTTGTCTATCAGATATTTTAAGCATCTTATTTTTAAAGATATATATTCTTAAAATTTGTAAAATAAATCAAAACATATTTTTATAAGAATTTCAAATTAAACAAATTAATATAAAACATTTTTCTTCATTAAAGTGCTTAAAATCCGCATTGTATTAAATAGAGTAGAAACCTTTTATGAAAGTATTATAAATATTGATTTTTATATGATATATGCCTTATTCCAAAACGGCTTCTCTTCGCTGCTCAGATATCTTACATTCCCATAACCCCGACAAGCTTAAACAGAAGCGTAAATATTGTAAAAAAAAAAGTAAAATTTTACATTGGGATCAGGTTGACAAACATGGGGGAAATCGTCTACTGATTGTGAAACTGAAAGTTGGGCTTGCGCCATTTGTTGAAATATATATTAACTATATAATCATTGATTTCTAATTATTCTAGAATATTATTCAAATACTCTTTCTAGATTACTCAAGAAAAGCCAACCACGTACGCGTTTCAGGCTATTGTCCCACGCCAGCGTGGTATATCCTATACCTCAATGACCAAAAAAGACTGGACCTAGAGGCTTCCTGAAAAATCAAGGAATGGGCATTTAAAGCCAAAGGTAGGTTAGAACGTAAAACTATATATAAATATGATTGGCTTTTCTTGATTAATAAAAAAGAGGAATTTGGCCAATATTGTGGGATAAATGAAAATCATTGATTAGTTGATATTTATACCTACAAAGATAGGATTTGATAATCTACTACTGCTAGTTTTTTAGGTCTAGCGAAACGGTCAAACTATCGGCACTTGTTTTCACGAAATTAAAAAGCCACCAAGCTAAGTTATTCAATATATTAATTCTTTCTAAAAAAACGTATTTATTGAAAAGGTAGAAGCTGGCGATTTTTCTTACAATAACGTCCTTCAACAGGCTGAATACAAATACACGTTTGTATTTGTATTCAGTTTGTGTTGAAGGACTTTATTTTACGAAAGAAGGCCAAGTTTATATCTTGTCAATAAAGAAACTTGTCGCCTTTAGCTTTTATCTTTTCTTAGAAATGATATAAGGCGATTCCTCCTATTCTAATATTAATTCTTTGTATCAAATGGGATGTCAGACATTAGCTACAGTTTACAACATAATATATACAAAGACACAAAACTCTCGGTGTATTAGCTCTGACGTCGTGTGGAGCCTCATTCCGAACATAGAAATATTTCTGTTGTATTTTTTGTTTCTTGATAATAATGGGTTCTTCTGTAGAAGAGGGCCTTTAAGTCCGAAAGCTATAAAGATAGTGTAAATAAAATATCAAAAGGAACGAATCCATGGAAGAGAGAGAGATTGAGATTGAAACTTTCTCATTACATCGTCCCTATAAGGTTATATAAGGTTAAATACAAAATTGAATAAATATTAATAAAAGAGAGAGGGAGGCTTATTTTTTATTTTAATTTATGTATGTTTAATATAAATGGGCTTTTCTCTCCTGACCACTCACATTTTAGAAGGCAGAGCGCCATCTAGTGGGACAAAAATAAACTAAACGTTGATTCTGGTTTGCTCTATATGGCCAACCCATTTTCTTGATAAATCAAAGAAAGCTAGTCACGTACGTGTTTGTATATATATAATTAAAAAGGCATATATATTGGATAAAAAAATATTTTTTTTACCAATATTTCAGTTGGCTGAACGCCAACCTTTTTCAAGGTATTACAACATATTTATGTCAACAATAAACTCAGCGCCACATCACATCAATATAATTAAGTTAAAAATATATATTTTTGCCTATATTCAATGGGGAGGAAGATAAAATATATAGAGGTCTGTTTGATAGAGAACATTATGTAGAGACAAAAGAACAGTTAAAGCTCTAAGTAACACAATACTCCATTTCTTATTGTGAATAGCTTAATTGCATTATTTTTCAGAAGTCCTATGTAGATTTCTTGATTAGATAATATAATTCTAAATAGCATATTTTATTAATTATTATTTTATATTTGAATAGAGATAAAAATTAATAAATCACTTTTTAGAGTAAATTTTATTTTTAAGGTGGAATTGTTTCGAAGTTGTTAAATTATTGGTGAGGATTGTGAGTAAATTTGTTATATATTAAAAAAAAATTGAATTATATATATCATATTTATAGACCTGAAAACAAAACAGCTGAGATCTATTTGGTGAATTTCAAATCCACAAATGAATCAGTACAGCGATAGAGATTAGCAAACATAATGTAGCAATATTATCATATATATAGAAAGAGAGGAAAATAAATTCACGCTGTTTCATATAAAATAAAAGTTACCGGAGACATTTATCACTTTTATAAATAATTAAAAGTGTGAACGACAATAAAAAATTCTTCTCCGATGTCAACAACCTCGGTATTTATGTTTTAATTTGTACATTCTAATTAATTCATTTGTTGTGTAACACGAATGAAAAACTTTATCGAAAAAAGAGCGAGAGAGAAGTGAGGATTTGACTTGAAGGCAATTATCATTGACGTACAAGACCATAGAATTTGTCGGTGACACGATCACATAATTAGGCTGTGGTAAATGGTCGAGCAAGGGTCACCGGTCAAAAAAGTTTCTAATTGCATCAACACGAGGTTTCTAATTGCAAGCCATTACCACAGAGTCCATTTGTCCCACGGAAGACCTAATTAAAGAAGGTGATGTACGCCGAATTCCTTTTTCTGGCCATCGCTAATCGTACAGTGATGTTGTAATCTGAGAGCTCCCCCTTCAAAAGAACTATCACCAGCTTGACCATTTCGTCTGTAATGGTTGCAAAATTTCGCCATGTCCATTCAAATGAGATGCATGATTAATTTCAACATTATACGCCTTTCCGGTGTACTCCGGAGGAAACTTTACTTGAATCGTCTGCTCCGAATTGATTTGGCTGGAAAACGGAAATGTTCGTTCTCTACAAAAGAAATATAAGACGTAAAAAAAAAGAAGATATTTTTCATTTTCTAATTTACCAATAGAACTTGTATATTATGTTTTAACTAAAGACACACATTTTTTTCTGTATATTTATTTGCATAAAATGTGAACTAAGTTGTTGCTTGCCATCGAGTTTATGTTCTTCATTTTATTTAAATCAAATTTTCCTTTATAAACGAAACATACTATTTTTAATTAAATATTCTAAAAGTAATTTTGAGAATATATTGATATGGCAAATGTACTCACATAGATTGTGAAAAAATATTATTTAAATGAAATAAGCAAATCGCGATTATTAATTTTAACCAGAGCGGAATAGCAAACGATATCTGCCACTAGTTCTCTTTGGTAAACTTAGAAAACTTTCAGAGAAAACCTCTTTCTCAGTTCAAAATTAAGTAAAAAATCAGCTAAACTTTGATTTAGCCTGTTCCAAAGATATTTGGCCAAACCATACGCTCTGCCATCTAAAATGCTCATATGAGCGGTCAGGAAATGCCAATTTTGTGTTTTAATATCAACACCTGACCTTTTTTTTCTATATATATATATATATTTTTTTTTTTTTACTTTCAAAAATAAATATATGTTTTCGAAAAAATAAAATCGTCTGCAAAAAATACAAATAATAAACAAAAAGGCTTCCAAGGATGAGTTTCTTGCTTTATTTCATATTTATTTCAAGCTTTCGGGTATCAAACACTTTTCTATAGGAGTATATGATATAATAAATTTTAAAATTTTATTATATACCCCTGCAGAAGGGTTTGTGATACCCGAAAGCTTGAGATAAATATAAAATAAAACATGAAACTCTCATACTCGGAAGCCTTTTTGTTTATTATTTATAAATATGCGTTTTTTTTTTATAAGAGGGATACTTAAATTTGCATCAGAATCAGAACGCTAGGCAGCCTTACCCAAAGAAATGAATAATAGAGAGATCCAAGAATTAAAAAAGAGCAAAAAGGTTAATCTACTTTCTACGAAGTATAAGTTTTAAACGGCAAATGTAATTTTTAAACTCAATAAGTAGAGAATAAAGCAATCTTCCCATTTTGCATGTAATTAAATATTTTGATAAATGCATACAAACACACACAAATTCAAAATTTAAAAAAAATCATGGGTTTTTAAATGTATACATAACACATTTGTAAAACGAAAATTGCAAATATACCGCGAATGTTTCTTTTATAAAAATCGAAATTTATTTTCAAAGAGAAATAGCGACATTTCTAACTTTAAGGATGAAGTATGGAAAGGTGAAACATGAAGAGTAATGGCGAACGGAAAAATAAAAAGTGTCCAGGGGCGGGAATCGAACCCACACCCTTCTGCTTACCGGGCAGGTGCCTTGTCCACTCGGCTACCCTGGACTATTTTTCCGTTCGTAACTAATACTTAAAGTAACATTTAAAATACAATATAACGCGGCTGATGATTGTAAAACGAAAATTGCAAATATACCGCGAATGTTTCTTTTATAAAAATCGAAATTTATTTTCAAAGAGAAATAGCGACATTTCTAACTTTAAGGATGAAGTATGGAAAGGTGAAACATGAAGAGTAATGGCGAACGGAAAAATAAAAAGTGTCCAGAGGCGGGAATCGAACCCACACCCTTCTGCTTACCGGGCAGGTGCCTTGTATTAGTTACGAACGGAAAAATACGTCCAGGGTAGCCGAGTGGACAAGGCACCTGCCCGGTAAGCAGAAGGGTGTGGGTTCGATTCCCGCCCCTGGACACTTTTTATTTTTCCGTTCGCCATTACTCTTCATGTTTCACCTTTCCATACTTCATCCTTAAAGTTAGAAATGTCGCTATTTCTCTTTGAAAATAAATTTCGATTTTTATAAAAGAAACATTCGCGGTATATTTGCAATTTTCGTTTTACAATCATCAGCCGCGTTATATTGTATTTTAGATAACACATTTGAGTAAAAAAAATTAAACACACTTGATTGATCAAATTGTTGCTTTAGATGAGCCGATTTATTGAAGAAAAATATCTAAAAAATGTGATGTAAAATCCTAATAATATTGACCCTACTATTAAAAATAAATTGATAGTTATAAGTACGAAGTATGATCTTAAACAAGAACGTATGAATTTATTGAATTTTGGGATGCATAAGAGGCTCAGGTATGAAAGCGGTATTTAGAAGTTATGTTTGGTGATGCATGGATAATACGAGAGACATGATGCTGAGACACGCATATATACACTCATGAACAAAACTTAAGGAAGTTGTACCTTTTAGCATGTATATCGGGATTCAGACAATATAGCTCTGAAAGATACACAGTGACCTTTATTGAAGACATACGAGATAACCAAGTGTGAATAAAATTGCCTCCGTCTCCTTAAAAGAAACAGACGACTGTCGACATCAGACTCAACACTTCCTTTAGTTTTATCCATGAGTGTATATATATTTATATAATGATGTTATAAAATACTCTCTTATTGTCAACTAAGATGATATCAGATCAGGCCTGTTGATGGAGATGACACATGTTCTGACAAACGGCATACATTTATAGTAGTGCTATATGATACTATGCCTGTTTGCTGCTAAGGCTGTGGCATTAGATACGTTCTGATATGTAAATATATTTATGCAACATGGTTTAAAACGATAGCTATACCTTAGACCGCCTATGATCAGCCACATGTTCTGTACGAGTGAAGAGAAGAAGAAGACGGGCCGTGGTAAGATCGGATATGCATATTAAGTGTGATGGGCTGTAAATCCCTAGATCCCCCGCTGGTGTAGGTTTATGGCAGTCATTAATTCGCTAATTAGATTTGTACCAGGATCAATACTCAATAAACTCCTGCTTTGTGGCAGCGGAGGACTTCTTTGCCGACAGTCCTTGTGACATGTGCAACACCCAGTGTTTAACCGCTGAAGACGTATTGTTGGAATATTTAGTTTTATAAAAATAAATAAATAAATATATATATATATATTAAAAATAAAGAAGGCATCTCCTGACCACGAGCACATGTGCTTTTTAGATGGCAGAGCGCCATCTAGTGGAGCAAGAATAAACTAAACGTTTATTTAGCTTGCTCCGTGATATTTGGCCAACCCAATTTCTTGATAAATCAAGAAAAGCCATCCACGAACGCGTTTCGCGCTGTTGGCGCTCGTCAGCGTGGAGTAGGCTGTAACCACTGCATCCGAAAAGATTTTTTGGACCCAATGGCTTCCTGAGAAAACAAGAAATGGGAATTTAAGGCCAAATTTGCGTAAAGACGCTTAACACTTGAGAAAACAATAGAAAAAATAAAAGATAAGTGGGTCAGGTGTTGATATTAAAAATAAAGAAGGCATCTCCTGACCACGAGCACATGTGCTTTTTATTTCTTGATTTCTCAGGAAGCCATTGGGTCCAAAACATATTTTTGGATGCAGTGGTTACAGCCTACTCCACGCTGACAGGCGCCAACAGCGCGAAACGCGTTCGTGGATGGCTTTTCTTGATTTATCAAGAAATTGGGTTGGCCAAATATCACGGAGCAAGCTAAATAAACGTTTAGTTTATTCTTGCTCCACTAGATGGCGCTCTGCCATCTAAAAAGCACATATGCTCGTGGTCAGGAGATGCCTTCTTTATTTTTAATATCAACACCTGACCCACTTATCTTTTATTTTTTTCTATTGTTTTCTCATATATATATATATATATATATATATAGTAGAAACTATATAACAAAATTATAACAGTGATTCTAATTTTAAAACTTAAGGATCAAACTGATAATAATGATAACTTATATCAGTTAGATTTGATTAGATTAGCAAGCTAAATCTAAATTAATTATAATAATAAATAGTTATTTAATTTTATAGTCCAGTTTTGTATTAAGATTATCTTCACTATTATGATCATTTAAATTCAAATTATAAAATTTGTAAAATGTTATTAATTTGTAGATAGAGAGAGAAAAAAAAAATTCTTTACTTCTACTACATCCTCAAGTTAATTATATATTTATAATTAATAACAATAAAAATTAACAACGTAACGTCTATTACATCGGCTTTTACACGTCATTCAGACATACTCTAATCCTATATATAGAATAATCGAAGAGAGAATATATATAATAGTTAGAAAAAAGAGAGAAAGACAGAACCATGCACTTTTAATCAAACTAATAATAAGGAAAAAAAAAAAGAGTTTTATAAAGAAGGTAGATAAGATTGTTAGTATATATATATATTTTTTTATGATTTTATATTTTATCCTTTTTTTTAAAAGATTTTTAAAGGTTTTTTTATTTTATAATATTATTATAAATAGTTGTATTTAGTAATATATCTATAGTATGAATTAACATTTGTTATAAGTTTGGATATTATGTTTTGAAACCCTAATGGTAGACCAGACATACACAAAAAACTTTAAATTGAAATAAATTGGAAAAAGAGATCTGCTGGAACGGGGATCTTCAGATAAAAATTCCAGCGACATTTCACCCCTTCTTTATTATGTCATAGATCTCTTTTAAACCGGATTTTATGTGTTAATATTAAGTTGTTTCAGTGAAATATTTAAATGAACATATATAACAGATACAAGTGTTAACAAATTCAAACTGTAAACCTACCTCGGCCGCAGCGTCCTCCATTGTGAATATCTATTTCTGGCTGACACATGTCGCGGGAGGGGAATGTTCCCCCACATTTCAAATTTAGACCATTTATTCAGAATTTTTTTGAACAACAAGAAAATTAAAGAAGAAAGGAAAAATAGTTAAGGGAAGAAAGCTAAATTTCATAATCTTTACAGCTAGTTATATCAAAATAACTGATTTAACGCTTATTCATCTTTTAATATTCCTTTAAAAAGGCAAATTATAAGAGTTTAATAAAGCTATTAATTGTGCAAATTCACCTTTATTTAACTTCCATTTTCCTCCCCAGAAATTGGAGATTAAACAAAAATGAACTATATACTTTAACACTTTAAAAATCTTGTGAAAAAATCTTTTAATCAGTTATTTAATCAAAGTTTAATTAACTGTTAAAGATTATAAATTTGTATTAGTTAATATTAAGAGAAATTATAGAAAGTTGATTTCATAAATGGATATTTCCATTTTTTTTTTTTTTAATATTTTATAATTGATATACTGTTGAAATATTTTACTTGTTTGATACTAAATTTGTTTTTAATAAATTCCATGTTTAAATTTTTAACATCTTCTATGAATTATAAATAATTATAAATATATAATTAACTTGAGGATGTAGTAGAAGTAAAGAATTTTTTTTTTTCTCTCTCTATCTACAAATTAATAACATTTTACAAATTTTATAATTTGAATTTAAATGATCATAATAGTGAAGATAATCTTAATACAAAACTGGACTATAAAATTAAATAACTATTTATTATTATATATATATATATATATGTCATAATTTGTATATAATTAAATGCAACCCCGACCCACTATGTATGTACCATGTATGATTTTCAAAGACTTAATAAAGAACAAGGTAACTGGAGGGAAGCAAGTAGCATTAAGATATAGGAAGTAGATCTAAGATTGGCACGACTATTCTGGGGACCCCTGTGTCAATACTGCAGGGGCAGAGACCGGGCGTCTCTAGTAACCGCAGAAGTTATTTTCGCCAAGATGCATTCAATACTTCCGGACAAAACAGGACGTGTCGAGTGACCAGAAGTTATAAAAGTTTGAGAGATATCCAATACTTCCGGACAGAGACCGGACGTAGTTTGATAGCCGCGGCAGTAAATAAAGTCAAGCAAACACGAGGCTTCTTGACCCAAGCCGGGCGTAACTAATACCAAAGGAAACCGCCGACCTATCAGAAGATAGCATCTAAATAGGTCAACCAATAGGGAAAGATCAGGTGATCACCTCTCAACCAATCAGAGAGAAACGGAATCTTGGTGTTAAATCGAAAGGCAAGGATGGTCAGTAGTGTTTTAGCTCGCATAGGAACAACACCTGCAGTAGCGACTTGGCTCTCACCGAGTTCGGATCAGTTGCTCCTTCGCTTCCAACGAGGTGACATCGGCCCTGGACCTCTCCCCACTCAGCTCATAGCTAAGTACAAGCACCATCATGTGATCAGTTAATTAACAATCAAAATCGCTCCGCCTTCTCAAGCTTTCTTCCCTCCAATCCAGTTGCCTTTTATTTTCAAACCTCACCATGTGTCCTGATTATTCCTAACTGTGTGCTTCACTTACCACTCAACGACTGCGCTTCAATCAAATCTCACCATTCGCACCCAACAACAAGGAACCCCGCAACGATATTGCCACAGAACGGTTAAGTCGACAGGATAAAGATTATGGAACTTAATCAGGATAAAGATTATAGAACTTAATCAGGATAAAGATGGAAATTAACCCAGGCGCCAGCACAACAAAAGGCAATGACAACCCAAGAGAGAAGGAACTGGCAACGAACGGAAAGAAGCTGACAACGAACGAGGCGACAAGATATACCCTGGCGACGGTAATTTTAGAACTGACCGCCGCGCTACAAGGGGCGAGATCCCCGCAACTGAAAGCGGTCTTCCGGAGCGCCACCCTCGGGACAACCGCCGCCCGCCCCACCGGTACGTGTCCGAACAACCTGACGCCCACCGAGTTATCGCCACCCGCCATGCCGTACCAGTACACACGGAAGCAACCCACGCGACACGGACCCAGTGTACCGACAACGCGATCCACTCGAATGGAAGCAGCACAAATGACTAGATTTCCCTTTCAATCGCGGGGACAGTGCAAAAGGTCCCGACCCGATCCAACAGATATTCCAAGCCAGCTACACCAAGCCGAAGACGCCGCAATGGAGACTTTTCGAGACTAAGGTAGGCAATCCACCCAATGACACCATCCATTTGACTTTGGACTTGTATCTGACCCAGGACCTACCATGTACCTTTCTCATTGAACCAGACGCAGGTTCGAACATATTGCCGTATCATTTATACAATAGATTAAAAGCACAACTCCCCAATTTAAGTATTAAAAAACCTTCCCTTGATCTACCCCCCCTAAATAGTTTTACGAAAATAATAGGACATTTAACTTTCCCTCTGACAATAGGCCAAATAACCCGTAGAGAGAACTTCCACGTGGTAAATGCATCCTTGCCATTTGGAATTCTTACCTTAGAAACCCTTTATCAATATAAATTAAAACTAAATTATAATCGCGGCACTATTTTCCAACTTGGCGTCCCATTGTCTAATACTATCTACCACTTTAAACATGTGTCAAATGAATGCAAGCACGGGCTAGGCCAAAACCTGTCCCAAAGGACTCGCACAGCACCCAAAACTTTCACACATGGAAACCCTTGCCTGCATTCATTGCCCAAACCCCAAATATTTACATGCCACCATTCTAATCTCACACCACACAACTTTTCGCTCAACTCAATTGCCAATACTTTATGCCCACCACATATAAAGCCACCACGACTTCAATCTACAACTCCATTAATGCCCAAACAAGTGTCCGTACACCGACACAGCTCACCCACTTACCACACAAAATCCACACATGACCATATTTCGCAACGCCATAAACACGCTCACAACATACACGCACCCATACGCCACCACACAACAAACACGCACAACCCGCACAACAAACGCAACACGCACGCCAAAAGACAACAACAACAAACAAGCGCATGCACAACCGTTAAGGATAATACAATCATCCCATCTACACAAAACATAGAAAAAATTCACGCCACCGAACAACCACACAATCGAAAAACCTTGCGATCTTTCCTAAAAGCTGTGAACGTCTTTAAAGAATTCATTCCAGACCACGCCCGCTTGCGGACGCCACTTATCAACCTTCTAAAAAAGGATATCATGTGGGTCTGGGATGACGAATGCCAGAAAGCGTTCACTAACCTGAAAGAAAACCTTACCACACACCCCACATTACACCTTTACCAGGAAGGTCTGCCATGCCAGGTGTACTGTAACACCTCAACATTCAGCATTACAGGCGTACTTAAACAAGTCTACCCTGATGGGAAGACATACACCGTTCAACATTTCAGCCGATCTCTGCGTGGTCACGAGCGAAATTATTCAGACTTGGAACTACAATGCCTAGCCATTGTGGAAAGTGTGGATAATTTCCGCACCTGTCTAATGGACAGAAAGTTTACAATATTTTCTGACCATCCCGCATTGCAGTGGTTGAAAGAGATCAAAGCTCCGTCAGGCAGATTGTTTCGATGGAGGTTAAGATTGTCAAGATACGAATATGAGGTCCGTAGCATAAATGGAGTACAACAATATGAAACGGGCGTTGTAGCTCGTATCCCATTTTGTGGCTTTCTAGATGCGCCACTCATAAAGAACCAACAATCTTCTCCACCGGGAAAATCCCGCGTGACTATGGATCCCAATAAACTGCGCACCGTCTCCCGAAAAGGAGTACTTAAAACTATAGTCCCAAATTCATTTACAACCAGACTTCTTAAGTCCGTACACACACAACACCACCACCCAAACATCTCCAAGATGACGAGACTCATCTCAGCACAATATTATTGGCAGAACATGACACAAGACATCGCAAAACAGGTAAAAACCTGCCCCACCTGCCGATTCGCTAGAAGAATCGATGAATACAAACAACCTGCACGTAAAAATACCGACACAGGTACCCAAACAAAACAAAATTCGTACATAAAGCACAGCGTACACACAACACAAACAATGCCAAAATTACCACATCCACGTCAGAGAAAAAATCACACATCTCAACCTAAACCAATTACCGCCGACATATCTCTAATAAAACCATTGACGATCAAGCAGGAGAACTGTAAACCTGACAACCAGCTCAATCATATCACAACACTCCCTAAAGATATCAAACAGGAAAACTGCGAACCTACCAATCATTCAAATTCTACAACTCACAAGGTTCAAGCAAATATTTCAGAATCCCCAGTTACAAAAATGTGGACGAACATGGGACAATATCCTATCTTTCATCTGATTTTTATCCTTTGTTTATTAGTTCTACCGTACAACTGTATTCCAATTTTATTCATTAAGTACTTGTTTATCTATGCTATGCCCGATCAGAAAATCTTCGAACTACAAGAGGCAGTTTTTAATTTTGGACAAACATTTATAAAACTTCTCATAACCTTAGGAACCATCTTCGCAGAAAATCTAAATAGACTCCGAGGAGATAACAATAACTGAAAAAATGACCAAACAATGTCGGAGAAAACACGCTCCAAAAACAAGCCCCACACGCCTCGTTTCCGACTCCAATTACGCAAACAGGGGGTGGATAAATTTAGACCGGACCTCGTGTCCCCGAGTCCCGCTTCCGGCGTCTCATTACAAAGCCCCGCTCATCCAAATTAGGTCACCGCTCTCCCCAGCCACAGATTTCGCTATACCACCGATTTTTGATTCCAGTTCAAATCTACATATCGATTCTTTACCAACCAATTACACATCCACGAAACAACACCTAGAACTAGCTCACACATTTCTTACACAACCGACTTCTAACATTTTTTCACAACACACACACAAAGACAAAAAATTACACATAAAGGTTATATAGAATTCCATGTCTCCTGTACACAGCATAAACGCACTTAAGGGCTAGAATCACGTTTTTCACCTAAGTGTCGCTACAGATGAGACAAAAAATTTATAGGGCATAATTGAGCAAGTAAAACCTTTATAGGGCAAAATGGAACAATCAATACATTTAGATCAGGGCATGTAGATACCAAAGGGTTCCAACCAATACATCTTATTTTTTCATATCAATCATTTTTATTATTTTCTCTCAATTAAAATTTAAATATTTAATCAATTTATCAATTATTTCAACTTATTACCACTTTTATCATTAATTATCATTTTTTTTTTCCCCAATTAGTTTATATTATCATTTTTATTTATCAATTATCATTCTATTTACCACTTGACTTATATTGCCACAACTCAATTATTAACGAAAACTCACTGGTTTTCGATTAAACTAAAAACATTAAATCACCCTTTATTGTTGAAACCTTTTTATTTTTCATTTTTCCTTTTTTTTCTCACCACGCACCAAGCATTCACTTTGATTTCGTTCAACTCTTATTTTTATTTTTATTTTGATTTCTCAAAAGACCTAATGAAAACCCCTTCGATTTCATTCCCAATCTCAAGTAGGATAGTAATTAGGCAAATTTTTTTTTTTTCACCAACGCAACAAAGCATTTTCTCTTTTTTTTTCATACAACAAAGCTTTTTCCTTTTTTGTGCAACCAAACCTTCACTTTGATTTCATTCAACTACTCTTATTTCATTTTGTTTTGATTTCAAAGCACCTTATGAAATTTCCTCGATTCCTTTTTCTCAGAATTCGAGCAAAAAAGTAACTAAGCAGTTGTCTTTGTCACCATGCAACAAAATATTTCTCTTTTTCAACCAAACACATTCAATTTTGATTTCATTCAACTATTTTTATATTATTTTTATTTGATTTCAAAAGCCTTAATAGAACTCCCTCGATATCATTTCTTATCTCGGGTAGAATTCGTTTAGGCGCATTTTCTTTGTTTTACCCACTATGTACCATAACATTCATTGATTTCTTACAATTAAAAAATTTTGATTTCTATTAATTATACTCAACCTATATCATCAACCCCATTCTATCTTACTTATGTCACCAGCAATGCTTGTATATAACCCCTCAATACCTACAACTAATTTTCCCACAAAATTATTTTTCATTTTACAGAATTCTCTCAGGCTAACCCCTTCTTGAATTCTTCACATGTAGGGGGCGCATCTGTCATAATTTGTATATAATTAAATGCAACCCCGACCCACTATGTATGTACCATGTATGATTTTCAAAGACTTAATAAAGAACAAGGTAACTGGAGGGAAGCAAGTAGCATTAAGATATAGGAAGTAGATCTAAGATTGGCACGACTATTCTGGGGACCCCTGTGTCAATACTGCAGGGGCAGAGACCGGGCGTCTCTAGTAACCGCAGAAGTTATTTTCGCCAAGATGCATTCAATACTTCCGGACAAAACAGGACGTGTCGAGTGACCAGAAGTTATAAAAGTTTGAGAGATATCCAATACTTCCGGACAGAGACCGGACGTAGTTTGATAGCCGCGGCAGTAAATAAAGTCAAGCAAACACGAGGCTTCTTGACCCAAGCCGGGCGTAACTAATACCAAAGGAAACCGCCGACCTATCAGAAGATAGCATCTAAATAGGTCAACCAATAGGGAAAGATCAGGTGATCACCTCTCAACCAATCAGAGAGAAACGGAATCTTGGTGTTAAATCGAAAGGCAAGGATGGTCAGTAGTGTTTTAGCTCGCATAGGAACAACACCTGCAGTAGCGACTTGGCTCTCACCGAGTTCGGATCAGTTGCTCCTTCGCTTCCAACGAGGTGACATCGGCCCTGGACCTCTCCCCACTCAGCTCATAGCTAAGTACAAGCACCATCATGTGATCAGTTAATTAACAATCAAAATCGCTCCGCCTTCTCAAGCTTTCTTCCCTCCAATCCAGTTGCCTTTTATTTTCAAACCTCACCATGTGTCCTGATTATTCCTAACTGTGTGCTTCACTTACCACTCAACGACTGCGCTTCAATCAAATCTCACCATTCGCACCCAACAACAAGGAACCCCGCAACGATATTGCCACATATATATATATATATATATATATATATATATATATATATATATATATATAATATATATAATATATATTTTAAAAAAAAGAGATGATTTTCTGTTTGAATTTAGATCATGTTGAGGATTATTGTAATGGTGATGCAGTCGTGGCTATAATAATAATAATAGTCTTGATCATCTTGAGCTAAGTGATATATATGAAAAACATAATTTGATTAAAGTACTGCCTGGCTTTAGGCGTAAGAATAAAAAAAGAAAGCTTATTTACATAATGTACAAAAGTTTTGAGCCGACCAACGGGGAAGAACAACAACGAGTTTTGATAGCGGAAGAGTGACCTCTGGCGGTCGATTTAGCAGTATTTGTATCTATGAAATATATATATATTTTTTAAATAAAATAATATTTTAATATAACATATATATATATATATATATATATATATATATATATATATATATATATATATTCTGTGAGATTGGATATGATGATAACCTAATATAAAAAAGTTGTTGTTAAAAGTGACGAACAAAAACTTGAGAAAAAAATATATAGCCACTATTAACTTTTGTATTTATTGTGTTTTCTTATTGTAATGTATGTATAATAAATGATAAATTTAAAGGAGAAGCCTGTCAATCATCAAAAACAACACGTATCTCCTTTTTTGAGAGTTTTAGAGAAGAAATGCTCTTTTTTCTCTCGTTAAAAAAAATAAGTAAAGATATTAGAAACACGTTTTGAAATCTAGCTCTCTCTCTCTGACGTTCTTTAATTTAAAGAATGTAACTTTTAGGTCTTTAATTCTCAAACCTATTTCGAATAGAAAGCTACACTTAATAAATTTCAAGTTAATTTTACAAATTAAAATGGAAAAACTTTGATAAAGTTGAGGTGTCACTAATTGCTTCGGTCTCGTCCACTCTTTGTAGAGAGAGCCAAAGCTTCTACTTTAAAATAACCTTTAGCTTTGAGGGTGTTTTGGGTTCTGGCCATCGGCCAAACATCGGCAATTCGTCAACCACGTGCTCTGAGAGGAGGGCTTCAGGGTTACATAGAGCCACGGCGGCTGAATGATTGTACGGACTGGACACAACTTACTCGCTACAACGAAACCTTTTAAAATATCACTGAGGTATACGAGACTAAAAGTTTGTTGAAATGCTACATGGAAACTCGGAAAAGCATACGCAAACCTATCAATCGTTAGTATTACCTATTTAATATGATTAGTTTCTCTTGAAGCGTATGTACAAATGACACTAGATATTCGGGCTGTCCCTTTGCACTTAAAATTATTAAGGAGACCATCGTGTGTGTGTGTGTCAAGGTTCAGTTTCCACTTGGAAAAAAATCATCCAGAGAGAGATTGCATATAAATACAGGAAATTTATCCCAGGATGCTTTCCCCCCCAAATTTTATGGAAGCAAGGGCTTATAAATTTAGAAGGCTTAGCTGTACAAGCTGAAGATGTTTCAATTTAATCCTCTGATCTGGTAGGTAAACTATCTTTCACTTTGTTGTAATTTTCATTCAGGATTAATTGTTATATTTAAAGTATTAGCGGAGGTCCAAGCCATGAGCCAAACAGAATTTATTTCTTGGAAGGTCCTTTAGCGATGAACTGTCATTATAAGAATAAATTAAGTGTATTAGGAGTCACCAAATTTGCTGTTTAATCTATATATCGATTATATAAATCTATATTATGACTTTTTTACGTAAAGAGCTCTTATAATTATAAATAAACACATCCAAGCCATGAGCCAAAAAGATATTATTTTTTGGGAGATCCTCTAGCGACGAGCTGTCGTTCTCTAAGAAGAAATTAAGTGCATTAAGATTAAGCAAATTTGCTGTTTATTGTATATATCGTTTATATAAATCTATATTAATTTTTACGTATTCTCTTAATTATAGACGAACATTATAACTGAGATAGTCCCATCATGTCTACGGACAAACTAAGTATATTGTGAGTAAGACTTGTTCAATTTGATCAAGCATTTGAAATTTTCGAAATTTCCTGTCCCCCCAATGTTCACAATCAGTAAATAGCTTTCATATATTCGAGTGTTTACATTAGGAACAATCTCTCTTTTTCTTTCTTCGGCACTCGAAATAAAATTTGAAATAATTGCGTGAAATTTATTATGAGAAATTAATAACTCTAGTCGACCCCTCGTTACGGGAAACAACAAGTGGGTTTAGCGAAAGAAGAGTTTGTCGGTAACACGCTAGCTGCCAGTTCTAATATAGCATACTACAGTACGGTACAACACAGTAACCCGGTAGGGTTGCCTTGACCGAAGTATGTACGCCATCCCAGCATACTACAGTACGGTACAACACAGCACACTGGTAGGGCTGCCTGGACAGAAGTATGTACGCCATCCCAGCATACTACAGTCCGGTACAACACAGTAACCCGGTAGGGTTGCCTAGACCGAAGTATGCACGCCATCCCAGCATAATACAGTGCGGTACTACACAGCACACCGGTAGGGCTGCCTGGACAGAACTATGTACGCTATCCCAGCCTACTACAGTGCAGTAGGGTACAGCAGCTCACATACACCGCTCCATACCTAGAGCGGGGTATTCCCACGCGCCACGTGAACGGAGCGCCAACTAAAAAAGGGGGTGGAGGGATGTGATTCATTCGCAGCTCTTGAAAGGGTTAACGAAGTGAGTCAGTGCGGGCCGGCCAGATGTCGGTCGGCCATGTTCTGTCTGCCTGCCAACCTGGGTGCCTGGTTTACCCCCATCCCTACTTACCTAACTAGTTAGTTAGGATACATAACTAGTAAAATAAAAGGATTTGAAAGCGCGAATGTTTCTTTTACATAAAACGAACTTCTACTGTCCTTACTGCGATGAAAAATATATTGGGAGGGCTTGGCTCATCAGTGGTGAACCCTCCCAGCGGTTTCGCCAATTTAATCCACCAGACCGCTTCTCAGAGCTCTAATACTGTATTGGATCATTCTGCTTTTATATGCTACACTGAAGGTTGGAATCTTAGAAATGATTTTCAAGTTAACTATGGACATAAGCTTATAGGACAGTAGAATTACATTCAAATATTTGCTTCGAGCAATGCTCTTCAGCAAACTATAAAGTTTGCTGAAGAGCATTGCTCGAAGCAAATATTTGAATGTAATTCTACTGTCCTATAAGCTTATGTCCATAGTTTACTTGAAAACCATTTCTAAGATTCCAACCTTCAGTGTAGCATATAAAAGCAGAATGATCCAATACAGTATTAGAGCTCTGAGAAGCGGTCTGGTGGATTAAATTGGCGAAACCGCTGGGAGGGTTCACCACTGATGAGCCAAGCCCTCCCAATATATTTTTCATCGCAGTAAGGACAGTAGAAGTTCGTTTTATGTATAAAAGAAACATTCGCGCTTTTAAATCCTTTTATTTTATATGTATAGATGGCGCGTTATTGCTTTGTTTTAATACATAACTAGTATAGAGTGTTATTTGAAGAAATAGTACAGAGTGATGTTACATTTTAAAATGCACATAGCTCTCTTGTTGTAAATAAGCGCAGAGCATGCACAAAAGTTGTTCGTTCCAGAATCATATTAAGCAAGTTTTGAAAATTCAAAATGAAAAAACTACAACCGGAAAGAATATAAAAATCATAGAATTTTATTAAGCTGAAAACAAGGCTCCCCGAGATAAGTTTCTTAAAAAAAATTAATTAACTAATCTCTAGCTGCTGGCACGGCTACAGGAGAAAACAAGATACAACAAATCGCCAAAAGACACGAGTTAACATATATTCAAATACTATTTTACATAATTTCATTAAAATTCTGTAAATATAAAATTTGCATATTTAATATTTTTTCTATTATACAAATCTAATGCGGCTTTGATTATAGAGCGACGTTTAACAAGTTTTACCTCCAATTTTTCTTTTTACAGAACGAAAAATCGTAATTTTAATTATTTTAAGGAGAAATAACGACTATCCTTGGGGATGAAGTATGAATTGTGAAGAGTACTCTAAAATAAACTTATCACTGGAAGCCTGCTGTCTGTAACTTAATATTGATACAATATTTGAATGAATATAATTATTTACAATATTTCTCTATCATGCTGATACAAAGAGAATATACCAGACAATATAGGGAGAGAAAATTAACTTCAATATTTATTGGTGGAACTATTTTAAAGTCAAAGTCTATTAAAACGTCCCCAGAACCATCCCACAGATAGATAACAATTCTATTATCGAAATTGGTGCACTAGGTCTAGGTATACTTGACAAACTAATGACAATTGATGTAATGATATTCATATGGTGGTCATCTCTGTGAAGTTGAAAAAATACATCATTTACTTGATCATATTTTTGATGTATAAACAGCTATATTTTGCCGTTCGTAAAACTCATCGACAGTTTTGTTGACAAATATTTACAATTTAAAATGTATAATCATGCATAGCGCTCGCCCTGTATATGTTCACTGGATGGGAGAAATGAGAACGCCTTCAGTCACAATAGCGATAATGTTTTCTAAGTTGTTTTGAATTAGTTACGTAATAACTATTCTCGATGGATAAATATATTTTATAGTCTTCAAAGCCTAAATATTTCCCTGAATACCCCCTTACAATAAATATTCTTATGAATGTTGCCTCTATACAAACATAACATCCTATTATAAACAAGGTTGTAGATGTTTTGTTCACCTTTGAAAATAAAAATCAAAAAACATAAATATTATTTGAAGTGAAATCAATAGAACTTCGGTGAGATAATATTGAAACTCAATCATTAAATTTTTAAAATCATTTTCAACAATTTTATACCAGATAAATATATATAAAGGTTACCTCTAGATTCAAAATGGGCGCCAAAACTAATCGCCATCTATTAACCGTTGCCGAAAACTAGCGGACTCGGTCGGTGACAAAGCCACAACACCAGCTTTGGCAAACTGAGAAGCGCCCATTTAGAAACCATGGTTTCAAGATAATGGCCCTCGTCAGTCTATGGCCGGCTTTATACTACGAGATCCACATGGGATCAAATGAAATCTCCACAATCTGCCAAAGAGGCATATATATGGCCAAAATATAAATGAACATTTTGCCGGGAGGATAGTGATCTGTAAAAATAAAAGTCGCCTCTCCCTTCAAAATAGACGCTAAAATTTGGCGTCTCTATATCTATATAGGCATTTATACATGCCAATAAGGATAGTAATAGAAAATTGTTTATTTAAAACAATGCCAATTTTTTTCTAATCTTATATCCTGTTATACCTACCACCGCTGAATCTGTCAAGGACGGAGCTATACAAAGTCCCAGCTTTGAGCGCGGTTATAGAAAGTAAAGAACGAATTGTTAAAGCGTTGGTTAAAGAAAGTAGAATACCCGGATTTTTAGCTTGATACTCTCTCTACACAGGAATGTGGAGAGCTACTTGAAGACTGACTTCTTGTAAGTCCATTTCATCATACTGCGGATTTGGTTTTATTTACATAACATTTTTTAACCGACACTTTGCCTGTGTATTAGAATGATTAAACACATTTTATTTAATAATAAATATTGAAACCTTCACGTGTAAAATAATTCATTGATCGGTATTAAACTCATCTTGAAACCTTCGTGTAAAATATTTTACTGAGAGGTATTAAACTAAATTTAAAACCTTCGTGTAAAATATTTCACTGAGAGGTTTTAAATTCATCTTAAAACCTTCGTGTAAAATGGTTTACTGAGCAGTTTCAAATCATGTTAAGAATAGCGTAGAGATATAAGCGTGCGTATGGATTCATTGACGATCCCGTCATTCATCTTTGAGCATTTTCTCCAATGCCTATGGAGTCAATCCAAAAGGTTGATAAAGAACGTATCGTTAGCACTATAACTTCAAGCTGATAAATCTCTCCAGTTATCTCAACAATCAAGCCTTGTATACCGAGGATAACCCGACGGAAGCTTGTGTTCTCGTGCGACGACAGTGTGTTTCAACACTATAATAGATTACAGTGGAGCAATCCTGGATGATAGCCAACTAGGCGGACGGCCTCTTTATTTGATTTAGATCATGCCAACTAGTGGAAAACGGACGGATTAGCTGCTAATGTACTGTGTAAGAAGAACTATCCGAAGTGTGCCTGGATCATGGTGCCATGATCAACGAAAGGATTCCTTTTAAGAGAAGATGTAAATAACTCTGACACGCGATAGAAGAGTAAAAATATGCGGTATTAACTCAAGATTATACTGACAATATGTTAACAAGTATGTCAGGTGTGAAGCAGCGCTGTTAGCTTTTCCATCAATCCATCCATTGCGGAATATTCGCTCCTGGCCGAACGACTGGCCATAAAGTGCACGGAGTTCCGATAAAGTCAGTGCCAGTAACTTCTCGCAATAAAATATCCTATCAAACAAAGTCGTACATCATAAAAACTTCCACATAAATTTCCTTAAAAATCTCTTTTCTCTTATAATTTATAAAAGCTCTTTGTCATATTAATATTTTAGGGCTGGATGCATGTATTATCTTCATAAATTCCTCCCTCTATATCTCCTTTGTGTTAGAATTGACTTCATGCTCTGTTTCCTAGAGATATTCGATTAAAAGAAGGTCTCATGCCCTTCTAACAAAATGGAACTCCGGCAAATGGTGATTTATGGAATGGGTATAAATTTCTAATGGGCCGAGTGGCGACAGTGTCCATTGTCAATTCAACAATTCATCTGATATTCAGACAATCCATTCTCGTTATGGCAACAGAGGGCCACAAGATTTCTTGGGAAATGTTCATTTCTTTAGCTGTTTGACGTTGTTTTCGGCAATTGATCGCTTTCTGTGCTGCCCATCTCTCACCCCTCCATGTAAGAGAACGTGGGTTTTCCCTCTAAGAGATAGAGAGACCACTCTTTAGAAACCATAATATAAAAGAACACCTAAAGGTCTCTTAATATTAATATAAATTATAAATCAATGCGCTGTACTGTACCTCCTTGTATAGTAAGAGCGAGCATCGAATCATAATGAAAAGCTTGGGTTAAGACAAGAAAATATATGAAAAAATGTTTTAACTAGAATTGCTAATTCTTCTATTTGATAATTCACTCATACGACTTTTTGAAAAACAATTAGTGCCAGAATAGAGTCATCAATAACACAACATGTAGATATTTAGATCCTAAACTTCTCCATAGCTGGTTCCAAGCTCGGAAAGAAAGCAGAATAGTAACAACCTCGCTAAAAAACTTTAATTCAGCTGGGCTGATTGATAGCGCCCTGTAAAGAATCCTGATTCAGGGATGCATGATGAGCAGACTCTGTACTCCAAGTTAGGAGCGGCTGCACATAGCGTCTGTCCTTCATGTCGGCTGTTTAATATCAGAGCTAAGCCAGCGGCCGGCTACTGAGGAGTAGTCTCAGTCTTAAAGATGAAAAATCAGACACATTTTACTTCTTTTCTCAAAATTTAAACAGACTTGATTTCTGATTGTAAGTAGATCAGAAATAAGAAGGTAGCCCTATCTACTTAGTGGGATGTCCTAGATTCGTCGTCTGCCTAGGGCTCTTGGCCCTATCTGGACTAGCTTATTACAATTCAGACAATCTTGGCGGCGGCAATGGTAGACCAATTTTTGAACACTAGACTGCAGTAGAAACAGGGTATCCTGTAAACTATACCATACTCGGTCCCGTGAACAATATCTTCTCTTCCATTAATGAACATCCTCAGGCTTAATTTGGTGCCCCGCCATTATTTCTCCTGATTATCTCGACTTCTTGCCCCGGGACTCTCAATTTTATATAATTATCGCTAATTAATGAAGCTTTCTCGCCCAGACCAGATTGCTATTTCATTTGCCCCGGAGTACGTACAGTACTGGTAGAGATTTCTATTGCCTCTTCTAATGCTTATACTCATAGTTTACTGAAATAATACCATAAAGAATTCCTCAAACGTGCCGGAAACAGAACATCCTGATATGATATATGTATAATACAGAGCGGTATATATGTGCTGGCAACACCGATTCACCGCCTACTGTCAGACTCTCTTCTGATATTTCTTGTAGAAGTAAGGAAGTTGTTTGATTTGGAAACATAAAAAAAAAAACACGCTGAATAACTTTTCTCTTAAATATATATACTATATATATTTTAATTTTATATATATCATATATGTGAAAAATAATATAAAAATAGAAATTTATTAAACAGGTTAAATCAACGTTTAGTGAGTTTCTACTCCACTAGATGGCGCTCTGCCATCTAAAAAGCTCATGTGAGCGGTCAGGATATGCCTATTTTGTTTTTAATATCATATATATACACAGTACAATTACAGTACAATTATATATATATATATTAAGAATAGAATTTTTTTGTGTGTTTGATTGTTGAAAAGAGGTACAGTCGTAAAAAGTAAAGATAATTATTTACCTTTCAAGTAGATTTTATTTTGAATTACTTGAAGTAAATTACACATAAAATTATTTATCACTGCAATATAGAATTTATAGAATGAATTCTATAATCGTGATTTTTAAAAGATAGGTAGGGTTAAATATACATTATTTACAACAATAATAATTAAAGTGGTGTGTTTTTTGAATCTATGGTCAAAAAAAAATGTAAAACAGTCAATGAATGAAAATAAAATATATGTTTTTAGAAAAATAAAATAATTGTATTTTAGATTATATAATATATATATATGAACATTATAGAATATATACTATATACAATTATATACCATACAAATATGTATCATATAAATCCGGGCAGTTGGCGTTTTTTAAGCTTCAGGGGCCTGGGTTATCCTTATTTCTTTCTCTATCAAATATACTTTACACATAAATATATAATACAAATACAAATGCATTATTAAACATATAATTGAGATAAAGAGAGTTCCTAAACTTAAACAGAATAGAAGAGACTAACATATTGACGCACATGTTGTTGGAGCCTTTGGTACGTAGTTCAGGATGTTGCATGAAGACAAGAATAAAACTATACAGAAAACTTACGTGAAAATTTATAAAAGCATAGATTTATTCTTCAGACGGGAACAAATGACGACGATTTACTTTTTATGAAGTTTGAAAAAATGATGACATTCCATTATGAAAAAAAAAAAAAAAAACCCGCGGCTCCACCTTAGACAACAATTTACAATGAAGTCACTTTGACCACTCGGTACTCCAATAGAATTAAACCTTACACGGAGTTCCTCTATTCCAGCAAATAAATCTATTGTAAGATTATAAACTCAAAAGGAGCTTCTTCTATAGAACATGTTTATTTCGCTAGCTTTCGAACGACATCGTTCTTCAACAGGCGTGAAGACAAGGATAGTTGAGACAAATATAGTTATAGTAATCGAAAGTTGATGTCTACAAAGAAATATATTAATTCAAACAAATTCTATGGAAAATCTGAAAATAGAAATAAATAGAGCTATATTCTAATCGCAAAATTTGATAAAATTAACTAATTAAGCCATATACACCTATCCCCCGATTTACACGGTAGATACGTTCCTGAGAAAAACGTGTAAATCGAAAATGAAAAATTTTCAAGTCAAAACCGTGTAAATCGAAAAGCTTGCAGAAAATGCATAATTTTGCTATTTAACAGTTGTGATTTTTTTCAATATTTTTAGGTGTACACAGAAATAAAAATAAAATGCATTGACACAGGTTGAAATATGTAATATATTACGGAAACACTGCTTTTTATATAAATACAATACATACATAAACAGAAGAACAAAAAATAAAACCAAAGGTGTTTTATTATCCTTCATCACTGTCAGAAATTACTCTCATTCTTTTTTTCGGAATCGAAGGTTCGAATTCACTTTCATCACTCGAAGTTATTTGTGCCGATTCGATGTTTGAAGCAGAAATATTTACATTATGAGAGATGGTAATAAAATCGGTTATTAACAATTGCTTCGAATTTTTTGTAAGATCTTTGTAAACTTCTTCATATTGAGCCAAGCAGCGATTTATGTCACGTTGGAATCGTAAAGCCCTTTCAACGTTTGTGTCATTTTGCATAAAATGATTACCCAGCTTTCTTCCCAATGCGAGTCCTTCGCGGATGACTTTAGCAGTGAATGTTACTGGTACTAATTCCTCTTCATCAGATTTGTCAGACTCACTTTCGCAAACTAAGTTAACTAAATCATCCTCACTTGGTTCTTTATCAGCCATTAACTCTGCGATATCACCATCAGTAAAATCATCAAAACCTTCTCCGCCCAATGAATGCGCCATCTGTACTATCTGCGAATATTCATTTAACGTTGAAATGGAATGTTCATTTTTGACTACATTTGGCCACAATTTTTTCCAACAGCTATTGAGCGTTGTTTGCTTAATCGAAGTGTATGATAAGGCGATATGCTTCACACAGTCTAACATTGTAAAATTTTTCCAAGCACTAATAACTGTTAAAGATTCATTGTTCTCCATTTGTTCCAAAATATATGTAAAGGCTCGTTTTATGTACAAAGCTTTAAAAGTAGAAATTATGCCTTGGTCCAATGGTTGTAATAATGAAGTTGTATTTTTTGGTAAAAATGTTACTTTAACGTTCTCATATTCTAGATCTGGTGGGTGACCCGGCGCATTGTCAATTAACAAAAGCACTTTAAAAGGCCATCCCTTTGAACTTAAATATTTTTTTGGCATCTGGGATAAAACATTCATGAAACCATTCAGTAAACATTGCAGCAGTAACCCACGCTTTCTTATTAGCCCTCCAATAAACGGGAAGATTATTGATGTTTACTCCTTTAAAGGCACGGGGCATTTTTGATTTGTTAATCACTAATGGTTTCATAATATAATATCCTGAAGCATTGCTACAGAAAATAATTGTTATGCGATCTTTTGCTGCTTTATGACCACTAGCCGATTTATAAAATGTTGAGACATAAGTCCTTTCAGGCATTTTTTTTTCCAGAATAACCCTGACTCATCAGCATTGAAAACCTGATTAGGGGTGTGTGAATTGTCGTTAATAATTTCTGCAAAATTTGCTGGATATTCTTGGGCTGCATCTACGTCGCCAGAAGCCAGTTCACCTTTTAATTTTATGCTCTGTGGAAAGAATGTCTTATTTTAAATCTTTCAAACCAGCCATGACTTGCCAAAAAAATTGGCTTCTTTTCAGTTGAAGAAGAAGATGGCAATTGTTCTACAATTTTTTCGTAAATTCGTAATGCTTTATTTGTTATAGCGCCCGTATCAATGGGTACTCTTGGGTACTTGATCTTCTATCCAAAGCATTAACGCTTGCTCCATTTTTTCCATTGCGATATTTCTGGTGTATGATGTTGTGCCCATACTCGTTGTATTGCCAGCCGCAACACTCTTTCTAATTGTGTTTTCATTTGTTCTAATAGTTCTTATTGTAGCTTCGTTCGTTCTATATGATTTTGCAACATCTACTACTCTATCTCCCTTTCGTAAGCGATCCAAAATTTCGATTTTAGTTTCTAAAGAAATAACTTTTCTTTTAACTTCTTTCTTCATTATAAGCCTATAATTTTTTTTTAATTTATGTTAATTTGGCTGTGATTAAAGTAAAATTCAGAGGGAAAAAATGCGGGAAATTTTGGAGGGAAGATTAAAAACTTTTATTTTAAAAAAATATTTTATATTATAATTTTTATTCAAATTAAAATGTTTTAATTTTTTAATTTTAATTAAACCTATTCGGTAAATTGCCATCATTTCCCTCCCAAATTTCCCGCATTTTTTCCCGCGATAAAAAAAAAACTTATTTGGAAAACCGTGTAAAAGCGAAAACGTGTAAAACAAGTACCGTGTAAATCGGGGGATAGGTGTATTTCTAACAATAATTTTTGACAATTTGTTTATTCTCATATATCTCATCAAATCATAACTCTACTGATGATATATATGAAAAGAAACACATTGCCAAAAATATATTGTTACAAATTCTATCGATAGATGGCAATTAACTTTATAAATATAAGTCATATATGAAAGCATATATTGGATGGAAAAAGTTATCAAACATTATATCAGCTAGCTGAACATCATCCTTTGTCAAGGTACAACAACGTATTTAGTTTGTACTAACAATCTCAGCATCACAAAAGTGGAGTTGAAAGATTTGTCTTGCTTATCTAACTATTCTATAATCAACCGGCAGAGGCACGAAGTTGGATATCAGAAGATATCTCTTTCATCCTTTTACTAACACTGCCATTATTGTTCTTCGAAGATATATACGTTTTTATGGAATTAAACGTATTAAAAAAATAGAAACCCAATTTTAATATCAATAAAGGAATATTTTTGATGATAAATAGGATTGTTCTGGTGTGTGGGGAAGGTAGTGTAGGGTATATTACCCCAAGGTAGGGGCCCCATCCACACAGGGGATGTCTAGGGGACCCATCCCTTTTGTCATGTCACCCTTCATTATCACCACCACGGCTATAATTAATTAAGTTTTCAATTAACAAATAGCTGCACCCATTTTATTCTTTGTTGGCCGGCCATTGTTCTCAACAGAGTTGTGGAAGCCTCACTCGGCAGTCGATTTCACCCGTGAGATGTGTCGCTTATTCTCCAATGTCACCGTTTTTTTCTAAATTCAAATATAATAAAGAAATTGAAGAGCCGTTAGTATTGATTGCGTTTATTCGTATATGATTGTATATATAACTTTCTTTAAGATTCACGAGGTTATATTAAAACAAATCTCTTTTTATTAGATGATATTGAAAATATAGAAAGGATAAAATAAACGCAAAGTATCAATGCTATAATTATATTCTCTCTGATGTTCAAATAAACAGTTGGATAGACTAATTTATTTGGCATCTGTCAAAATTTGATGAATGAAATATAAACATAAATATCAATTGAAAAACCCTGTAAAATTTATAAATGAGTTAAACAAAGCATCAAGGGCTGCGTATCTTTTTAAGATACGCAGCCCTTGTAGCTTTGTTTAACTCATTTATAAACATAAATATGATAAATAAGATATATCTCTCTATATATAAAAGTCAATGTCTGTCTGTTTTGCGATAAACTCAAAAACTACTGAACCAATTGGTACCAAATTTTGCATGTCGCTTTTTATAAACCTGAGGAAAATTTTCGGCTACATTTTGATCAGTATTTTTGGCTATTTATTTTTTTTTCATTTGAAGAACTTTTTTTACGCGGAGTAAATACGAGGCGAAGTAACAACACGAGGCCAATTGGGCGACCAATGAGCGTTCTGCATTTCTTTTCAAGTTGCTTGCGTACTTTTTTTTAAATATCTTTTTATTCGAGTGTCACTTTTTTTACAAAAGTATTGAGAGAGAAATTTATATTACTAAGTTACGGTAAGTGCACACAATGCAATTAAAAAAAAAAAAACTTTACAAAATTAGCGTTACTGTATGTAAACAATGGCTTTCGTATTTTTTATTAATTTTTGTTCTGGCCTTTGTTTATGGCACTTCTATTATTTATTTTCGATGTACTTTCAGTATGAAGGAAATTGCACTCGGGGGGATTCTCGGGCGAAGCCGGGTCATTCGCCTAGTAGGTAATAAATATATTGATCAATATATAGAAATATTGTTAAATACACATATCCGTACATAATTACATAGTTACATGCTTAGCGAAGACAAGGTAGTTCATAGCTTGGATAAGTTCATCTGTATAACATCTCTCTATTGTCGATTAATGAAAAGTGACATGATGTTGACACGATTGGTGTATTTCCTTGTCAATTCCTCTTTGTCAATTTTGTTGAGAATTTAAAGCTCTCTTTTTACTTCTATGTAGAAAAATCTGGACATTTATCTTCAACCCTAGACATGAAGCCTTCATGTCATCTTAATATATCACCATAGATACATCAGCACCATAAAATGTAGAATAAAATCTAAATTGTTATTTTCTTCGACAAATCATTTTTGTGCTATTTTAAAAATTATTTATAGGGATAAGAGACATTATTGAAGATACGTATAAATATAGAATGATAGAAATAAAGCGAGTTTAACATGAACCAAAATGCAAATATAATTAAGAACAGGTCGTATATAAGAATTGTCTTAGATGCTCACTGAAGAACAAACGTCATGTTATTCGATGTAAACCAAGCAGAGAAACTCCGCCCAAGAATTAATCCAAACGGCGAACAATCACATAACAAATCATTCCAGAAACAAACAAATTTTAATCTCCAGCAGGTATGCAAACAAACAAAATTATTTTTCAACCAAAAATTTGATGATGAGAGAAATAAAATGCAAACAAACAACACACCACAGAGACGGAAACTAATCTATTTCCTCCATCATTTATTCAATTAATGTAGAGGTGTGGGCCTTCTCAGCTAATCTAACAACAACAAAAAAAAAAAGCGCGAAAGAAAGAAAGAGAGAGAGAGAAAAAAGGCTATCGGTGATATTATTAAAACCACAATAAAAAGAGACGGAAAGCGCGGTATATATTTACAAAAAAAAAAATTAATACTAATAAAAGATATTTATTTGGTGAGTAAAAAAAATGGGAGCAACCCACCGCTAGCAGGGGCCTTATGTATTGCCAATCCAGATAAGGTGTTACCATTGTTTAATATTGGGGCAATCATTAATCCAGCCATTATGTTGGAGACCTTATCTTCAATTGATAAGTACCCAGATGCTTTAATTTTGAGGTGGGGGGTGGGGGACTGATAAAGGAGGGGGGGATGGACGGACTGGCGTAATTACAAACTTAATTTACGACGATTACCAGTGCTTCTAATCCTAGACTAAAGTATTATGCATCGATTTTTCTTTTGTCTCTACTAATTAATCTACATTAATTTAGATTAAGGTGTAGGGCCCTATCGACCCTTCTAATGTATTCTCTAAAGGTTTTGGGGCGAATATGTCACCCCTTCTATTAGGACCGAGGAACACTTACTTGAAATCGTTGGGAGGATTTTTAATGATGTGTGAATTAAATATGGATTTGTGTCGGTCGCCCCATTGTCTTCTTCTTCTTTCTCCTTTTTTTTCCTCTCTGGTACCTAGCAGAGTAATCGGTGAAGAACTAGGGAGCGAGTTATCACTCTTTTTTTTTCATCCAAATTAAAAATCCGCTTCGAATATGAGCGCATCTTTTGTTTAGAGAAATGAAACAGACAGTAAACACAAAGTTTTTTTTCGATATTCCAGCTATATTATTATATCGGATGGAAGGGTTGAGATATATGATGTCCTACCCGGTAACAAAGGGTTTGAATTGATTTTACCCGCCCTCACCGTCACTTAGCCCCCTCATTATGCCTCAGGAAACACTCTCACTGATTTGGGAGAACCGATGAGTTTAATTCTTAAATGGTTGGGGTGCTTTTTGTCCCAACTGATGGTCTTCGCTCTTCTTTCACCGTATTTATTGATCTTCTTTTTTTTTATTTTTTTTTGTTGTTACCAATCTGTTTGTTGTTTTATCCCCGGTTGTTTTGAAACTATCCAATACACTTAATGAGGATTCGATCAATTTAGGCCCATGTATAAAACCACCCTGTAGCAACAATTATATTCTTCTTTTACCCCACACGCTTGGGTATCTTAATGGATCTTCTTTTTTACCCCTTCTCTTTTCCTTGCTTGGTACTATTCAGAAATGATTTTAAATTGGATTCCCTTTCAAACGGGTTGTTCCTGGATGTGTGTTTTTGAGGAAGACGTTGCTACCATCTTGTGGCTGTCGTTTTTACGATGGATTATTGATTATCCGTAGAAGAATAGAAGATTTTTGCCGAAAAAGGATTCAAGTTTCTTCTTTTCATCTGGCTGCTTCAACAAAAGAAAGAGAAACACATTTGAAAATAGACATCTATATAAAAAGACGGAATAAAATAAATTTCAATAGTAGCTCTAATTATTAGAATTTTAGTGTCTCTTATAGGTAACATTGATTTTATAGTTTATTTATGTAAATTTATCCTATAGAGTTAAGGGAATGCTGTAATGTAAAAAAAAATTGGTAAAATTAATATGCAAATTAATGCGGTTTAAAGGTTATTCAGCAAAAGCAATGAAAGAATTCGCCACTGATAAGCAATATCATCCCCCAAATATCATTGTTTACTTTCTTGAGATATTTTTATATTTTAGTAAAGCTTTCTATATAAGTGCTTACCTTCCAACTGGAATGCCTTCACGATTCACAAGAAATTTGATAAAACATTATATTAAATAAAGTTTCCAAAATATTACCATTATTACATTTCAATCATTTATAAAATATATCGGCTTCATCTGAATTTACCTTTAGATAATGTATTAAACAAAAAATAACAAACTTACTTTGCAAAGGAAGCTTTTAACCTACCTAACAAATTGGTTATAGGGCAAAGCATGAACAGAAATCTGTTTATTCATTTTTTGATAGAAGTCTTAGGGGCCAGAGGAGTTGAAGCAGTATAGGTTTACCCATTGTGATTCAACATTAGCAAACCGGCAAACGTACCCATCATATTTCTTCAAATCTATATTTTCTCGCCATCAAAATATAAGTTACAATAAAGTTGCATAAAGGATCTGATTTATTAATATAGAAAGACAACAGTTGGTACTTACGACTCAAATACGCCAAATACCGATAACCAACATACACTGCGTGACATTGAAAATGGAACACCAAGAAATAGTGGCCAGAAAATTATGCAAATTTCAGGGTAGACGCGCCTAACCGAGTTATGCAAATGATGTAAAATGCGCAGCTCTCGTGCGCACATGGAGTAAGATATAAGGGAAGGAACTTGCAGAAAGGACAGTATTCGTGTCGTTATTTCTTCAAGGAAAATCATTGTAGAAATTTTGTTCTTGTGTCAAAAGACACGTGTAATAACAGAGAATGCCAGGTCATCGTAAACGGAGGCAATTCAAGCAGACAGACGCTTTTACGAGGGGCATGGTGATCGGACTGAAAAGGACAGGTTGGTCCATACGTCAAATCGCAGCTGATATGGTGCATCGACTGTGGAGAAGATGGTTGGAACAAGGAAATGTGGCAATTTATAGGAATGTCGGTGCAACCAGAGTGACGTCAGCACGTGTGGATCGGCGTATCCTTCGACAAGCAGTGGCGGCCCCACAAGCCACTTGTACCGCCATCCTGCAACATGTGCAAGACACCCTAGATCATTCCATCTCGACCAGAACCATTTCCCGTCGATTGGTTGCTAATGGCTTGCACTCATGCCGTCCGCTAAGAAGACTGCCATTGACCCCACCGAATAGGCGCCAACGTTTGGAATGGTGCCGGGCTAGATCGACGTGGATGACGGAATGGCACAGGGTCGTGTTCTCAGATGAGTCGCGTTTCTGCTTGTCCAGTGATAGTCGCCGTGTACGCGTGTGGCGTCGACGTGGAGAAAGGTCCAATCCGGCAGCAATTGTGGAACGCCCCACCGTGCGACAACGTGGAATCATGGTTTGGGGCGCAATCGCGTATGATTCCAGGTCACCTTTACTTCGTATTCAGGGCACTATGACGGCCCAACGATACGTTGATGATGTGCTGCGACCGGTGACACTCCCTACCTTCAGGGGGTACCCAATGCCCTTTTTCAGCAGGATAACGCCCGACCGCACACTGCTCGCATTAGCCAACAAGCTCTGTAAGATGTACAGATGCTTCCCTGGCCACCGTACTCTCCTGATCTCTCACCAATCGAGCACGTCTGGGACATCATTGGACGCCGTTTGCATGCCTTGCCACAGCCGCGTTCAGAAGACGAACTGTGGCAAATGGTTGAGAGGGAATGGAGAGCCATCCCTCAGGACGCCATCCGTACTCTGATTGACTCTCTACCTAGACGTGTTGCTGCGTGCATCGCCGTCCGCGGTGGTCCTACTTGCTACTAAGCCGACGCCGTTCTCGCTCTGTATTATGACTATCATTTTGAAATAAAGATCACTTATTGTTCGTCCCTGTCTCTCTCTGTCTGCCGAGTTTCATCACTTTCTGGCCACTATTTCTTGGTGTTCCATTTTCAATGTCACGCAGTGTATTTGCATTCCGTATAACCAACTTCTCATATTTGAATAGTGGAAATCAAGAGACCGCTTGCGAAAGAAAAAAAAAACAATTGCAAATAAAATGCCTTTCGTTCTTGATGTTTTCCAATGTAAAGGCAAAAATTGATCGTGGCCATAAACTTCAGAAATACTTAAAAATAAGAACGGTGGTCTTTATGAAATATTTATTAAATGACAACTTCTCAGATTTCTTGAAAGGCATTCTTGGTGAAAGGCTTGCATTTTTAAAGAAAGCTTCACTAAAATGAAAGAAGATATAAAAAATACTTATCAATAAATAATTATATATTGATATCAAAAGGTATATGATTATAAAGATTGCTTATATAAGAGAGGGAAACAATATTGTGGCGAAGAAATATTTTATTATTTAATTTAATATTATTCAATGAAAATATATTCAACAGATTATAAAAATATATATTAATCTGTATTTGTGAAATCATCTTTAAAATATTTCTTTGCTTAAGATTCCCTAGCTGTAAATAGTTTGGCTGACTTGTTAATATTTCAAGGCTTGATTTCTACGCTACAACTGGTGGAGAGACTGGACCGATACCCATTAAGAAATAAAAGAAAAATTGATTCTGTTGAACCAGAAGAAACTTCTATGAATGTAAAGAAGGAAGGTACTCAGGTAAGCAACTACGTTGTTCAACATCTGCCAAGGAACCCTTCCATTTTCTCCGGGGAGGATGGTGAAGATCTCCAAAAATGGTTAAAAGGGTATGCACGTGTGGCAAGGTACAACCATTGGGACGAAACCCTTTGTCTTACTAAAGTTTATTTTTATCTGTCTGGAACTGCTCTCAAATGGTTTGAGAACAACGAAGAAAGCATACAGACTTGGAAGGAATTCACATCTCAATTAGAGAATGTGTTCGGAAAAAAAGAAAATTCAAAATTGCAAGCGGAGAAGAAACTTAAAACACGGGCACAATTAAAAGGTGAAAGTACCGAATGTTACATCCAGGATGTCCTGTGCTTGTGCAAAGAGGTTGATCCTCAAATGAGCGAGGAAGATAAAATCTCCCACCTCATGAAGGGGATAGCTGAGGAGCTTTATCAAGCACTCCTACCGAGGGATGTACAGAGCACCGAGCAATTCATTACAGAATGTCGCCGTGTCGAAGCGCTCCGTTGTAGGCGAGTTACCACAACCAGGTACGAGCGCCTACCAAATGTAGCCTCTCTCTGTGACCAGGATGACTGAGAAGATCTGTCATCTATGATTAGGCAAATTGTTCGTGAGGAGGTACAGCGGGCATTAGGCTCTCCTCGGGAGGAACCAAAAAATGCTACAATCGAAGAAATTGTGAAGGAGGAGATTGGAAGGACCCTGGTGCCAATCTCAAAGTCTAGGAGAAGTCCCCCTCAGAAGGAAAAACCCCGACAGTTTTTAAATACCAGATATGAGGCCGAAACGATAAGACCGCACCCTGAACCTCGATACCCAAAACAAGGAGGAAGACGCGACACCAATGATTGGCGTACAACTGAGGGAAGGCCAATCGTTTCTACTGCGGACGCCCAGGTCACGTCGTCCGCTATTGCCGTGACAGGAAGAGACACAATGAGGAAAGGAGAAATGACTATTTCCAAAGAAAGCAAGACGCAATGGTATCCTACAACTCTCGAGCTGAATCTCAGGACCCCAATGACGAATCATCGAGGAAAACTTTCACTCGCTACCGAACCCCTACTTCATATCTCGGTCGAAACAGACAACATTTCTCACCTGCTAGAAGATCTAGCTGGTCGCCTCGCCATGAAAATGAGATGATAGACCATATTGGAGGTGAGGCCGCAAAGTTAAGAAATCCTACCTTGCCGACCACAGTATAAATAAGAAAAAACTGCATTGACGTAAATATAGACCTGCCAAGCACTCAGGAAGAAGTTATCTCAACTGAAAGAAGACATCCACCACAGTCACCTGAAAATATCCCTTGCCCTAGTACTATGTAGTTATTGAGACTGACGACGTAAGTCTCCTTCTGAGCATCGGGTCGATGCTCTTTATAGGAGGAGGCTATGTGGCGAAGAAATATTTTATTATTTAATTTAATATTATTCAATGAAAATATATTCAACAGATTATAAAAATATATATTAATCTGTATTTGTGAAATCATCTTTAAAATATTTCTTTGCTTGCTTGCTTAAGATTCCCTAGCTGTAAATAGTTTGGCTGACTTGTTAATAATTGTCGACTCGTCGCTGTGACGTCATCAATAAATACTTTTACATCTTAGGATATTTCAAGGCTTGATTTCTACGCTACAATATTTTATAAAGTTCTATGAATAATTTGAAATAATGACAGAGAACTATATCATTATATAGGCCTTAGCATTGCAAAGGAAGAGTTTCATTTACTTCACAGTATTTTATCATTGGTGATTTGTTATTAGCGTTTTACTTTGAACATATAAACATGTTTCTTGATGTATTCTTAAAGACTATGTATATATAAGTCTTTGTGTGTGCGATATCGTATAGCATTGTGAAATTTCTGGACGAATTATAAAAATGTATTCATAGGCCAAAACAATAGCTTCAGAAATCAACAAAAAATATTTTAAAAAATAGTTTTAGTCAAGTAATAATGGACACAATGTATTTGACAACAATGACAACATTTCGATGATAGTAGGGGCTTGGACAAAGCCAAATTGATGGTTTTTACTTCTTAACGGCCTGGCCAAGGTAGGCCGGGGTATTGTGCTGGTTGAAGCCAGACCTCTTAAGATCTCTATGGAGGTTTCCAGAGTTTCAATTGTGGAAACATGTTGATTTGCATCAAATTATAGATTGAGTAACGGCACTTGGCTATCGCTAAAGTTAAAGAAGAGATAACGGCGACGAGTTTCTTTATCTCTTCTTAGCAATGATAACCGACGATTCCCCTTATTGTAATCGCTATACAAGTGTGAGCTTATAGACTTGGAAAATTATCTAAATTTCCGCGAGCGAAATGGTTATTTCTCTATTTTCACTGATTAATTGCAATTTATTATCCTCTTGGAGTATTTACTATCCAAAAAAGTCACTTGTATGATACAAAACCTATTGATATACCAAATGATGGTTTCAATAATGGTATTGCGCTGGAATACCATTACAAATGGTGAAAGATTTAAAATATTACAAGGATTAAAAACAACAACAAAAAAAAAAGAAGGGGGTGGCTAAAAACATATAAGATCTTAAACCTATCTTAACTTTTAGAACACACATTATAATTTTGACATGTGCATATATATACACTGCAAAAGTGCTGAAAAAGAACGCCTTTAAATTTTTTTTTATCTGAATTGCCGTCTGTGCGAATAAAATAGAGATATATGGACTTTTTTTAGAGAAAGATGAGTTTAAAAATTAATAAAATCAAAAAATTATTCGAAATGTCCTGTAAAGTAGTTGAGATTGAAAAATGATTCCCATGTACAGAAGGAAAAAGTAGGCACTTAAGATTGACGATGGCGAAGAATTTTGAGCAAATTACTTACTTGAAGTACACAAGAAAAATAACTAGACTTGTATTAATGCTTATTTTTTTTAACAAACCATTTTTTTCAATCTAACGCGCTTTATGACTGTATCGATCAAATAAATGTACATTTGTTTATTTTAAATCGAAGAGAGCAAAGTCCAGCTAGTATCTTATTTGGCAAAAATGAATAACCAATGAATTCGTCTTTTAAGGTGAAAACATTAGGCTTCCAGGAATAATGTGAAAAATAATACAAATGTGTTATTGTACTGGGATATGGTTCAAAAAAAAAAAAAAGGCATCTAGTAGTATCATCAGTTGCCCGATAAGGAGATGTATTTTTCTTTCTTTTGTTTTAATTCCAGGAAAAGGTTTCTTTTTAAAAAATAATTCAGATCTTTAGTTTTTGGGCTCCTCCTGTAGAAGAACTTTCAATCCCGAAAGTTAGAGATCTGAATTAATTTTTTTTTATGAAACTTATCCCTGGAAGCCTGGTGTTTTCACCTTTATAACCTTTATACTAGACGGGTGACCCGGGCTTCGCCCCGGGATTGACCCGTGTGCATATCTACCCGAGTGATATATATTTAGATATTTTTTTAAAAATAATTGTTTGTTATTAGCATTATCTATTTGTTTGCATCAGCATAATTTAATCTAATCTTTGATAGAGGGCGCTGTTCGTGAGCTAAGTAGAATAATTTGAATATATAGTTTTAATAATTGATTTATATATTTTTTAAAATAGCCTATCGTCTTCCCCGTATTTTTTTTACCTATGTATGGAAATTTTGGTTTGAATTAGTGAACTACTGCGAATTTGTATACCGGACATACAAACAAACAAACAAACATACAAACATTCATTTTTATATATATAGATATACAAGGGATTATATTTATTGACAATGTGAACTATTATTTTATTTTAACTCTCTCAGCGGATTCTTCTACAAATTGATCTTCAGACTGTGGATTGAATAGATGGCAATATCATGCCCTAAGATAGTAGTTAATTTATTTCTCTAGTGCATAACGTAAAGTTATTATAAGGACACCACATTGAAATTTCAGACAAAAACCAACCTGCTTACCATGGTTTGGGGGTATGGCTCTCATCAGTACAGGGGCGGCTTCGATTTAACAACATCCTACGAGAGGAGTTATGAAATCGGTCAATTTTCCGAAACTGGTATTGTGGTACATTCTTCATCGCCGCCTTGATTGTATTGTATTGTTGTAGTATGTGTTGTATTGTTGTTAGCGTCCATCAAGTCGAGTTCGACTTTTGTGGACTATATGGACAATATTCTCCAATTTGATATACATGTGTGTGAAAAGCTCACGTGAGCGGTCAGGAAATGCTCTTATATATATATATATAAGCCAACAGCGCGAAACGCGTTCGTGGATGGCTTTTCTTGATTTATCAAGAAATTGGGTTGGCCAAATATCACGGAGCAAGTTAAATAAGCGTTTAGTTTATTTTTGCTACACTAGATGGCACTCTGCCATTTAAAAAGCACATGTGCTCGTGGTCAGGTATTGCCTTCTTTATTATATATATATATATATCCTAGAAAACTTTAAATGTGCATTCGAACATGTTTATTATTTGATAAGATATTCATGTTTGAAAAGCGAATGTTTATTATAATTCGAGTAAACGGTGTAAATATTCTCAAATTTATCCGTAGAATATACGACGGGCCCCAATACACTAGTATTTAATAAGTACAGCACGCCCTGTGGCTTTTGGATCAAAGAGAAATATTTAGGAATCTTAGGACAACCATATTCAAAGCCAAATTTAATGAATGACCGAAAACCATAATAGCTTCTTTGGTATCATGGTGCTGTGTGGAGGTCAGTTGAGTAAGAGTTGTGACCCAGGCGTTTTCTAGGGTGGAGAAATCCATAGCTCGTACATTGTGAGAGAAATGCTTTAATCTATTCTAATATTAAAATAGCCATGGCACCATGCAATCCAAATTCTATATCACTATGCCTTTTTGTTGTTCTTGATATAGGGGGATGACTTCCAAGAAGTGTCTAAGAAGATATTTAAGTAAAGAATCAATATTATATATATTTTAATAACTCTATAATCGAGTAAACTATCACTAATTCATTATTTATGGTCTATTCAACATTTTTATTCCAAACTTTATTGTTTTCGGATTGGAATGTGTGGGGTGTTTTTATGTAAAAAAAAGCATCATTCACATAAAAAACGCATTTCCCCACACTATTACAATGTAAGGAAGGTTTGTAATTCAAGATCTGAGAATCAAGTTGTCTACTTCCTCACAGATCATCGAGCCACACGCACCACGGAGTCCATAAAAAGACAAATTGATTTCGATGCGGAAATGACGTCAGACTGTCCAATTAAAAGAAAGAGTATTTCAATGTGGAAATTTGATCAATTAAGGCCCTTCTTGATGATCCAAATTAGATGGCAGCTAATTAGAAATAGGCAATTTGACTAAAAAATGGTTTTATGACCCCAGTGCCATAAGTCATCTGACATAACCTTAAAATTATCCCATTGAGTCATCTTATAATGAGGACGCTTTGTCCTGGTTTCTGGGGCCGACATCCTCAGTCGTTCGGGGTATTTTGGTTGTTGTTTGTTTTGATAGCTACTGGTAACATTATAGCGTACTTAGGCAACAAATATATGTTATATCATGCTTTCTTTTTATTGTTACACACAATTATTCATGTGAGAAATATGTATTAAAACCCTGCCATAGCGAACCCTATTGGAACTAAACTTATGATTCCCTAATATTGGGGATTATTTAAGGTTTGTTATAAAAATAATCATAAAAATGGTCACTTGTCTCTTTTTAGTTTGAATTGAAACGTAATTCTTGAAAATAATGAATTCGAGAAAAAGGTGAGCGAATTAAGTATATGTTAATGTTGAAATATATGGATCCTCAGCGCGTTTATTACTCTTACCTGATGAAGGACGATATGTCCGAAAGCTTGTGTGCATGCTAATAAAAAGAAGCTCCTCTTCCCACTTTGTAAACTCGTTATCGAGAAAAAGGTGTTTAGTGGAATTTCATTGAATTTTGAAACGGCCTACGTTATTCATTTCAAATTTATCTTTTTTAATGTACTCAAACACTGAGAATGGGTTCTTTAATTAAAATATTTATACGATTTCAGAATCCTCGAACAATTTAGTTGGTTAAAACGGTTTTAATATCATCGAAATCGAAAATAACATCGAAATTTCGGGATTTAATAAATAAATGTTATTATGAAAGTTTTTATGGCATTGTTTCAGCATGCTTAATATTCTAAAAAAAAAACATTTATTTGATTCCTATATGTTTGGAATCCAATATACTCATATATCTGAGGGGAATAAAAAACATCAGCTAAAATTAAACATAGAAAGAAAAGACCCAAAAAGAGACATAAAGCGGACGATTAAAAAATCAGCTAACCTATTTATGGAATATAGGGCATTACTTAGAAATTTTCACGGTTTCCAAGTATACGATAAGAGAAGTTCAACAATTTACACGGTGAAGTGGGCCGATCTGGTAACAAGCTCTGAAGGCTTAGCGTTGACATTCTTGGAGGCGTTCTGACATTCCAGACTTATGTATTGTGAGGAAGTTTACATAATGGATCCAAGAAGTTTAGAAGCATACGACATGCTGATTTATCATCATAAGGGCCTTCACATCCTGCTAAATGAGGTATGTATAATAAATGAAAGCATTAAAGCACGAATGTTTCTTTTTGTAGCGTATTTGCATGCGATACAGAACTTTTAAACATAAAAAACTACTATCTTTACTGCGATGAAAAAATGGTTGGGAGAGCTTGGCTTAGCATAGAAAACTATGGACATAAGCTTTTAGGACAGCAGAAATATGTGTTCAGATTGAGGTACCTGTCAAATATTTTATTGATAAAATTGACCATCATTTTATTGACATCCCAAGTCAATGGTTATAATGAAACAAAGATGCACACAACCGAGGATATATAGAAGAGATATTTAAATCAAATAAACAGATTTACATAGATCAGCCTGGGAGTCTCCCCCACCTACAGATCTCATCTTTACAGTGAGAGGATTCAACTTACCTCATTTGTATATTTGTATTTATATACAAATAATTAATTTGTATAGAAGAATGGGTTGTGAACAGTGTTTAATAGATGCTAGTATTGTTTTGAGGTTGGGACTCGATATGTAAATGATACAACAATGCCTCGTAATGTCTCTGTATAAAGGGAGTGTCAACCAACTTGTTCGAAGGCCTCAGCAATAATGTATTTAGAGAAGTCTCAAAGTGACATCGGAGGAAAACCAAATTCATCGGAATATCTGTTTGATCATTTTGAGTTGCTTTTACATAGTAGATATATTTTTTATAAATATATTCGCAATTCATGTGTATCAATTGTATAAAGATATTTTATAATAGAAGATCCAATCAATACACGTTTGTATTAGCGATATTAATCCATAATAAAATCTCCATGGATAGCTTTCGTGATAAAAGCCTTTAAGCGGGCCTTTACACCATGCACAATCCTAAAAAAGAGATATTATTAGCTGTATTTCTATACATTTGTATATATTTATATAAATTTGCGGGAGAATGATATTCATGTACTTAGAGAGGCATCACTCCTGACGCACAGTGCCATCGTCCTGGTGCACAATTAAAAGGGTATAGGTATATATCTATATTAATAAAATGGAAATTTCATAAGTGGACATCACTAAAAACTTTCGTTACAATGCATCAATTTCAACCAAATTTTCAACATTTATGTAAAACGAGATGGAGCAGGTTTTGCTTAACATCAAAATATATTTCCTAACATTAACATGCGTAACATCGCTGTTATCGATTAAATACAAAAAAAAAATCAACAGAGTTAATTTTATTTATATATAAATACAAAATTAAATTTCAACAGAGTTAATTTTTTTACATACTAGCTAATAATCTCAATCTAAAAAATATTAAAAACAAGCAATTTCAAGATAACACCATATGTAAAACAGTCGGCCAAGAAAACAACAACGATATTACATCTTTCTCACATATTCACACACAATCTTGATTAATAATTAAAACTAATCTTTAACATCGTTTATTATACTTCAACTTTTATTTCTACATTTGTTTTTAAATACCCAATTGTTTTATCATGTTTCTAATTTCGCCTATCAAATATACAAATTTATAGTGACCAACATATGCAAATTTTATCTTTGTTTTTATTTAACTTGATATCGTAAACATAACATCCATTGTAAGCATTTTTCTGTTCACCTTCCGTGGTTTCTCTTTTCTCTGATAGTTTTTAGGTGTAGTATATTTTCTTATTACTAGACTACAAACATTCCCTCGAGAAAAACCTGGGCGAAGCCGGGTACATCCGCTAGTACAGTATAAATGTAAAGCACTAAATAAAATAACAGAGCGTATGGTATATATAAAACTGTCGAAACGGTTGGGAGGGTTCACCACTGATGAAACAGGCCCTCTCTACCATTATTTTAATCAGTAAGTAGTAATCTACTTATATAATTGCCTTATTCTGTATGTGTGAAGTTCACTGTGTGAAGTTCACGGATAGATTTTGGTCAGAATGGATAAAATAAAAAAAGTGTCAAGGGATGGGAATCGAACCCACGACCTTCCGCTTACCGGGCAGATGCTATGACCACTAGGCTACCCTGGACATATTTTTCCGTTCATAAAGTTAATATATGATGCCAATATATATAATAATTGTATAAACGAATGCAAGACAAAATCACCGCGAATGTTTCTTTTTTTTTTAAGGCAATTTCTTTTTGAGGAAATTTCTTTTTGAGGCAATTATCGTTTTGCACAATTACTTAATCTTTTAAAATGAATAACAATACTTAAATGAAAATATGTTTCTTTAAATAAAATAAAATAAACTTTTAAATCGGTAACCTTTTTTTTATGAGAACCTTTAAATATATATAAGTACCTTATAATTGTAACGAATAGTATTTTAATTAAAACGTTTTAAAAACACAGTTTGGAACGGGACGTTTCACAATTTATAATTGTAACGAATAGTATTTGAATTAAAACGTTTTTAAAATATATACGCACTCGGGTAAAACCCGGGCGTTTCCCGGGCCATTCGTCTAGTATTTATTATAACAGATGGCGCGTGCTAATGCATCGTGTTTATATATATATATATATATATATATATATATATATATATATATATATATATATATATATATATATATATATATATATATATATATATATATAAACTAAACGTTTATTTAACTTGCTCCGTGATATTTGGCCAACCCAATTTCTTGATAAATCATGGTCGTGGTCAGGAAATGCCTTCTTTATTTTTAACTAGCCGAATGACCCAGGCAACGCCCGGGTTTTACCCGATTAAATGTTTTTATTCAAATACTATTCGTTACAATTATAAATTGGCGCCGTGGATGTCACTCTTGTGAAACGTCCCGCTCCAAACTTTGTGTCTGAGAAGCGATATTTTTATAGAAAGATGATCTGGCTTTGTATCTTCTGCTCGAATGAATGTTTTTCTGTTAGAATTTTGTTCTTGCATGCTAAAAATGAACTGGCTTTACCCGCGGTCTCTACTTTTTGAAAATGTTCCCGTTATAATTTTGTATCTGATAATCAAACATGATACAGCAATATTGTCATGATCATTTTCTGAATAAAATACAGCTATTTTTGTCCAGAACCTTTCAATTTCAAATTTTCTTGGCTAAAAATCCGATAAATATCTCTTCCAGATTTTTCTCTATGTCCTGTTGAAACACGTTTTACATGTACATTAGGTCAGCTGATATTACCTCCCATTTTTACCGCTAGAGGCGCTGCTTGCGAGCGAAAGGGCAAATTCGCAACGCAATTTGCAAATTACTCGAAAAATATTCGGGATAGAAACCTGACGGGGTTTTTAAGTTTTTCCAGATTCTACTCTATATACTGTTAGAATTTCAGTCAGATTAGTTACGTATTGTGGACGTGTATAGCCGACATAGGAACAAACACACATACATACATACACTGACTTTTATATATATAGGGATATCAACACCTGACCCACTTATCTTTTTTTTTCTATTGTTTTTGCATATGCGAGATTGCTAACCGACGACTATGACTTTGACCTACTTAATCAAAAGATCAGTTGTATAAATATAAAGGTTTTTATTGTAGCTCTCATTTTCTTTCACTTCTCTTGTAATTCATTTGTAAATATTGAAAAATGGACATTACAGAAAGCTTGTAATGTATGCTTATTGAATCAAAGAAACGCTTCCTATCAGTTTTATCGTTTTTGCATACTTTATTGATCATATTGGGACGATGGAGGATGAAATAGCAGCTATACACATACCGGGCGATTAGAAAGGTCTTTCTGATGGTTTTATATCGATGCGAATTCAAAGCGATAACTTCTGTGACATTCCCTATAATGGTAGGAAGAACCTAATAAGCATAATATAAGTAGTATTGAATACAACGAGCTTGTATAATGCGCGGTACTGATATATATAAAAAAATACATATAAAGACTTTATCTGTCAAGAATTAAAGAAACAACCTATTCTAACAAAGCTCTGCACCAATAAAATCTCCGTTTAAAGAATGTATATTACGGAGCGCATCTATAATTCTCCATTTTTAGTATTTTTCCAAACGATAGCTTGCTAAGTTTCAGACGATTGTCGCCAACCGCGCTTCATTTCTTCTGCAACTTTTTTATTACCTCCCCCTCTCCAGCCATTTTTTAAACAGGGGTTATTGAATGTGTCCTCTTCGCTCTGCACTCCTCCTAATTGTTGGAAATTGTCGCGATATCCGTTTCTTTTTTTTTATTTTCCGAAATCGAGTTTAAATGGCCGATTTATAGTTTTGTGAAGCGGTCGATGGCGTCGTCTCCAACATACGACTAACAATGACCCATTGTTGGACAGTGTACCGGCCTGGATGGCCAATCACACAGATCTGCTGCTTTTCTTCTTCTTTAGTGTCCATCTTGAGATATAGAATAGAAAGATTAAATTTTTGACTTCATCGATATAAAATTTTAGAAATATTTACCACAAAGGATACTTTTTCAAAGAATTAATTTGTTCAACTTACACACTCATGGATGAAACTTGAAGAATGTGTACCTTTTAGCGTGTATATATGAATTTACACAATAACTTTGAAAGTATTTGATACACAGTGACCTTTATTGAAGACACACGAGATAACCAAGTGTGAACAAAATTAGCCCTCTCTTTCAAAATAAAAAAATATATATGAAAAATAGACGACCGATAAGTTTTGTCCATAAATTTATATTTATGCATATGTGTGTCTGTGTATATATATCTTATTTCTTGGAAAAGTTTTTGGAGGATTTTCAAACAAAAGTAAGATATGCACTATACACATATATAAATCCCAGTTATCAACTAAACAACGATCTTAACAGCAAGCCAAATTTTTTACATGAAATTCCGAAATAATTAAAAATCAACAATCAGTTTATATTTATTCCGACAGATGGCGCAAACCATTGTACGATAAGGAGATTCCCATTCCCTAATAACCTTTATATTTATATTTATGGATTAGATTCTATTAATATTTTGGTATTTTATTTCTTGGATATGATCTCTTATACTCTGAATTTGTTGTGCATTATTTACACATATTTATGCTTTTTTTTAACGATCCAAATATTATCAAGCAGAATAAAATTTCCTTGCACTGGCTAGGCATAAATCTAGGTGGTCGAATCATCGAAGGAACAATCTTCTACAAGAAGAGAAGAATCCGAGCTGTACAGTCTAAGTACAGAGAGAAAATTCCAATCAGAAGAGCCAGAAGTTGCCATGCCATGACCAGGCTGTACAATCCAGGTACAGAGAGAGAATCCCAACCAGCAGAGCCAGCAGTTGCCATGCCATGACCAGGCTGTACAATCCAGGCACAGGGAGAGAATTCTAACCATCAGAGCCAGCAGTTACCATGCCATGACCAGGCTGTACAATCCAGGCAAGGGAGAGAATCCCAACCAGCAGAGCCAGAAATTGCCATGCCATGACCAGGCTGTACAATCCAGGCACACAGAGAGAATTCCAAACAGTAGAGCCAGCAGTTGCCATGCCATGACCAGGCTGTACAATCCAGGTACAAAGAGAGAATTCCAACCAGCAGAGCCAGCAGTTGCCATGCCATGACCAGGCTGTACAATCCAGGCACACAGAGAGAATTCCAAACAGCAGAGCCAGCAGTTGCCATGCCATGACCAGGCTATACAATCCAAGTACAGAGAGAGAATTCCAACCTGCAGAGCCAGCAGTTGCCATGCCATAACCAGGCTATACAATCCAGGTACAGAGGGATAATTCCAACCAGCAGAGCCAGCAGTTTCCATACCATGACCAGGCTGTACAATCCAGGCACACAGAGAGAATTCCAACCAGAAGAGCCAGCAGTTGCCATGCCATGACCAGGCTGTAATTTAGCAAATGAGATATTTATGAAGAGCCGCCTGATGATAACATGTGACCTGGTTGGCTGAACTTAACAAGGACGACGTAGCAGTTAGTTTAGATTACCTAAACACATTTTATGGAAATTGGGATGTTATCCTTATTAGTTTATTATAAATATTTGACTTTCTACTTTGGATCTATAGAGAATATGCGACATATATAAATTGGTTATAAAACAATTCGCTATATGTTCTAATGGCAAAAGTAGTAAAAAGCAAACCCAATGCATCAGATTTCTACAAATTCTGGAAAACAGCACAGAAAATAGACGCAACACAAATGATAGATCCAACTTGAAGAAAGTTCGATCTTAATCTCCACTTTCTGCTATGTTTACTTCTGTTTACCTATCTGGGAGAATCGTGTATGGGACGAGTGTCATTAATAAAGGCTTTATGTTGATTGTTGTAAAACAATTTGGATAGCCTTTTTAGACCTTAATAATAACAATATAATTTAATAAGAACTTATTGTTTCAAATACTCATCCTAAATTCATGTCGTCCAAGAGCTGCTAATAAATTTTAAAATACACATTGTGATATTGAAGCGTCCAAATACCCCATCTTCAATCAAACTTCATTGGTGCTCTTAGTGCACAGGTTATGAGAATGACTATCCAACAACGAAGGATATTCTTATTTGAGGCGACTCTGCGTGAGTGCATGTGTAGAGCTTTAATATAATATATATATATGTAATATTGTTGCAAATTTCGACGTATGGATGAGCTGGCAGTCGTGTACGTGAGGCGAGTGTTGATGTTCTTCCCACACGCGGACAACAAGAAGCAGAGGCAGGGCTAGATGTTAGCACAGAGAGTGATCGGCAACAGCCCACGGGGCAGAGGTAGAGGCCATGACATCAACTTGGATGCTTATCCCCGAGACATGGAGGGAGAGACTGTGTGCGAGACAGAAGCCGCCTGCCGATGGCCACCCTCTAGAACATCTGCCGACCCCCTGCCAAAACCTGTCCTGTTTTCAGGAGTTGTCTATAAAGAGTCCCTGGGGGCCCCACATAGGCTTTGGTATTTTCCTCCTCTCTCCCCAGCTGTCCCCAGCTGAACGCTCTTTGTATTTTTATTTTGACGTCAACATTTTTAGCGTTACATACAAATAGGGGTTTACAGGTGTTATCAATAAAGATATAGCATATATACAAAATATGGGGTGGTAGCAAATAGAAACGCTGTACATTTTAATAAAAGGTAGGATCTTTTAAGGCATCGGTTCTAACTAATTGGAAGATATGTGACATATACTAAAAGTGTCATTTTTATACAGTTTAAAATATACGATATATATATATATATATATATATATATATATATATATATATATATATACTAGCGGATGTACCCGGCTTCGCCCGGGTTTTACCCGAGTAAAGGTTTGTCTAACGAATCTCTCGATAAAGTTAACATTTTTTCCCGGTCCCTTGAAAAATACTCGATAAGTTGAATAAAATCAATATTAATTGGTTCCCTCGGTAATTGGAAGTTAAAGGAATAATATCTTGCCTTGGAATTGTATCATTATTCTTGTCTCAAATAAATTGCCGTGTCATCCTGAATTTTGTCTTTCCTAATTTTCTACATTACAAAATCATCGTATCATCATGATAATATTTAGAGCAGATTGTTGAATTGTAACAGATACATTAGAATATTTATCTTGATTATTTTTAGGCGAAAAGTTATTTAAAAAATTTTATTTGCTAGAAACCTTCCCAGTACTATACTAAATAACTTCCCAAAGTTTCAAGGCGTTCCAATGAGTGGTTTGGTCAGGCATAAAGGACACACACACACACACATACATTCATTTATTTATATATATACTAGCGAACCCGGCCACGCGTTGCTGTGGCTAAATTGTAATATGTTGAATTAACATTATACTAAACTTTTCAGTACAGTAAAGTTAATATTCACGTATAAAGATAAAAATGTTTTAGCCGATCTAAAGCCCTACGGGATTGAGAATGGAACGTTACGTTAAAAATTGAAAGTGATTTATATATATATAGATAATATAGCCCTTTATTGTAATCATTGATTATAATCACTGCATTAATAAATGTCAGTCTTCCCAGTATTCTTTTACCTATGTATGGAAATTTTGGTTAGAATTAGTGAACTACTGCGAATTTGTAGACGAATGACCCGGGCAACGCCCGGGTTTACACGATTAAATGTATATTACATATGGAAGATGGACGTAGTTCCCGGAGGGCACCCGCGAGGTCACTCTGCCCCCGCGCAACTGTCCAACCGGGAGCGCCCCGCGCCGTCAAAATCGTCACGCGTTCTAGAGGGCACTGCTCGGCCGTCAGCCGGGAGATCTCATTTACTCGGCGGGGGGGGGCAGGGAAGTCACGTGCTGCGCCGGCAGCCAATCGTCGCGCGCCGCCATCTCCCGTCTGCCGCGAGAGGGGCGCTGATTGCGAGTGAATTTACGTTTTATTGTAAATAAAAATGCAACGAAAGGTTATTTCTAAAGGGTAATTAGCCAGAAACCTTCCCTGTAGTATACTAAACATCTTCCCAAAGTTTCATCACGATTGGTTGAGCGATGTAGAAGATTATCACTCACGGACGGACCAACCAACGGACCAACAAACAAACATCCATTTTTATATATATAGATATAAGATAAAAGTTGATAATTTTTTTGTGTTTAAGTTAGATGATTAAATAGTTGTTTATATGTATTATATTTATATCTTATTAAGGAGAGAAAAATGAAATAAAAGTAATTATATGTTAGAATAATATGTTTTTATTTTAAATAGAAAAAAAAAAGAAAATTTTGAAAATAAAAAGAAAATTTAACAAGAAAAGAAAATTTAACAAAGTAACGTCTTTTATCATCGGCTTTTACTCTTCATTTAGACATACTCTAATATATATATAGGAATAAAGGAAGAGATTTATAATGATTATATATTTATTTTTTAGTAAAAGAGAGAAAAGAGATAAAGATGAAGGGTAAATGAAGGGTAAAAGCCGATGATAAAAGACGTTACGTTGTTAAATTTTATTTTCTTGTTAAATTTTCTTTTTATTTTTAAAATTTTCTTTTTTTTTCTATTTAAAATTAAAACATATTATTCTAACATAAAAGTACTTTTATTACATTTTTCTCTCCTTAATAAGATATAAATATAATACATATAAACAACTATTTAATCATCTAACTTAAACAAAAAAAATTATCAACTTTTATCTTATATATATTTAATTTAGATTTAGCTTGCTAATCTAATAGAATTTCCTATTTATATATAAAATATTACTATTATTACAAGTTTTAAATATAGTTCTGTCGGAGCGTTCCCAGAAAAGGGCATATTTGGTAGGCGGCGCTGTACGTTGCCACCGCTGTACCTTCGAGGCGTTTTACACGAGTTCAAAATACAATTTCGGTGAAATACTTTGAATTTTACCAATTTAAATATATAAATTTAAATTATAATTCTAAAAAAGATTTAACAGTTAAAAAAACAACATTTTTTAAAATAAATTATTAAACTAATTTTTCTAAAAACGAACATTATTTTTTTCATTATCTGAAACTAACCTAATTCAACTTATCTAAAACTAACCTTATTTAACGATTAAACTAACCTAATTTAACCTATCTGAAACTAACCTATTTTAATTAATGGAACTAACCTTTTTATAACACACCTTAAACTAACCTAATTTATAACCTATCAGAAACTAACCTAATTTATAAGCCATCTGAAACTAACCTATTTTACCTATTGGAATATAACATAACGTCATGTTATTAAAAATGTATTAAGAATTTTTTTTACAAAGTTTATTAATCACATCTTTCACAATATTTGTAAAATAAATATAAAACTTGTGTATAAATATATGACTTGAAAATATGCCACTTAAAATATTTTAATCTAAACTATACAGAGATTTTTTTATAGAGTGAAATAAAAAAATACATAATTGATTAGATACAAAAGTGTGAACCAGAAAGTCGATTTTTAAAAATGTTATTATTTAATATAAACGTATTTTAATTTAATTTTGATATTAAAAGGTAGTGTAAAAGTGTATATGAGGTTAGATTCAAATAGGTTAAATTAGGTTAGTTTAATCGCTAAATAAGGTTAGTTTTAGATAAGTTGAATTAGGTTAGTTTCAGATAATTAAAAAAATAATGTTCGTTTTTAGAAATATTAGTTTAATATTTTATTTTTAAAAATGTTTTTTTTTAACTGTTAAATCTCTTTTGAAAATTCTAATTTAAATTTATATATTTAAATTGGTAAAATTCAAAGTATTTCACCGAAATTGTATCTTTAACTCGTGTAAAACGCCTCGAAGGTACGGCGGTGGCAACGTACAGCGCCGCCTACCAAATATGCCCTTTTCTGGGAACGCTCCAGTTCTGTCAATATATAAATCCATGTTAACTTACTCTATAATATATCAACTTAATTTAAATTATATTTAAGATTTAAATTTTTATTAGATAAACTTTATTTTTTACATTTCATATATATATAGTGTAAAAACTATATAATAAAAATATAATAGTGATTCTATATTTAAAATTTCATGAGTAAACTGATAACAATGATAATTTATATCAAGTAGATTTGATTAGATTAGCAAGCTAAATCTAAATTAATTATAAAAATAAATACAGTAGAACTTGGATAATTCGAACTTCTTTAATTCGAAAACCTCTTTAATTCGAATATTTATCTTGGTCCCTAGAATTTCCTATAAATAGAATTTCCGTTTTTAATTCGAATTTTTGGATAATTCGAATTTTTTTTATGGTCCCTTGGGGTTCGAATTATCCAAGTTCGACTGTAGTTGTTTAGTTTTATAGTTTAGTTTTGTATTAAAATTATCTTTATTATTTTGTTTATTTAAAATCAAATTATAAAATTTGTAAATTGTTATTATTTAGTAGAGAGAGAGAGAAAAAAAAATCCTTTACTTCTTACACATCATCCAATTAATTATATATTTATAATTAATAACAATAAAATTTAACAACGTAACGTCTTTTGCATCGGCTTTTACAAATTAGAGTATGTCTAAATGACGTGTAAAAGCCGATGCAAAAGACGTTACGTTGTTAAATTTTATTGTTATTAATTATAAATATATAATTAATTGGATGATGTGTAAGAAGTAAAGGGTTTTTTTTTCTCTCTCTCTCTACTAAATAATAACAATTTACAAATTTTATAATTTGATTTTAAATAAACAAAATAATAAAGATAATTTTAATACAAAACTAAACTATAAAACTAAACAACTATTTATTTATATATATATATATCATGCATTTATATATATCATTGCAAATAGGAACCTTCGGCGATTAATTAAAATTTGTCTTATTCAATCTCCCATAGTTGAAATACAAGATGGGTGAGGTTATTATGTAAATATTTCAAACCCTTCATATCAGTGTATATCAAGGCGCGAGAGGGCTATGCAAATATCAGAGGGTTATGTAGATACCAAGGTGTGGGAGCGCTACATAGATACGGGGCAAGGCCTGTAGATACCAAGGTGTGGGAGCGCTACATAGATACGGAACAAGGCCTGTAGATACCAAGATACGGGAGGCTACATATAACGGGACAAAAGCTATAGATACCAAGGTGTGGGAGCGCTACATAGATACGGGACAAGGCCTGTAGATACCAAGATACGGGACAAGGCCTGTAGATACCAAGATACGGAAGACTACATAGATACGGGACAAGGCCTGTAGGTACCAAGGTGTGGGAGTGCTACATAGATACGGGACAAGGCCTGTAGATACCAAAGTGTGGGAGCGCTACATAGATACGGACAAAGCCTGTAGATACCAAGATACGAGAGGCTATATAGATGCGGGACAAGGCCTGTAGATACCAAGTTGTGGGAGCGCTACATAGATACGGGACAAGGGCTGTAGATACCAAGTTACGGGAGGCTATATAGATACGAGCCTGTAGATACCAAGGTGTGGGAGCGCTACATAGATACGGGACAAGGCCTGTAGATACCAAGATACGGGAGGCTATATAGATACGAGCCTGTAGATACCAAGGTGTGGGATGCTATATAGATACGAACCTGTAGATACCAAGGTACGGGAGGCTATATAGATGCGGTGCAAGGCCTGTAGATACCAAGTTGTGGGAGCGCTACATAGATACGGGACAAGGGCTGTAGATACCAAGTTACGGGAGACTATATAGATATGGGACAAGGCCTGTAGATACCATGGTGTGGGAGCGCTACATAGATACGGGACAAGGCCTGTAGATACCAAGGTGTGGGAGCGCTACATAGATACGGACAAAGCCTGTAGATACCAAGATACGGGAGGCTATATAGATACGAGCCTGTAGATACCAAGGTGTGGGATGCTATATAGATACGAGCCTGTAGATACCAAGGTACGGGAGGCTATATAGATACGGGTCGAGGCCTGTAGATACCAAGGTGTGGGAGGAGGAGTCCGCTACAGAAATAACTCCTACAAAAGGTGGCAGCTCCATTGTTGTTGAGCGTCGTGGCGAGCGGCCAAGGATCAAAGACTACCGCCAGTAAAGTATTAAAATTGCACAGGAAGTATCGAGTTAGGTGAAGCTAAACTTGGACCGGCTTCTCAGAATCCTCTTGTCATGTAGTCGACCTTCATTCTACTCCAGCAGCCGTCGCGGGAGGTCGGACGTAACTCAGTGTTAAGGTAGATCTCTCTGACGACACCAGCGCTACCTGTGATAGCAAAACTTCTACTTACACCTATCAATATTGCCTTCACATATCTGTAACTGAACTGACTAATCTTTGTGGCTGCATCACCAGTTATCGATCAGTAAATCTCCCTCTCAAAAGACGAACACGACGACGTTTCTAAAAAAAAAATGCAGATATCTATATGCGCTTTGTCAAATTCGACTAATCACATTGTCAATAATCAATTTGGTGAATACATAAAAGTGTTCATCTACAAATGCTTATTGAGCCAGTGTAGAGGCAACCGATATCGTATTGAACAAAACTGCCTACCATACTTGTTTATGAAAAATTGCATTAAAAAATGTGCCGTGCGTCCAACTGACATAAAAGTATGTTGTGATGATAGCGTTCAGGGTAATAACCAGAAGGTATGGTTTTAATAGGAATACACTTTCCTGCCATGAAACTAAAGGTTGGACCGATATGTTGCCTTCCTAGAAGTCTTTCTTTAGGCCTCCTTCGGAATATTGAACGTCTGGTACAAAGACAGATACGTGTTTCTCTCCAGTGAAAAAGCACAGTTAAATTATCCTCTCTAATGAGTTCTAGCATGGCACCACTGAAGACGCTTTCGGCGATGAGTGTGAATAAGCAAAGAGCATGCTATAAGACACCTAGGGTAGTCCGCTTTCTAGTCAACGGTTCCTAACGGTAAGTTCTGTGATGTTCCATAGTGTCAAGCTCAGCTATTAACACACTCCGACCTCATTATCTGAATACGCTGATCTCTAGATTTGGTGAACACCTAGAGCGCTCGGGGTATTTTTATACTTCAGAACTTTCTCGGACCATCGCAGCGTTTTGCCACCTGAATTAGGGAAGATTGACACCGTCCTACATGTCCTCGCTCAAATAAAGTCGATGATCACATCGTTATCTTCCAAAAATATCAGTAAAAGTTAGAACAGAAATTTAATGAGATTTTGATAGTTTTGTAAGTGGCTATTCAAAGAGAACCACTGTTTTTTACTATAGCTTTTTGAATTATTATAGCGCTTTATTTATTATAGATATATTTCTATAGAGCGCTCCCCTATATATTATTTGCTTACATCTGATTATATTATGCAAAACCATTATATTACTTCAGGATTATGCCCTATTGCGCACACAATTCGCATTGAAAAACGAGTTGGTATAAAACGGTAAGGAATTCTCTTATCTTTGCATTTAAGTACCGGATGGACAATCTGAGATTTTGAAGTTTTTGGTAGGAAATACATTCCAACTTTTGAAATAATATTAAAAGATAATCTATATAGATATAGAGAGATAAACACACACCAGAATATCTCTCTCCGGGTGATAAAATGAGAGTTTATGAATATAAAAAAAATATATATAAATATATATATTAAATATATAGATATACATTTTTGTGTGAGAAATTTTATTATATGATGCATTTAAAGATTATATAGAGATAAGGTTATTGCATATATTTTTTAAAAATATGAAATGTATTTTCGACTCAAAGATGTGTAAATCTATGAGATCCTACCGCTGGAATATCGTTACATGTGTCGAGAACCATACTGGGGCAGCATCAAAACTTCTCAGGAATATAAATTGATAAAAACATAACCCCAGCATGTTTGTTACAATCATTTACTGTGTGTGTGGACTATATTATCAGAAAATATACTTATCAGACGATATCAGTATAAATATGTGTGAACGTGTGTGACGTTGTGATATGTAGTTAGTGACCTACCCTTTGGATGGAGTCATTGGCCAGGAATGGGACTCCGGACTCCTGTCTCATGGAGACGGGCTGGAACATAGAGGACTCTTGTAGCAGGGAATTGATAGCATAAGGAGACTTGTTTAAGTAAATAGATATACTTATAGAATATTGAAGATAGAATTGTGTGTGATTTTGTTTCTTAATGTAAAGTCATACCATTTATTGTTACACCTGGTCCAAGAAAATTCGCCAATCATGTTTCCTATTAATCCCAGAAGAATATATTGTATGAATGTGATGTATTTTCACAACTGAATTACTAATTATAAGATATTCTATAGCGTTGAAATTTCATGATGTCATTCTATTAATTTTACAATTCTGAAAGGATCCTAGTTGAATATGAAAAGTCTCCAGTTATTGTTACGTAGAGGTTGTGGTTTTCTATTAATTATATTTTATTAATTAATTACCACCCTTTACTTGTAATATATTTTATTTACTACAAGCATGGCTGCGCTTGTTCTACGCTATATTTCTATATATCACAACATTAATAAACATGGTCAAAAGTCAATAAAAATAACATAATAATCTTTTTATGTTACATGTCTTTTTTTTCTCTCTTTTTCTTCCCCTTTTCCTTAAAGATTCAACCTCACTGGGGGTTTAACTAGTCTTCCGCATCTGGTTCTAGTTGTGGCTGAAGTCTCCTCGCTCTGGGAAGATGTAGATGGTTGAGGGTCAAGTTGTTCTTGCTTTTCTGGAGGACTTTCTTTTTCCGTAGGTCCTGATAAGGTACCAGCTGGACGTATATCTCGTCGATTTCTTCTAAGAACTGATCCATTGGTGTCCTCTAGAAGATAAGATCGGGGGTGAACTCCAGGGGCTATAACTTTAGCTGGGGACCATTGCTTCTCTTGTCTAACCAACACAGACTGGCCGTTCTCCAATGAAGGGAGATCCCTTGCGTGTCGATTAAAATAAAACTTCATTCTGCTTTGGTTAGCTTCATGCTGTTTCCTGATGGAATCTTCGCAAATTCTGCTATCGTTCATCAGTGTTGTCTTCATAGGCAAAAAAGAGTCTCTGCTTTCTCCCATACAACATGATAGCTGGAGATGGCAATGAGTTATGCTCAGTGTTTCTCAGAAGTAGTAGTGCCTGATATATATCCTGTTTACTTTGTTGACATTTGATGATGGTACTCTTTAAAGTCTGGATAGTTCGTTCGATCATGCCATTGGACTGTGGGAATCTCGGGCTCGATGTTGTGTGAGTCACATTCCATTCTTTGGCGAACTCCATCATCTCTGTGGATTGGAAGGGCGGTCCATTGTCAGTCATCATGATCTCGGGGACTCCACATCTGGCGAAAACTTCTTTGAGCTTCTCTATAACCATTTCTGCTTTTGTTGACCTGAGTTCAAACACTTCCGGGTACTTGGTGTAATAATCTACAATTCCTAAGTATTTCCTTCCCTCTATTTCATATAAATCAACTCCGATTTTTTTAAATGGATAATTGCCGGCTTCATGAGGTATAAGAGGTTCTTTAGTGTTATTCCGGGAATATTTTTGACATATTCGACATTTTTTTACAAATTCTTCCACTTCTTGACACATTCCTGGCCAATAGAATGTACTTCTTGCCAAGGATAATGTCGAGTTAATTCCTCTATGAGCCTTGTGAAGTAGGCTCAATATGTGATTTCTCCTCTTTTTGGGGATTACTAATTTGACGCCTCTGCACAATAGACCTTCCCACTCGAATAGTTCTTCTTTTATATCCCAAAATGGCTTGACGAGGGAATTCATAGTTTTCTTATGGATTGGCCATCCATTTTCAATATAATTTTTAACCTCTTGCAGTACAGGGTCGTTATTAGTTGCTTCAACAAGATCTTGGTGACGGTTATTAGAATAAGTAACCATAAGAACTTGGATATTTTGAGATATTTCTATCTCTGGGGCTGTGAATAAATCATTAGCTATGTAGTCCCTTGATAGCGCATCAGCTGTATATATATTTTTCCAGGTATATATTTAAGATCAAAGTCATAATGCTGTAGTTGCAATACTAAGCGCTGTAGTCTTGGTGACAAATCTATCATTGTTTTTTTTCATTATAGTAAGCAGTGGTTTGTGATCGGTAAAAGCCGTAAATTTTCTACCATAAAGGTACAAATGGTTTCTTTTACATCCAAAGTAGACTGCTAAGAGTTCTTTCTCTATTTGAGAGTATTTCTTTTGTGCGGCAGACAGGGCAGTAGATGAATAAGTTATAGGGACACCCTGTTGCTGTAAAACTGCACCTAACCCGTTTGAACTCGCATCTGTTGAAATTTCTATGTCTAGTTTGGGATCAAAGTGTCTTAAGCATGGTGCACTCGTTAATTGTAGTTTGAGATCTCTGTAATCCCTATCTCTTAGGTCATTCCATACCCAAGGTTCATTTTTACGCAGCAACAGTCTCATATTTGCTGTCTTATCCGAAAGGTTTGGCAAAAATTTAGCCAAATACGTGACCATGCCAAGGAATCTTTGAAGGGCTTTCTTGTCTTGTGGTCTAGGCATATCCAGTATAGCTTTTACCTTAGACTCCAAGGGTCGTATTCCTTCCGTTGAAACTATGTGTCCCAGGTATCTCACAGATGGTTGCATTAGCTGCGTTTTGGTCTTAACAAATTTCAGTCCATTTTCTCTGGCAATCTCCAATACCTGTCCTAGTATTTTTAGATGCTCAGTCTCACTGTCACTATATATGAGTACATCGTCCATATAGGTAACAACATTTGGCACACCCAAATATAATTGATGTATTATTCTTTGAAAAATTTCAGGAGCGGAACTCAATCCATACGGCATCCTTGTGTAACAATATCTCCCATATGGTGTAGACATTGTGGTTAATATTATCAATATGTGGTATATTATCAACCGAGAGTACATGCATATATATATATCATTTTCAGCAATGTCATGTACTATTTTATTTTTACAGCATTTTGCATAATGATTAGGTTTTTTGCATTTATGGCATTGTTTACCGTATGCTGGGCAATTACCATACTCATGTTTTGAGGCACATTTTCCACAAGCCTTGAAAAATTTATGATTTTTCTTTACAAATTTATGCTCTGTATTTTTATTACTAGATGTTTCTTTATAACTAGATAGCTTATCCACAGTTACCTCTTCCTTTATTTCCTTTAATTGTGTCCTGGATGATTCTGCAGCTCGTTCTAGGGCTATTGCTTTTGATAAAGTTAAATCAGGATCTTGAAGATACCTTTCCGTTAAATTTTGTCCAGTACTCCCAGAACTATTCTATCTCTAATTAATGATTCTGTAAGATCGCCAAAATCACAATCTACAGCTTTATTTTTTACTTCTGTGACAAAGTCAACAAAAGATTGATTTTTTCTTGAACTTCCGAAAAAAAGTTATATCTTCTATAAATCACATTTTTAAATGGTTTAAAATGGTTATCAAATTTCTCCAGGATTTCAGTAATTGTAGGGTTAGTTAATGTTTCTTGCAAGCCAAAAGTTTTATATATATTTAAAGCGTCATCACCTATGTTACGTAAAAGTAGGCGCGTTGCTGTTTAACTGGCTTAGTTTTTAGTTGTATGGCGTCCGAATATAATAAAAATTTAAACTTCCATGTTTCCCATGCTTCTGCATTATTTGTAGTTAATTCAAATTGAGATGGAGGTTTAAAATGATCCATTGTTCCAAAATTTGTATAATCTATTTTTTCAAAATTAAAAAAAATAAAAATAAAAAATGTACTTACTTTAGAGGTATAAACTTTTCTTTTACTTCGTTTGCTTCGAAATTTTTAAGCCTTTTCTTCGTTTTCCGCTGCCACCATGTTACGTAGCGGTTGTGGTTTTCTATTAATTATATTTTATTAATTAATTACCACCCTTTAATTGTAATATATTTTATTTACTACAAGCATGGCTGCGCTTGTTCTACGCTATATTTCTATATATCACAACATTAATAAACATGGTCAAAAGTCAATAAAAATAACATAATAATATTTTTATGTTGCAGTTATAACATCTTTTTAAAAATATCCCGAGAATGTTTGTGAACCTTCTTCCCAATCTTCAATTCATCACTTTTTCAAGGAACGTTGGAACTAAATTATTTTGTAATTAAAATCTTAAGTCTTAGAAACTTTTCCCTCAATTTTGTCATATATATTCTAGGTAATAATAACCCTTCACTCGGTCTTTCTTTTCTAAATTACGTGTTTAAAACCGACTGTTTCTCCGGGTAAAAAAGTACCTTAGTCAATCTAAGAGTATTGCTTATGTCCATACTGTCATTCATTTACTCGTAGATTGCTACCCAAGGTAACTTCACCAATTTTCAGTAGAAAAACTCATTGATTGATATTTTATTGAGAATAAATTATTTTCCCTATGGTCACATACACACAAAAAAAGTTCACTAATTATAATTCTAACCTGAAATATATTGACACTACTATTTATTGTTTGCACACACACACACAACAAACTTAAAGATATGTAAATAAATTATTAATATAAATATGTTCAACAGCTGGTTAAGAATAATTCATTTTTAGAACGTTCTTTTTATTTATTAAGAACAATAATAACACACTATATGAATATATACCTAGAAAGAATAGCGGTTTCCACAGTGCTTATCTCCTTGGCTGTTGAAGAAGTCTACTCCAGCGATGGCACATAACACCGAATTAGGAAGAAAAGGAAGAAGAAAGAAACGATATACAGGTTAATGAATATAAACGATATCAAAATGTATTCTTCATAAATTAACCTAGAAATGAGGAAAGATTAGATGTGTAAATATAGTTTAATGTACGCCCATTTGCGACTCTTGAAACGCATGGTTCTTCAATAAGTTTCAGAGAAGGGAGCCAGAAATATAAGGGAAGTAAGCCTTAGAAACGAATCAATTGAACAGGTAGTGGGTCCAACAAGAGAAAGAAATAGAAAGACTTTAAAAATAAAATAATAAAGTAGAAATATTAATTATATATAGAATGGAAAAAGTAAAGGGCCTGCTAAAATAATCTCGAGAAAGAGACAACAAAAACGTAAAAAATGAAAGAGTAGAATGACTATCATGCTACAGTGGAAAGAAAGAAATATGTAACACTAATAGAGTGAATCTCTACTAGGGGAAAATGGTAGGGTAAAGAAAGGTTTAACAACGAGAGAGTAAAAGGAAACAATTGGAAGAAAGAAAGTTGTAAAACTCAGAACCACAGGACAAGAGGTAGGAAGATTAAGCAAAGAGAGAGTAGAGTGTCTACCTAGAGACGCGGAGCAAAGAAATAAGAAAGATTGTCTGGAATATGAGAGTGCATAGGGTCTACCAAGATACAAGTGTAAAGGAAAGAAAGAAAGAAGTAACAATATAAGGGTCTAACTCAGGAGACAAGGAGAAGGTTTAAAAATAAGAGGTCTACAAAGTGTAGGAGAAATATTCAGAAATGTGAAAGTGTAAAGGGTCTACTTAGAGACAAAGTGTAGAAGAAAAATGCATCAATATGAGAATAGAGGGTCTATCAGAATACAATAAGAAAGTATAACAATGAGGTCTACTAATTGTAGAAGAAAGATGTAGCAATATGAGAGTAGAGGGTCTATCAGGACACAAGAAGAAAGTGTAACAATGAGGTCTCCCAAGTGTAGAAGAAAGAAAGAACGATGTAACAAGGAAGAGGTTGGAGAACAGCCCAATGAGATATAACTCCCCGTTATCAGAGTTTATTTACAGCGAGTTTTATTGGGCCCACGTGATTATGTCAGGGCGCGCTACTACAACGCCGCTATTCTGCTTCCATTATTATCTTCTCTAAATATGGGAGGCTTTGTTACAGTCTTTAGCGATCGTCTCTCGGCTTCTTTATCTACATACGTGTGTCTAGTGACCGACGACATACTAGGTTTACCTCAGATTTGTGAGTTGCATTGTTATATAGGCCTACATTCAGAAATTTTCATGTATAGGAAGACTTGATATATTCTTTTGGAGACAACAAAATTCGAACGTAAAGTGTGCTTCAAAATTCTATTAGAAAAGTTCATATTGGAAAAGTTTAAACGGCAATAGTTTACAAGTACATATATAATACATCTAAAACACATATAAAACATAACTAAATAAACACAAATACATATAAAACTATCTATAATAACAATATCTATACTACACACAACACACATAATTATTTAGTGCGTCTCTTTTATTGTATTATTATTATTTTCGGGCTTAGAGTCATTTATTCGCCTTTTTTATCCTAGCCAATCAACTACAAGACATTTGAAGAGGTACAACAACTGTAAGGCATATACATCAAAGATATCTTGTGTATGATCATAAAGTGCCATCTCCTGTACATAGGCCGGAACATATTGTACAACCTGTTCGGTTCGATTCTTTCTAGCTCTCTCATTGCACCTTCAGACCATTTTAATACACTGCGTGACATTGAAAATGGAACACCAAGAAATAGTGGCCAGAAAATTATGCAAATTTCAGGGTAGACGCGCCTAACCGAGTTATGCAAATGATGTAAAATGCGCAGCTCTCGTGCGCACATGGAGTAAGATATAAGGGAAGGAACTTGCAGAAAGGACAGTATTCGTGTCGTTATTTCTTCAAGGAAAATCATTGTAGAAAGTTTGTTCTTGTGTCAAAAGACACGTGTAATAACAGAGAATGCCAGGTCATCGTAAACGGAGGCAGTTCAAGCAGACAGACGCTTTTACGAGGGGCATGGTGATCGGACTGAAAAGGGCAGGTTGGTCCATACGTCAAATCGCAGCTGATGCACACCTTGGTGCGTCCACGGTGCACCGACTGTGGAGAAGATGGTTGGAACAAGGAAATGTGGCAATTTATAGGAATGCCGGTGCAACCAGAGTGACGTCAGCACGTGTGGATCGGCGTATCCTTCGACAAGCAGTGGCGGCCCCACAAGCCACTTGTACCGCCATCCTGCAACATGTGCAAGACACCCTAGATCATTCCATCTCGACCAGAACCATTTCCCGTCGATTGGTTGCTAATGGCTTGCACTCATGCCGTCCGCTAAGAAGACTGCCATTGACCCCACCGAATAGGCGCCAACGTTTGGAATGGTGCCGGGCTAGATCGACGTGGATGACGGAATGGCACAGGGTCGTGTTCTCAGATGAGTCGCGTTTCTGCTTGTCCAGTGATAGTCGCCGTGTACGCGTGTGGCGTCGACGTGGAGAAAGGTCCAATCCGGCAATAATTGTGGAACGCCCCACCGTGCGACAACGTGGAATCATGGTTTGGGGCGCAATCGCGTATGATTCCAGGTCACCTTTACTTCGTATTCAGGGCACTATGACGGCCCAACGATACGTTGATGATGTGCTGCGACCGGTGACACTCCCCTACCTTCAGGGGGTACCCAATGCCCTTTATCAGCAGGATAACGCCCGACCGCACACTGCTCGCATTAGCCAACAAGCTCTGTAAGATGTACAGATGCTTCCCTGGCCACCGTACTCTCCTGATCTCTCACCAATCGAGCACGTCTGGGACATCATTGGACGCCGTTTGCATGCCTTGTCACAGCCGCGTTCAGAAGAGGAACTGTGACAAATGGTTGAGAGGGAATGGAGAGCCATCCCTCAGGACATCATCCGTACTTTGATTGACTCTCTACCTAGACGTGTTGCTGCGTGCATCGCCGTCCGCGGTGGTCCTACTTGCTACTAAGCCGACGCCGTTCTCGCTCTGTATTATGACTATCATTTTGAAATAAAGATCACTTATTGTTCGTCCCTGTCTCTCTCTGTCTGCCGAGTTTCATCACTTTCTGGCCACTATTTCTTGGTGTTCCATTTTCAATGTCACGCAGTGTATATATATATTATTGAACCAATCATCCCTTGTCCTCACTCTTCCTTCATTTTTCAAGATGTATCTCTCCAGTTCTGTAAATCAATCTTCTAATAATTCTTGAATTAATAAGTAACAAATTCCCCCTTCCAGCTATAAAAAATTAGGTTTCTTATATGATACATGGCAAAATACCGACTTTGGAACCAATCGTAGGGATGATGAAATTTTGATATAAATAATTGATTCAGAAATGTCGTTCGTGATATATAAAAAGATTTAAAAAAAACAAGCATTTTCTATCTATATATAATATAGATTGAATTATTGATAACGGTAGAGGCTGTTTAGTGTCTCAATAGAGTCATAGAGCATGGGTCGGCAAACTGCCGCTCGCATGGATATGAAGCTGCGGCTCTTTATATAGTTTCATACACAAATGTTATTTATGTGAGCGCTATTTATTTTTAGCAATAAAAATTGTGTGGCTCTTCAAAAACTTGGAAAGTTTGTAAATTGTCATTTTTTACTCTTCTGACTCAAAAGTTTGCCGACCCCTGTCATAGAAGGAATCTAGCACGAGAGCTGAGTGAATGTATGCTGGCAGCATCATCGCGGAAATGGTCGCCCTCCCACAGAAGAGCCAATTTATCAGTCAGCGCTTTAGTTGAGGTGATAAGAGGTGATAGCGGCTTTGCGTGATATCACGAGACAGAGACCAGAAGTCCTCCAATTACCCGGTCGTTCTACCGACGTCCCGGTTGTTTTCCTTCGTTGAGTGGGCTTTGTAACCGTTACTTAGCAAACTGCCTGTGCTTCGTGTCTCTATACTCACATGAGCATTTTAGATAGCAGAGCGCAATCTAATGGAACAAAAATAAACTAAATGTGTGTATATATGTGGTGAGGTCTGGTAGCCTCTTGTAGAATCCTGTCAACTAAAAATGTGATGAAGTATCCAGTCGACTTAAACTGTGTGATGGGGTCCTGTTGACTCTCGCTATACTGTGTTGACCGAGAGGAACAGTCAGGATGGGGAGTTTTCCAGTAGCTCTCTGCACCTTGGAAGACCCTTAAAAGTTCTCACAAAGTACAGGCAGTCGTGGTCGAGGCAGAGTGGAAAGCTTGGGAATGTCCACACAAAAAAACGAAGACACAGTTGCACTAAGAAAGTTCCGTGAACAGATAAAAGTTGAGCTAGGAGCGAAAGATGGAGATAGAAGATTTCTTAATGGTCTACATGATGGATGAAGTGGAACTGGGGTACAACCGACGAGGGCTCACGCAGATGGTGAAGTAACTGCCAAGTGACTGTCAAGTGACTATATTTTTGGCTAAAGACGGGGGCCTTTTATATATTTTCCGAGAAAGGGAGTGTTGCATTTCAACAGATGCACACGAGGGTGGATCACGGGTGAAATTGGACACTGGCGCCGTGGCAGTTTCCATCTTTAGACCTTGTTGTGGGAATTTTAAATCTATCTCGATTTTAAACGTTATGACTTCTATCTCTTGCTTCAGCTCAACTCTTAATCTATTACAGAGTTTTATTTATTTATCCTCAGTTTGTACAAAGTACAATACATATGATGATGTAATGACACATGTCAATCATGCGTATAATCATTTACAGATGTGTGTCTATTATACAACATGAAAATCTTGTTATAAGTTATATACAATATGGGGTTGTTGGTTTGAATTACCATATATATATATTAATGTTAGTACTTATTTTTGTATTGCATAATAGTATTAATGTATTTTAAGCGTGGATACTTTTCTAATTTACCAATATGTAAACTTGAATATTTAAGTTTGTCAGTAAATTAATGATGATTTTAATATAACACTGTAATTAGGTTCTAGAATTTATGGGCCATGGTATTTTGTTGAGTCGAGAACCAAATAGTGTAGTGAATGTATATCAATCTTTTCTCTCTTACAGTTAATGTATTTTATAAAAAGTGATTTGAATTGGTATTTTTTCAAATAAAACAACTTGCTATTGACAATGATGCGAAAAAATATAAGTTACTTGAAGGAGAGAACACGATATATGAATCATTTGTGATTAACTTTTGTATAGGTAAAAAAAAAAAAATTGAAACGCTCTAAAACATAATGTCGACTTCTGGGAATGCATCCGTGAATACCTGCCGCCAATTACGACACAGAAATGGCTTCCCTTTTTTTTTCCTCGAAATTTAAAGACAAAATAGATATTCCTTTAATGTAGGATTATTCAGCAATATGCATATACGTTTAAAAAGTGTCAGAATTGATATTTTCAGGGCGAAAATCTAGAAAATTCTCGTAAGGAGGGAGAAGATAGAATATTTAGGAGGACCGAGAGACGATTATTATAAAAATGTTGTTAGAATCAGGAAGAAAAATTTGGTACTAAGAGTTCACCAACAAAGACAATATGGCAGATGCCCCGAGTGTGAATAAATCACCAACAGAGCCCACAAGGGAGAGTAGACCAGCTGTAGAGAGATCGCTGGGAAAGAATAGACACCCCAGGTGTAAATAAATCACCAACAGATTCCGGAAGTAGATACGCCACGTGTAGCAAAAGCAAAGAGAATGTAGATATATTAGGTGTAGAGAGTTCAGCAATAGAGTCGGGAAGGTAGTTAGATCAAGTGTAGAGATTACCAGGAAGATAGATAGACCAGGTGTAGTGACCATCGGAAAGGTAAATAGACATGTGTTAGATCACCAGGAAGGTAGATAGACCAGGTGTAGAGATTACCTGTAAGGTAGATAGACCAGGTATAGAAACCATCAGAAGGGTAGATAGACCAGGTGTAGAAACCATCAGGAAGGTAGATAGACTAGGTGTAGAGATTGTCTGAAAGGTAGATAGACCAAGTGTATAGAGACCATCGGAATGCTAGATAGACCAGGTGTAGAGACCATCAGAAGGGTAGATAGACCAGGTGTCGAAACTATCAGGAAGGTAGATAGACCAGGTGTAGTAACCATCAGCAAGGTAGTTAGACCAGGTGTATAGAGACCATCAGGAAGGTAGATAGACCAAGTGTATAGAGACCATCGGGAAGGTAGATAGACCAGGTGTAGACACCATCAGGAAGGTAGGTAGACCAGGTGTGATGACAAGGCGGGGACAAATGGGGTAACACGGATCGATCCCACCGGCTGCCACCTTTTTCCCACCCAATTATTCAGCATGCAGAAGACCCGCTCACCCATTTCATGGGTTTTACCTCCCCTCGTCCACTACCACCTCCCGGGGAAGAAAGGTCTGACACGAGCCTCCCACGGGAAGATTGATTACCACAAATTGCGGCCGACAAGTTGCTTCTCTCCACAATCACATCCTTCCTCTTTATTTATTTATTTACACTTGGTAGTTATCTGTGTGAGAATCTCATCAATATAAATTGTTCGGTATACATTTTGAAATAGATTCTTTTGAAGAGAAATACTATGCAAATAGATTCATTCAAAAGTATTTTACTAATTTAGAAAGAATGGTAGAAGAGTTTGATCGAATAGAAAAATTCATATATAATGATTGTTTTTGTGAATTTAATATATTAGAAATTTTCATCTTCTTCTATTATATTTTTTACTAGAGAGACCGTCAATTAGATGACACACCGTACATGCTGCTCGCTTCAACCAATTGATGGCACTTAAGTATGATAAGACAACTTCAAAACTACATTTATTTGTGTATTCTAAAACATGTTTATTTATTGTCTCCAAAATAGAAATAATTATCGCTCATTTAAAACATTTTAAAATGGAAATTAGTGAAACGAATCGATCGTTTGCCTAGTGTATTTCCTAACTTTCACGACCTCCAGGGTGTTTGAAGGTACAACAAACAAGAATACTTAGACGGGCTACAAAGTTCCATAAACCTAAAATATGTAGGACGAACTTTTGTTTCTTCGAATTTTTTCTAAGGCAACTCGAACGTGAGCATGAGACCACCATGTAGAATTAAATACGTCATGTAAATATCTAATTCTCTCTACCATGCTTCATCATATTCTCAGCGGCGAAACACGCGATCTACGTTTTCTTCGGAGATCGCGAAATGCGTGGGGTGCTGGAGACCCACTGGCGATTCTCCACCAAACTCTGCAGCGGTGGCAGAGGCTCCATATTCATTGTACACAGTGTTATGGTTATATATATATTAAAAACAAAAGAGGCATATCCTGACCAGGCTCACATGAGCTTTTCTAGATGACAGATGTGCACTTTTGCATGTATAGACAAGGGGTCAATAAATTTATGTTGATTGTCAAAAAAATAGTCTAATTCTCTCTGTTAAAATTCTAAACATACTCTACCTCTAAAAACCTCAAGATAAAATGTACATCAGGTTGTCTAGGTATACATGCGTATAGGTAAATGAAAGGTAATTCTCTAACTATGAGGAATTTAAATAACATATCCTTATAATTAGTAATCATATCTGCGCAAATATTTGAATAAAAGACAAAAATACTTTACAATTGGCGCATATAGGAACTTTAATATAAAATAGCTAAACATAATTGAATCGTTCTCTAAAATTGAGTTAACAAGGAAATATTTTTAATAAAATACTCGGTTAATAAACTTTTCTTTATTTTTCCGTGTCCCAGGGCCGAGCTTTAGAGAAAATGATCTTCAATAGCTCTGGTAGTAACACCTATTGTTTCGTCTTACGCGGCATATTAAAATTAAACTTATCGATTATAATAACGAGAAATATGTTTATTAAACTCCATTTTAGTGATCCGACACTTATTATATAAATAAAATTAGATAAATATATTCCGCGATAAAAAAAAAAAGACTGAAGAACTGAAGAATAGTCAGTTACACAACTAATAGCATTTCGCTAGAGATACATTCAAAGTTGGCGTGGTTCTTAATTTTTAGTGAACTGGTCGTCCAAGGTAACTGTTTCCTCAGCATTTCCGTGGTGTTCCACACGGTGTGGGCCACGGTGGGTCCACGCACAGTCACGAATCTGAAACTCCGGGCCTGACCCCAAAACCGCTAATTAAATATTGGCCAAGTGGAAAGCTGACGTCACGGGGCGAAGTTTTACAGAGTTTAAGGAGAACAGTGACTCACCGGGCAACTTCCTCCTCCTCCTCTTTATAACCCTCGCCTTCTTCCTTGTAGCTCCTTTTTGGAACTTTTTTATTTTCAATATACACAGGCCCTCGAACAAAATTCGCTCTACAACGGGCCGCACTATCTCAACGTCTCTAAATTCATTGTAAATTTGATCTATTTTTGCTCCTAGATATAGTATTCCCAGCTCTATTTCTTTCTTCCAGCCTCAAATTAGGAAGTATTTAGCAACTTATCCCTTCCATAGGTCCGGAGTACTTATAAATGAGTCTAGTTTCCCAATGTTTTCATTTATTCACGAAGTGATTTCGAGCCAGGTTTGCATTGAAGTCATTTTTCAAAAGTAAAAATCACACCAATATAAAGTAGATATAAAATTTTATCTAAATCAAATCACACTATGAAGATTGTAAATTATATCAGGCTTTTTAAATGATCTTAATTGTTAAGTATATAATTTTTGATGGTATATAATAATGCTATACATTATAGTTTTCTTTATTTTGATTAAGTTTAAATTAAAATTAGTATGCTTATTAGAAACCTATTTCAAGCATATTGTAATTTAATAATAAATGTGTGTTTAGGTTTAGATATATAAATATATATTTTTCTCTATTTATTTTTCCATTTCATTGGGCGCCAGGATCCTTAGCGGGACATCGCGCTTTGTTTTTATAGTCTAATAAAGTTGAATGAAAAAATATTAATGTAAAAACATCAAATAGCGATTGGACTAAGTAAATGGGAATGTATCCTGTTATTCAACCCCTAGTGTGATGATCTAACCAAGGAACAAACCAATTTCCCCATGACATCTATAACTCCATGTCGGTAACTATGGCTACAGATCTCACCGTCATAATTTGTGCATATCTCGAAAATATGGTAAATGTAATCATATATAACCTGGATATCTTGAGGAAGTTTTTTTATCACCTCGATGACGATACAATCGCCTACACATCGGCTATTGCACCAAAACTTGTTAAGAAGAGAAGTTTTTCCAGCTAATGCAATTCATACAAGAACCTTATGATGTGTTTTAAACGTAACTATTTTTATTGCTATTTCGACGAACCCACTGTGCGATCATATTTTTCAATAAAATATTATGTGTAAAATCTAATATAAGGCTTTTTTTTATCGAAGGAGAAAGAAGCATTGAAAAGAAAGCATTTCCATGGTTGGATGAAGGAAATGCTAACAGCATTTTTTCCTGATGATGATGTGCGGTTGGACAATAAAGAACACACTTTAATTAGAAATCACATCCCAAGTTTTACCAACAGGAAAACCATTTCTATTACTGAAAAGGAAATAAAGGATTTGTGCTCGAGTCTTAATGTCAGAAAGGATCCTGGTCCAGATAACGTGAGTAATAATTAGATTAAGCACTCATTATTATCAATCCTACCCAGTTTAGTCAAACTCTTTAATAGGTGTTTAGTGCTAAGTTACTATCCTGAAAGATGGAAACATTCGGTATTAAAAATTATTGCGAAGCCGCAAAAAGCTAACTACGAAGCAATTAATAGCTATCGCCCAATTTCACTAACATCAAATTTCTCAAAAATATTTGAAACGATCATTAAAAATGAAATACTCGATTATTATAATCATAATAACTTACTGAGCCATAGACAACATGGATTTACGAAAAGAAAATCTACAATAACGGCAATGGGTAAAATAACCGAGACCATACTGAAACAAAACGAATTGGTTGCATTGATTGCCATTGATATAAGTGGTGCGTTTGATAATGCGTGGTGGCCTGCCATATTAAAAAGAATAGACGAAGACAAAGCCCAGCAGTTCTTATAAAAATCATCCAATCATTTTTAAATCGGAGAAGAAAAACAAGTCTCACCTTCTCGAATACTACAATTTCAAAATATTTATCAAAGGGATGTCCTCAAGGAGGACCACTATTATCTTTATAGTGGAATATACTGCTGAATGATTTGTTGATCAACTTCGTATCCCCAAATTCTGAAATAATCTGTTATGCGGTTGATGTTTCATTGTTTGCTGGCACAAGACCATAGAAGGGTTAAAAATGAAACAGAAAATACTTTAAATTATGTAATACAATGGTGTACAAGAAATAAGTTAAAGCTAAGCCCGGAGAAAACCGGCTTAATACATATGCATGGCAAACAAAAGATTCCAATGGGAACTCCAAACTTTATAATAAAACCGGTAGAAGAAGTAAAAATTTAGGTATAAAATTTTTTAATCACAGAATTAAGTCAAAAATTAACTTCACACCCCACATTAATGATATTCTTTGTAAAACCAACCGTATGAAAAATTGGATGCTAAAAAAAGATTAATTTTATATAAAACTCTTTTCAGGCCAATACTAACCTATGGATCTGAAATATGGTATAAATTTATTAATAAAAGAAGGAAGCAAATATTAAACTCTCAGCAATATCAGATTCTTTTTTTGGGTAGTGAGAGCTTATAAAACGACCTCATCAAATTGCATTTATAGTTTGGCAAAAATACCTATTCTCACAGATCACATAGAATCGTTGATAATAAAATACGAATTGGCCAATTTATCAAAAGAAGAAATTAATTTATTTAGACCTCATGCCCCAACAAACACATTATAATACAAAACTTCATAGAATCAAGAATGGCTGAAACTATAGTGAACACTAATGCAACATTCTGAAAAATTTTCCCATTTGGAATTCCTTTTTATTTTCGTCCGAATTTTTATAACTCACAGTTCATCACAAATCGTGGTAAATTTGGAGAATCTCAGTCGAAAATCGGGGCAACGGATGATTCTAGCTACTTCTGTGGTAAAGAGAAAACCAAGACTCAATACATTTATTATTAGAATGTCCGATATTTCACAGCTACAGAAGTAATCATTTTTATCCCATCGAAGAAATTTGCGAATTTGTATATAACAAAGACACTTATGTAAAATTCAATAATTTTTGTAAATTCATTTTAGATTTTATATTCTGTTTGAGAAAACCATCGTTTCAGTTTTAATTCTGTTTTTAGTCCGGTTATTGAGTTGTATATAATGAATTGTATATGTGGCTAAAATAATTCATTTTAGATTTTCTCTTCTGTTTTAGAATACCATCGTTTAAGTTTTAATTATGTTTTTAGTCCGGTTATTGAATTGTATTTAATGAATTGTATATAGGTTGCAAAAAAAAAAAAATATTTAAGCGCAAGTATCCCGAGCTGGGATATCGCGTCCGATATGTCAAATAAAAAATAAGACAATAAGGATGGAACGGTCTTCGCACCCCACACAGTTATAGGAGAGAGAAAGGGACTCACTTCCTATCACGCATCTCCACATAAGTTGTTTTTATTATTATAAATATTATACTAGATTTGTAAATATCCATTAGTTATGGACTCATACTACTCATACTACTCATACATACTTGTATATAAGAAATAAAACATGAGGCTAGGAGGATTAGGTATATATAATTAATGTGAGGAAACTGTTTACATATAACACACTTTTTTATTATCCCTAGTACACGTCGTTCAGACCATGATAATTCATAATGAGTAAAAGTTGGCATCTGCTTGTTGAGTGCACCAATGTCTACACATGTAGAAATCAGTTCGACAGAGAACTACCTTGTCGAGTTACATATTGCTCTACCGTCATACAAAGCGCTGGGAAACCTGATACAAAGCTATCCTAGAGATTCAACGAGAGGAAAACCAACTCTTATATTCCATACCTTTTTCTCTTTGAATACAAATATGCAGCGATACAGTGTTAAGAAGCTTCAAAACGCAGTCAAATTCAATTAACTACCGTCGGGCCGGTTTATTTGAGATTCCTCGAAAAGAAGTGGATATCCTTTTAAATTGAAACGGATGTTTCAAACCCAGGAAAAATGTTCTAATCATGAGCTGGAGCAAACAAACAAAACAAACGACCGCGCTGCTACACGACCTCAAGTCACTTAGACGATGTCCCTCCCATCAGCCACCGACACCACATGTCACCAAACCAAGTGAAACAAAAAGCTCCTAACTGATTGCCCTAATGACTAGAAAGTCCATTATTGTCCCCATTAAGAAGCCTTTGAATATTAAATGGACACTAAATGTGTGTGTGCGTCGATTGAATAAAATCTCGGTGTAATTATTGCAGATGGGTTGGTCGCCTTCCCTCGTGGATCATTGTGTCATACGTGGGTTTCACTTGCAGAAGTCATCTTGTAGACGTTGGCTTCGTGGATCACTGTGTACATACGATTTTCATTAGCAGAGACCATCTTGTATATATTTACTTCGTAATCACTGTGTACGTACGTTTTTCACTAGCACGGGCCATCTTGTAGGTGTAGGCTTCGTGGATCACTGTGTACATCCGTGTTTCACTAGTAGGAGTCATCTTGTAGATATTGACTTCGTAGATCACTGTGTACGTACGTTTTTCACTAGCACAGGCTATCTTGTAGGTGTAAGCTTCGTGGATCACTATGTACATCCGTGTTTCACTGGTAGGAGTCATCTTGTAGATGTTGGCTTCGTGGATCACTGTGTACATCCGTGTTTCACTGGCAGATCTAATCTTGTAGGTGTTGGCTTCGTGGGTCATTGTGGACATCCGTGTTTCACCAGCAGGGGCCATCTTGTAGGTGTAGGCTTAGTGGATCACTGTGTAATTCGTGTTTAGCTGGAAAGGGTCATATTGTAGGTGTTGGCTTCGTAGATAACTGTGTACATCCGTTGGCTAACTGGGGCCATCTTGTAGGTGTAGGTTTCGTGGAACACTGTGTACATCCTTGATTTTCACTGTCAGGGGCCATCATGTAGGTTTTGGCTTCTTGAATAACTGAAAACATACTTTGTTTCACTGACAGGGATAATGGCTGCGTGGCTATGAAAAATTTCATCAAATACCTTCCAACTCTGATATCGACATAGTAAATATAGTCTCTGTCTATCCAACTGCTCCTGAATGATGGCCTGGGGTGTCCAATTGTCGATGTTAGGCAACAGAAATACTACTCTTTGTTACTCAGATTTAACAAAAGGAGAAATTCTCTCATTAACAGCTCTGTTCACGCTCTTGATAAAGGCTTCTTACTTGATCCTTTGCCGAGCCACTATGGATATTAATGCAATTATTGTTAAATTGTGCGAAGTTTGAATAGCAATAGTTAGAAGCCGAAAGATAGATGCCCTAAGAAATATATCTATCAAGCCGAGTGTTTCTTTTAAAATTATAGCAAATTTTCTACAGTCCTCACTGCGATGAAAAATTTGGGAGAGCATGCTCGTCAATATGCTGAATCTTCCAGAGGTTTCGTCAATTTTTAAGTCAAGCCCTTTCAATGTTTTACAACGCAGTAAGGATAGTTAAAAGTTTTTCGCAAAGACAGAGGTTGCCTGGCCGGCATTAATATTTCTATTAAAAATAGACACTTCTCGGCCAGTTAGAGTTTTTTTTTATTTTCTCTTAAGACTCATCAATTTTTCTTCTGTATATCTACCATTCTGTGGGATGCTTGGATGCGTGCCTTGACGAACTGAAGACTTGCTCTTCTAGCAATCTGTCTTCCATATGGAGTTTTAACCAGCGCTTTTACGTTCAGGCTCGGGGGAATGATATTGAGATCTTTGATACGGTGATTAAAATATAAAGAATGTTTTGTCCTTGCAAACTTGATCATAATCTTCTCTAGTTGCCTTGCCATCTTGAATACCTCGGGTCTTGATTATCGTAAAGATAGAGGCTGCCTGGCCGGTATTCATATTTATATGAAAAAATAGACACTTCGGCCAGTTAGAGTTTTTTTTTATTAATTTAATTAATATTAATATTTAATTAATTATTAATCTGGTCGAAGTGTCTCTTATTTTAAGAATTCTTGTCCCAAAAGTTCGTAAACACTTGCAAAAAAAAAAATTGTAATACCAATATATATATAATTCACCGTTATGTATACTGTCTTTGTATTATGTATAAAGTAATTGTATTATTTAGTGTCTATTTTTCATAGAAAGTTGAAAGTTTGTTTTATTTGAAAAAGAAACATTCGTGATTGATAGTTACATTTCAAATGTATAGATGGCGCTCTATTGCCTCATATTCAATAGAAAAATGTGTGCATTAACACAGATTTATGAAATTACTAGCGGATGTGTACCCGGCTTCGCCCGGGTTTTATCCGAGTGAAAGTTTGCCTAACGAATATTATTGATAATATTATTATTGATAATAATATTCCGGAACACACAGAATATTATGATAATAATGATAATAATATTCGTTGCATCATATATTTATATAATATATAAAATATATTTTTCGAGCAAACATATCCACTCTCTCTACTAAATATATTTTTAAAAAGATATATATATATAAAATAATATCTAGAGATAAACTACACGATCTTAGCCAAAAGGCCGAGAAACGATATTTTATATATTGAGATGACCTGGCTTCGTGTGTGTCTTCTGCTCGAGTGAATGTTTCGCAGGTAGAATTTTGTTCCTGCCTACTGGAAATTATTATCTGGCTTCGCCCCTGGTCTGTTTTAGTGAATATTCCCCTAAAGAATTTTGTTTATGTCGATCAAGCATGATACAGCAATATTGTCATAATCATTTCTGACTAAAAAAATATTGTTGCTCAGTACCTGGTTATTTATAATTTTTCTTGGTTAAAGCGCGACAAAAAACTCTTCCAGATTTAACTCTCTGTCATGTTCAAATTTCAGCGAGTTTAGTTTCATATTGAGGGCGTGCATAGCCGAAAAACATATATATATATATATATGTTCCCGGCTTCGCCGGTTTTATCCTAGTAAAGGTTTGCCTAACGAACATTTGTTAAAACGATTCCAGCAAACATCCAATCCCTATATTGAATCTACACTTGTCTATACTTTCGATAATTTTAAATTTTTTCCAGGTCCCTTTAAAAATACTCGATAAGTTGAATAAAATCAATATTAATTGGTCCACTCAGTAATTTGAAGTTGAAGGAATAGTATCTTGCCACAAACAAACATTTGTAAATAACTGTATTCAGCGAATGTACCCGGCTTTTCGCCCGGTTTTTATCCTAGTAAAGGTTTGCCAAACGAACATTTGTTAAAACGATTCTAGCAAACATCCAATCCCTATATTGAATCTACACTTGTCTATACTCTCGATAATTTTAATTTTTTTCCAGGTCCCTTTAAAAATACTCGATAAGTTGAATAAAATCAATATTAATTGGTCCACTCAATAATTTGAAGTTGAAGGAATAGTATCTTGCCACAAACGAACATTTGTAAATAACTGTATTCAGCGAATGTACCCGGCTTCGCCCGGTTTTTACCCGAGTAAAAGTTTGCCTAACGAACATTTGCTAAAACGATTCTAGAAAACATCCAATCCACCTATATATAGATTTATAAACGTATATAAATATTGTTATATGCGTTTGAATATATTTTTGAAACATAATTTTTTTAAAAACATTTATTAATTTTTAAATAAGATATTGTCACGCGTTTGTGGATTTTATAATTAATTATTTCTTTTTTTTCTCAATGAATTATGTATATTAATTTAAAAATTCATTTTTGTTATCATCATCACATACAATGTAATTTTTATATAAACAAACGATAAAAACAACAACAATTAAATTTGCATATTCGTTATTATAAAACAACAGCAAATTAAATTAACAATGTAAAAATATATTTTAACATTGCAACATTTTAACATTTAACACAAAAACGTTACAATATTTTCTTTAAATATATATTAATATTGAAATGCCAAGTTTTTTTACAACGCGTCTTTGGAATATTATATTACCATATTTCCAATTAAATTTATTATACTTGGAACACATTTTAGCATTTTTACAATTTATAAATGTAATTTCACCAGATTCCGCGAGAGGCGCTGCTTGCGAGTAAAAGTAGAAAATTTGCAAATAAAATTCCAAAGAATATTTATTTCAAATCGAATTCAAACCAGAAATCTTCCCAGTAGTATAGTAAATAACTTCCTAAAGTTTCACGGCGATTGGATAATCTTACCTTTTAAAAGCATTCATCGTGTGAACAAAATAACATTCAACGTGTAAACAAACCACGTGTTAATTATTAACCAATCAAATTCATTTATCGTCGCGACCAGTGCTGCGCTCAAGCGGTAAAAGGCTGGAACTATCGCTTGTTGGTTTTTTTATTTTTAAAAAAAAGCACATTAACTTTTTTAGTTTTTTGAATAGCCTATATGTTAAACGAAATCTTCAGCTACCTACATGCGAAATTCCATAATGATTGATTCAGTAGATTTTGCGCTATGCGATAACAAACATCGATTTTGAATTTCATTTTTATAGATATAAGGATTCAATTTCTATTCTTAGTTTCTCTACTGGCATAAAACTTGATTGTGTGAAAGAAGAATGGTTGTAGGTAATGAAACTACCAACAACAGCCGTTCTTTCCTGTAGATCATGTATACAATGCCTGAAATAATTAGTGAAACCTCAATAAAAGTTCAGTTCGGACTAAAAGGGCTCTCTACAAAGTAATCACTGGTTGCTGCTCTCTTCCACTGGGCTGAGCCCATACCATGGGCAGTCACAGCTAGCTTTTGTTTGAATGCCACTTGGTGTCTTTGTCTTCAGCCAGTCTGTCTGTTGTGTAGGGGATGAGTGCGTCATCCTGACGTCCATTAAGCTGCTGCTCCGGCCATTAATCCACATGAAGTCAGTCATCCACTAATTGGGTTCTACCATTTGGAATATGGGAGACCAATCTAAAAAACGTATCCGATCATATTAAGGGAGGTCCAGGCGGTCTGAGTCATCATTTATTGATCCGATTATTAAAATTGGAGACAAAGGGGAGAGAGTGGCAGGGGGTGCTGCTGGTGGTGGGTGGTGCTTTAAAATGGAGGGGGGGGGGTGATTAGTTTTCGTTGGTTGGGGGAGGAAAGGTTAGGCCGCCATTGTACAGCTGGCTGCACTTGCCGCTTCTTTCTCTGGCCCCTACTTCTCTGCACATGTTCACATGATGCTCTGTAATGTTACACCTAGGGTGAGATGTACCGCGCAACATATTTTCCTTCGTGTATGCAATTGTTGTTGTCGTGTTCATCGAAGAACCTGAGATGTCTCCGTGCATATATATCACAGAAGTTGCAGGGCCAAAATATTAGGGAACAAGTTGAACCAATGTTTAGTTTATTTTTGTTCCACTAGATGGCGCCATGCCATCTAAAATGCTCATGTGAGTGATCAGGATATGCCTTTTTTAAATATATTACTCTATTTATATTTTTAAAAAAGTATATAAAATAGTATTAGAATAATAAAATCCTATCCTGACCAGGAGCATGTGCGTTTGGTAAGGATATGCTTTCTTAATTTTTAATATCAACACCTGACCCACTTTTTTTTTAAAGAAATAGTATGTTTCATATGTCATATAACAGGTGGGATTAGATAAACATGTTCTTTGACGATCCCAAACCACTGAGATGGTAATTGAGTATCACATAGCAGTTGTTTAGTTCTGTTGAAGAGCCATTTGCTCTAAAAAAAGCTCGCCCGTTATCTTATCTAATAAACACTATTCATATTTATATATTCTTTGTTATAATTTGTATATATAAAACACTTATATAGCAATTTTCTCACTTCAAAGAGAGTAAAATATGGCTTTATTGTCAATAAAGATTCGTTGGTTATCGCAAGTAGGATTGCCACAAACTACAGAGATCCGTTACAATATACTCTGTTCAAAAAGTATTGGTATAGTATATTGCTTAGAAAATTGAATAAGATTTCGAAAATATAAGGCCTGTGTTCTGATAAAATGACTCGCAAAATTTGATTCAAAGCAATAGAAACAACACGTTAACCTACTCGTCTAGCTTGTCAACATACAGTGGTGTTGTTTTTGTGGCAGTTAAACTTCGCGCATCGATTCGCGAACTTTTGAAAACTGTTTATAAGCAATCATATTAAACTTTATTATTACTATTATAGGCTAAGAAAATACTCTAATAAGCTTTTTAAAAAATATTTTCAAAACCAACCTCATAGGATTCTTTATAACGGCGAGCTATCAAATTGTCATTCAGCAAAGGGCCAAAGAATCGGCTGAGATTGAAACTGCCTCATTACATCGCCTTATCTATAACACTTTATATAGAAGTATATAGGGTTTGAAAACTATAATAAAACACGGCAAATGCGTCCGATGGATTCAAATGTTTATTGAATGTAAACGTCTTCCTTACAAAAGTAAGAGAAATAACCATCCGTTTAGTTTTCTAAACCGAACCACACATTGCTCACATAAATACAAGTTACAAGATATCGCTTTTTAGTAGCGGTCATGCATGTGGCTTTGCTAAATATTTTTTTTATTAGTTCTTAGAGATAGAGAGAAAAGAGAGAGAGAAACACATTTTGCCAAAGTTGACGACGTTGTCCTCAGTGAGCGATGGGCGGCTGATGCTACAGAGGGAATCGGAAGCCGTGCAGACGACATTAGATTTGACAAACGGACGTGACGTCATATCCCAAGGGAGGCCAATTAGATGGCATGGAGTCGGATGGGTCGTTTACTGGGGACCTTTGATACTCCGCGGGGAATATCGCCGTACTTACTGCTCTCTCTCTAGGCTATAGGACAAACACTGGGACAGCACGACACGCAAGAGTCTATCCTAGATATACGAAATATAAAGTTTCTTCTGAGTGTTTGGACTACGTTACGTCAACTAACCAATTCCATATTTGCCCAGAGAACGGAAAATACCAGTTAATATTTGTGGTCTGGATGACTAAAGGATTAATTTTTTTCCAAGAATGGGAATGAAGAAATTAGTCTTAGACGTATTACCATTATTCGCCGAACGTACAATGGAAGAGATTTAAGATAGAATTAACGATTTAAACTATCCGAATTTTATATTGATAAAATATATATTTCTTTTTATATGTTGTCTATTTATTATGGGGATAAAAGAGAATATAATGAAAATATATTAATCTAATTAATCAATTCTAAGTAAGTCAAAGATGTCAGCTCTATTTTTGTTAAATTACTAATTATCTTCTATATAATTAGAAAAAAAAATTGCAACCCGAGCAAGTACACTCATGGACAAACTTAAGGAATTTGTACCTTTTAAACATGTATGTCGGGATTCAGATAATGACTCTGAGAGCTATTTGATACACTGTGACCTTTATTGAAGACACACAAGAGAGAGAGAGATAGATAGCCAAGTGAGAACAAAATTGTCTCTCTCTCCTTTAAAAAACACACAACCAACGACATCAAAGTATTCCACTTTCTTAAGTTTTGTCCAAGAGTGTATATAAAGGAGGCCATTTTTGATAGTTAGAAAGGTAATTTGAGAGTCTGGTCAAACACCTACAGATTTACCCAACGAGAAACTGTATAAGGGATAATGTCCAACCTTTCCTTGCGGAGGACATTAAGTCTGTGAAAGTCTAATCCATTGAATATAGGCGGAGAGTCCACTTATCTCTTCCTTCTGTCTTCAATAGGTATTTCATCAATGTCGAACTGAAAGGTGTTCAAGTAGACCCTCTCTTTGTATGGAGGAAGACTCTCTTAAGGTTGGGGAGTCCCTCGCCGAAGAAAACTGCACATTCATAAACAAAACTTAAGGAAGTGGAAAGTATTTTATGTCCCTCGTAATATATATATATATATATATATATATATATTGTGTGTGTGTGAAGGAGACAGAGGCAATTTTGTTCACACTTGGTAATCTCGTGTGTCTTCAATAAAGGTCACTGTGTATCAATATCTTTCAGAGGTATTGTCGGAATCCCGATATACATGCTGAAAGGTAAAACTCCCTTAAATTTTGTCAATGAACGTAAATGTAGAATCCACTTCTTCTATCCTTCTGACTTCAATAGGTATTTTATCAATGTAGAACTTAGAGGTGTTACAGTACACCCACTCCTTGTCTGAAGGAAGTCTCTCTCAAGGTGAAGGAGTTCCCTCCCCGAAGAAAACTGCAAATATAGACCTTACTGTATAAATTGTCATTTATCATCCTTGTTATATTCCTGTCAATATCACTAAGTATTGTTAAGAGCCGCTTGTTATTAACTGCTTTAATATAAGTTTATACAAGCCTTTCCTTTCTTTCCCTTCCTTTATTTGATACACTGTGAATAACATTTCTGATTACTGGTACTATTGCTGTTATTCCTGTATGTATCCTACATTTCTTCTTGAAGAATATGTATAAGACCAAAAGTCTTAATAAAGCTTTTTGTTATGATGCATTAGCGTGCCATTTGTTATGAAAATTCGAAACTATTATAGACGCGTATGATTCTTTTAAAGATTAAACAACTTCTACTTAATTTTTAAAAGAATCATACGCGTCTATAAAAGTTTCGAAAGCTTTTTGTGTTAATACAAAGCAATAACGCGCCATCTCTATATAACAAATGAAAAAATTAAGACGCGAATGTTTCTTTTCACAAATAAATCAAACTTCTACTGTCCTTACTGCGATGAAAAATTGATTTTTTCATCACAGTGAGGACAGTAGATGTTTGATTTATTTGTGAAAATAAGCATTCGCGTTTTATTTTTTTCATTTCTTGTAAAAATATTTTTGTTGTTGTTGTATTTACAGTATATCATCCTTGTTTATTCTTCCCTTTTCTTTATTTAACACCAATGACTTAGTGAATATTTTAAATTGACAATTGTCTAATGATGAACAATCTCTACACACCGACTCTATATAAATCCTCCAATTGTCTGATGACCAAACTGACCAGAGTAAATGCTCACTCTGGTATAGCGGTACCTAGGTCGACTTATCTATCGTGGTGCAATTCACTCTCCTCTCCTCTACGTGGCGGCCGGGAGAAGCAGCACAAATAAGGGACTGCCCTGTAGGGCGAAGTACGGTGTTGTGAGCACCGAGCCGCTACGGTAACCGTGAAGGCCTACAGGGAACTCTGAAATATGGCTGACTAACGGGGCAATGGCACCCCCCTTTCCATGGAGCAACAAATGGACAAGACACCACCACAACAATATACCCTTGGGAATGTTTGCAGTTTTTGTAAAACCTATCTGTATATATAATTATTATAATGTTTATATAACAAAGTGTTAATCACATTTAACAAAATTGAAAATGAAATTGTTAGTTATTTCAACCATGCAATTATTCATATTTCTCAATATTTTACTTGAGAGCGTCATTATACGTGGTAAAAAAAATCGTTAAATTGAACTATTCATTTTCGTTAGATCAAACAGGATCTTTAAGGACCCTCATTGACGAAATTTAAGAAGTTGTACCTATTAGCATGTATATGGGGATTCAGACAATAACTCTGAAAGGTATTTGATAAACAATGGTATTTATTGAGGACACACAAAATAAGCAAACGTGAACGTGATTTCCTTTAAAAAAAAAGGACAACTGGCGACATTAAAATAATAAACTTCCTTAAGTTTTTCAGAGGATTTCGAGGCAGATCATTGCTATGTTAAAACCTAATTTACATATGCGCGACACACATAAATGCTGATAAAATGTACCTTTAATCACATCGATGTCGGTTCTAATACCAAGAAAATTTCCGCACGTCAACGTTTACAAATTCGTAAGGTGACTTGGAGACCATGATTAGGAGATTTTTGGAGACTGGTGTTGTAGTTACAATTTGGGAATGAAACTTATAAGACCGCATAAGAGAAGCTGATCATTTCATTCGTTTCGATATTTCTATTCTTTTTTTTTTTTTGAAGGTTTTAATCTAAAAAATATATATATATATATTTTATGATATTATAGCGGATTTCGATATTTCCATATATTTCATTTTTATAAACTTGCAATTAAGCAATAGGAATTAAAAATAATAATAATTTACATTACTAACTCACATTTTCCCGGTGAAAATTAATTTAATTCTTATTTTGCATGCTTATTAAGAAGTAAACGGGAGGGGTGTCAACAACGAAGGTTTAGATACTATAAAGACCATTTCAATACAAAGAGAAAAATAGTATTAGCTTTGTCAACAGCATCTTCATGGAAATCAGGAGAGATTTGAAAAAGAGAACTAGAGTTTGAGAAGGGTTGTGCCAAGAATAAGAAAGCAGCAGGGGTACAGAAGTCGCGGGGAACTAACCATCCCAAGAAGACGGGCAAAAAGCCGCCGACAACCAAACCTACACTTACGACAAAATAAACTTCCACAAACCCCACATAAAAAGCCATCGAGTTAGGTTCATCAAACAATGCCAGGAATCAAACAAAACTAATTCCAATGGGAGACGCCGTATATTTGGGACAAAAACTAAGCAATAATCAGGAACAAAAAATGAGGCGCTCTCTCACGACGCCAAGTAATATCTTGATCATTTGAGGAGGCTGGGAAAAGAAGAGAGGCACTTGATATGGAATGCTGCTAATGATATGAAATGGCATTAAATCTCCGGATTGGCCCCGGGCTCAGACGAGGGTTTCCGTGAAGTCACCGGTGGTACCGCTGGTGACTTTTTAGAACGCCTCGTTAGCGCATCGGCTTTTTTAATGATCAGTGCAGAGCTTTCAATACATTAATGTCTCCTCTTCTTTCAAACCTCAAATTTGGGATAAGATGGGTTTAGACCTTTCTCAAATTTTTATTTTTGGATTTCAACATTGTACGAATGTATTCTTATTCCAACGTTGTCACACGGATTGGGATGCTTCTATTATCAGGTCAAACTGAATTTTAAGCGGTTGGTTTAATTTTTCTTGCTAGAATAGAGGAAAATTATAAAAATATACCCCGAGTTTTCTGCAACGGAATTAGGACACCTTTATATAAATATATGAAAGCAACTTCTGAAGAAGCGCTGTAAATTCGGAAGAGGTAGACTATGTTCTCTTTTTATTTGAAGGCTTCAAACTTTATTCGACCTAATTCAATTGGCACGTGTACTAACTTCTACAATTACACATGCTGCTACTAATATCTTTCACATTTTGGAGCTGAACATATACAGCAGAACATTCATGAACAGACATCTCTATACAGAGGACACAGTTACACAAAAATTTCCATTTTTACCAATTAGCTTTTCTCTGGTAAGAAGACACCTCTCTTTAAAGAACACTTTGAGCTTTGCAACTAGGTTTCCTATAGAGAGAAGTTCTTTTGAATATTTTCGGTATGTTTTAAATGCAAAAATATATATATATTCAAGGTTAAATTTAAGGCTAGAAGATCCCCTGAAGAGCTTTATGCAAATTTGCATTAATTTCGTATAAAGCACAACGAGAAAAACTTGTACAGAAGATGGAATGGAAAGTAATTTCGGATAGTGGAGGATAGCAAGGCCTAGGGAAACCCTAGAAGTAGTCAATTCAAATTTCCGTATTGGTTGTGGGAGCCTCAGAGGAAGAAGGAAGGGGAGAATCCTCCACAACAACGAAACAAAGAGGTTAATTCAGGTGTAGGGGAATCCTGGTCGATGCAGGGAGAAATGAAGACGTCCATTGGTCCGACATTAAAGCAAGCCATTACTTTGATAATGACCATCTATAAATCCAACGCCATTGAATCCAACCGGGTCAAAATAATATACCCCCAAAATTAAAATGATTTGGACCGAGGGTATATATGGCTTTTATAGCACATTTAATGGCACGTGGTCTAAATTTCTAATAAAAATGTTAATCATCCGAAGCGGCCGTGTAATACTGCCTTGGCAACCCAATCCTTGCTTGGTCGTGTTGTTGCTGTAGACTCTTGGTTTCTAGTGTGACCGCGTTGTTCTCAATATGAATGTCGCAGTAATGTAGGATACATATTCTACTCTATAGATATTATAAATATAAAAAAAAAAAGGCATATCCTGACCGCTCACGATGAGAATTTTAAATGGAAGAGCGCCATCTAGTGGAACATAGCTGAACTTTTTTATATATTTTTTTGTTATTTTTCACACACACACATGAGTGTGGGTGCATACATGTAGAGTATGGTTACAAATCATTAGTAAATTCAGTGAAAATTCATTCTATTTTGAAACTCTTATTAAAGTGATTTATTAAAACTATAAATATTTCATGACGCATTTTTCAATTCGTATTCAATTTCTCTATAAAACATTTGTTTTTATTTTCAAGCCTTTGTTTTAATTTTGATTAGTAATAGAGAGAAACTTTTTTTAGCTTTTGTGCTATTTGTTCAAGTTGGAATATTTTTCGTAAATATATATTCGATCACGTACGTATATTTTTAATGTGGCCATTCTATAAAACGATATTTAGTAACTATAAAATGAAAATTTCGTGAAATAGCCATTAAGCCATTCTAAAAAGATTGTATCAAATATTAAAGCGATTCGAAAAAGAATAGATTCTATTTATTTTACAAGATGCTTTTCAAAGATGGAATTTCAATCTATCTACACATGGGAAGGTACTGGCAATCAAATGGAAAATATTGTAAAGTAATTATGTAACTAACGAACACAAAAGCTTGGTGCAAAAAAAGAGCCAGACCTCGGGACAAGTTTCAGGCCCTATGCCGCCCAACGTGGGGTTGGGTCACAGATGCAAATATGTTTGTTCCAAACGGCTGGACAACCACGCCCACCATTGTTGAAGAAAATGCATTAAATCAATTTACTCCCACAATCTAAGGATTTGTTGTCAACATATAACGGATGCCGGTCGGGCGAACTGCTGCTCTGGTGCGAATGTCCCCCTTTACATTTTATATCCTTCCTATTTCTGTAGCTCACGATGCAAACGCCATTTATTTGTCTTTTTAAAACTTATATAATCTTATATGGACATTGTGTAATAAATTAGTTTCAAAATCTCAATCTCTCTCTATATTTCTCGGAGGTTGTAAATCAAGTACCATTCTCCGAGTTTCTCTACTAGTTTGAAACCACCTTTTAAACTAGTTTACTTTCTAAATGTACTCAACCAATAACTGGATCTTATTTCTTGTCTTCATCAGTTGAGCCCGAGTAGTTGGTGTTATTATGTTTGTCAGGAACCTGTGTTGAGTCTTTTTATATTTATTTTTTCATATTTATAAATCCTCTCTAGAACTCTATTCCTAAAACTGTTATACTGATGTAACTCTCTTTCTTTACACCTTTATAACATACTTTTGTGGTTGTCAAGTTCGCATGACAAGTGGCCATCATCGACATGGCTAACAAAATCAACAACAACTGACAGTTCAAACAAATAAAATTATTTTTGGCACCAGAGGTAAGTTTTTCTTTTCAGAGATCAATATTCTCCCGGTAAATATTTTCATCTATATATATTTTTTTCGCGAAAAGAATTGACCTGGCTACTTTTCCAGCTGAACAATTCTCTGCAAATTCTGTTATTTCGTGAATCTCTGGTGGATCTTATGAAATCATAGCCAACCCTGAAATGACGAAGGCCATAGTCCGAAAATATGGTCTCTAGATGGGTGTGTTGAAATTACCGTGGCTTGTGTTGTTCCTTCCACGATTTTTCCAGATTTCCGAAACAGTACATAGATGAGACCTACTTTCTAGTTATATATTGTAAGGGGAGAAGTCACCTTTTATTTTTAGAAATTATTCCAAAGAGGAAGCTGTTAGATAATATTGTCTTATATATAGGCAAGATTAGGACTGGATTAAAATAAAAAGTAACACACAAATGCGAAAAAGACACCTTCTTCTTATAAAGTCACTATAATCGATGTATTTTATTGATACTATCTGCACATATTGAGTATATTCAGATATTTTAAAAGGCCACATATTCAAGGAAATTTGGAAACACATTTTAGCAACATAGACAAAACTTTATTGCAATTTTGTAGGAGGAATTATTCATTTTTTCAAAAGGTATCCCTCTTTCTTTAAATAATTATATAAAGGCGATGCAATTTAAGAAATATGTGTTTTTTTTTCGTACACCATCTTCTTACAAATTTGCAATGCTTTTTGGATTTAAGTCTCTCCTACCACTTTATCAGCTAAAATATATTTTTGAAGGACTCGCTCGATTTTACAAATCACCCCGTAGGATTTTAGGTACAGAGTAGTTGATGTGTAGAAAGACGAATATAAGATGTTCAGGATGCAAACACAAGCTAAGAGTTATTCTGATCGTACAAATAAACGGCGTTGATGACAGAGCGCCATCTATAAGTAAAAATCAACAGAATTATGGTATTTTTATTTCAAGAAATTATGGCCGCCAATTTCTGTTCTTGAATTGTTACGAAAATTTAATCGACTATAGGGTTCAGGCAGCATGGTGAATACTGCATGTGAAACCCATAGCCGAGGTGATCATGAGGCTTTCTTTTTAATTGAAGAAATGGCTATCAATTTCAAATGTGCGTGGATACGCTAAGATATACTTAAAACAGGTGAATATAGCAGTGTATATGTGGTGCGTATGTGGTATTTCACACACATGCAAGGTATTAAGACAATTCAAGGTAGAAAGAATGTGAATTATGTTAGCGAATTCAAACAATATTTGTCGAGCCAAGAGTTAGGAAGGGAAAAACGCTAGACAGAGTATATCCAAGCTCAACAGTCAAAAATCGACGATACCTTCTATTTAAGAAAAATTTCATTGTATACACCACAAAGTTTGAAAACAACTTTCAAAAACACACAAGCCGTTTATCCCATTAACATAAAGAATGAAGTAGGTTCAATGGAGTTGGAAAAAGGCATTACCCCGTGGCAATGGAACAAAGAATAAATTTCCACGGCCGCGGCCCACAATGGAAGGAGCATAAATATAAAGTACATCTTTTGCTTTCCTCCATTTGTAAATTAAATGAATTCTTTCCATATCAGTTGAAGGGGGTCCTAATTAAACGTAACAACCTCTCCAAGAGCTTCATTAAAAGTTTAATTTAGGACTAGTTCCAATTAAACAAGTGCTCTACCGTCTCTATTAATGCCCGCCCGTACTCTCAATAGTTCCAGTTGTACAACCTCGACTTCCGCTAGCTGGCCGGCCCCTCCTCTGCGATACCCAGTCGTCTAGACATTTCCTGGTCATGTCCACTTTCTCTCGAGATGTAAAATGACAGGAAACTGCAAACTTTTATTTCTTTTGTCCCCGCAAACAATTTTTGCCATATCTTCTTGAAGAAGAGAGTAAGAAAACTATGTATGACATAAATGTGTCCAATTTTTTTACTAGAGTCTTCAAAAGTTACTAGATGTAGAATTCTATCAAATACAAGGGGGGATCAATAAATAAGGTGAATTATCTTATTTCTTAAAAATTAAAAAAGAAAAAATAATTTAAAACACAGAATATTAAAATATAACATCTAGAGACTATTTAAGGTGTTCTGTTCTTTTTCCCACGCGCGGCGCGAGACTTATACATAAACTAAAATGGAAGCTCCCTTGAAGGATTGCACCACGCTTGAACAACGTGCAGTTATTCGTTTCTTGAATGCAGAAGGTATTCAAACATCTCAAATATGCCAAAGAATGAAAAATATCTATTGTGAGTCTTGTTTGTCTAAAAAAAACATTTATAAATGGGTTAACGAGTTAAAAAATGGACGAATTACATGTTCCGATATTGAGCGACCTGGACGACCAAGTGTTACAGCGACGCCAAGCACGTAAATGCGGTTGAAAACTTAATTTTAGAGGATAGAAAAATAACATGGCAACGTATGAACAGCGACCTTTATTGTGACATTCTTGTAAATAAGCTAAAGCCCGGTATAAGAAACAAAAGAAGAGGGAAGCTTAGTAAAGGTGTTCTCTTCCTTCATGATTATGAAAGGCCGCATACATCATGAAAAACTGTATCTACAATCATTAAATTAGGTTTTGAAGTTTTAGAACATCCTGCATATAGTCCAGACCTAGCCCCCTCTGACTATTTCCTTTTTGGACTACTAAAGAAGGAGTTAAAGGGAAAGCGATTTGACTCGGATGAAGATGTCCAGAAAGTGGTGCAAGATTTTTTTCACACGCTTCCTAAGAGTGCCTATAAAGAGGGTATTTACAAGTTTCCAGAACGATGGAGACGATGTATAGAAAGCCAAGGTGATTATTTTGAATAAATCAAGTCCTAATTTTTAATATCGTTCTTATTTTTTTAAATAAATTATAATTCACCTTATTTATTGATCCCACCTTGTAGCAACCCTATGTAACAATTACCACGTTTAATAATTAAAATGGCCCATTTAAAAACCTTAAATATTTCGTGTAAAATAATTTATTTTATGTATACTATTTTGTGAATATATAACACAGATAATTCGTCGATAGGTATAAATTATAATTTAATCATTGATATATTGGTAGGTCGTTTTTGCAGACAAATATGATTTAAGATATAAAATACTAAATATATATTTCACTGGCGAAGAAGGATTCGAACTTCAATCAAGATATAGAAAGACAATTTCAATGAAAAAAAATAAAATTTCTTGCAAGACTTAGCAAATATATATAATTAGAGTATGGAACACAATATATATAGGAGACTGGCAGTTCCATGGGCCTATGTATACATTCCCCCTTGATGTGGCGTGCGGCCCGAGTTGAGAATGTTTTTGCGTCGGCATGTCAGACAATATACGAGGGTGTGTTCAAAAAGTATCGCGACTTTTGAATTATCGCGGGTTACGTATATTCGAATTTCAATCTTTTTGTGGCTTTATGTTGGTACTCATGTCTCTCACTTATGCCAACAAGCTCGGCCATTTTGAATGTTCACTTAATTGTCGACAGCTGCTTTGCTTGCAGGTGTTTTGGATCGTCTTCGATTTTTACATATTAAAAAAAAATGGATCAAAGAACCTCTATCAAATTTTGTGTGAAAAACGAAATTAAGTGCGCGGATGCATTCCGAATGTTGACTGTGGCATACGGAGAAGCTACCTTGGACCGAAGCAACGTTTATCGGTGGTAAAAAATGTTCTCAGAAGGCCGAGAAGATGTGAACGACGAAGAGCGTGCCGGACGCCCGAGCACTTCAACAACAGACGAAAAAATTAATGAAGTGGAGAAAATGATATTGGCCAATCGTCGAATCACCGTTAGAGAAGTTGCTGAGGACCTAAACATATCGATTGGCTCGTGCCATTCGATTTTTATCAATGATTTGGGCATGAGACGGGTCGCCGCGAAATTCGTACCAAAATTGCTCAATTGCGACCAAAAACAGCATCGCATGAACATTGCTAATGAGATGTTGGACTCTGTCCGCGACGACCCAAATTTGCTCCAGAGGGTCATAACTGGTGACGAAGCGTGGGTTTATGGTTATGACGTGGAAACCAAAGCTCAATCATCTCAATGGAAGCTGCCGCACGAACCAAGACCGAAAAAATCGCGCCAAGTTCGGTCGAATGTGAAAGTTTTGCTGACAGTTTTCTTCGATTGCAGGGGCGTGGTGCATCATGAGTTCTTGCCACAGGGTAGAACGGTCAATAAGGAATATTACCTGCAAGTTATGCGTAATTTGCGCGAAGCAATCCGCCAGAAACGCCCGGATTTGTGGAAGAACAAAAATTGGCTTTTGCACCACGATAACGCCCCTGCTCACACATCGTTGCTTGTGCGCGACTTTTTGGCCAAAAACAACACACTAATGATGCCGCGCAGCCACCGTATTCCCCAGATCTGGCCCCCTGTGACTTTTTCTTGTTCCCTAAATTGAAGAGGCCCATGAAAGGACGACGTTACGCTACGCTTGACGAGATAAAGACGGCATCGAAGGAGGAGCTGAAAAATATTTTTAAAAATGATTTTTTTAAGTGCTTCGAAGATTGGAAAAACCGTTGGCACAAGTGTATAATATCTCATGGGGATTACTTTGAAGGGGACAAAATAGGTATTCATGAATAAATAAATAATTTTTGAAAAAACACAAAAGTCGCGATACTTTTTGAACACACCTCGTAGTACCACCATTGCCGTCCTGGCTATTTGTACAATTTTGTACAAATTCACTTATTGTTTCAGCTCATTTTTATATCAGTAACGTAATTTATTCGCGATCCATTAAATAAAATAGAAATTTCTTCGTGTTGTGTTTTCTGTTATTTCAAAACTTCGTGTCTGTGTGTTGAGGTAGCCAAGAATTCAATCAGACTAAGAGTGTAAGAACTTACCTGTTTGAATTGCTCCTCAAAGGAGTATTTGTGGGCGTCGTGGGGCGGCGGGGGCTGCGAGGAGGGCGAGAGGGATGATGGGGTGGACATGGAGCTGGAGGGGGGCGGTGGCGGGGGGTAGGGTAGCAGGTAGAGCGAGGGCTGGGGGTAGAGGGACGGGGGCAACCGGGGCCCTAGTCCAGCGGCCAGCTGCGCCTTCAGCTCTCGCTCAAGTTCGCGTCGCTGAGGGTCCGCCGAGCCCCTGTCCTCCTCCTCCTCTTCTTCTTCCTCCTCCTCCTCCTCAGACATCTCGTCTTCCTCGTCAGGGTTGGACTGCACCCACCAACACTCCGTCATTGCCCTGGAGTCTCGGTACACAGCCAAACGTAAGAAAACAGATTGTGTACAAAGGAGGATCCGCTATCTGCAGAACACCCATTTCACCTTTACCTTCATTATTATAGATCAATGGTCAGTAAACAATCGCTAAAGCTGGCAGGCCTTGTAGAAGAACGACTGAATTCGATACTAACCATATGATAGACGATATGAAAAGAAACTCGACCCTAATTTGTAATCGCGATTGTTTATTGATCAATATAGCAAAGTATTTTCGCGCTTTGTGTGTGTGTGTGACAATTGACAATTAAAAAATATTTATTGTGTGTGTGTGTGTGATAAGGTATAGACTTTCAGTGTAGTACGTATTTGTAAATGCCATTTTCTACAAATGATATAGTGGATAACAAAAGAAAGTAATTCATTAATAACTATAAATATACTGAATAAATGCATAAAACTGTTACAGTTTCCAACACAGCCTCCATCTTAATTATTTTTGTGTATGGTCCAGTGAATGAACATGTTTCAAGAACTCGTGAAAACAACCAAGTTGAGGCCTGTTCTAGGAACTGGCGATGGCTTGAATTGGAGGATCCTAGTTTATATTTAGAAATTTGAGAACAAGAGTCTGATTGAAAATAAATAAATGAGAAATATGATTTTATAATAATATCTCTACTGTAAATTGAAAACTACATTTCAATGATTTAAATTTTTTAAATAAGAAAATATGCAAAAATTATAGACTTCTATATCGTAAGGATGATGAGGGAAAATACTCAATGAGTTTTTCAATTAAATAGGTATTTTAATCGCTCAAATTAAAACGCTGTAAATACAATAATATAGTGTATAGCTATTGAAAGTACAATACATATTTAAATATCAATTAAGCTATACTAAAACTATTAAACGAACCTACGAAAAGGGCCCTAAACGCAAGGCGCCATTTTAAATGAGCAGGATCTAATCCCAGACGATACTAAGCGATTTGTTACCCACCAAAGAAAATACTCATTATCATTTCTTCTGATTTTGAGAACATAAAGGAAGGGAAAAAACAAAAGTAAATAAATGGACTTCTGTTATTTTTTACCTTCTCCCCCCCCCCCCCCTCCCACTGATGAAGGGGGGAGGGCAAATTTTAATTAGAGAAAGGGAAAATATTACATTGTCAAAGGGTGTGCCCAACCTCTCGGCACCTTCTCGTTATGGCCTCCTCGCAGTGGTCGCCGCGCATTTTTATAGCCTCTCAATAATTGCTTTTCATTCCGCTCTTGCAAATAAATCTCCAATGCAAAGGGAATGCAATTAGCTTCAATGATAGCAAAGTTTGATTTAGAATGTTTATTTAGCGATGGGGTCGAATAAATCAGCAAAAATGGCTTAAATTACATCATAGATCCTTGTCCTTCCCTCCTTTTTTCATTATTTGTTTATTCTCCTTTATCTAGGACCAGGTGAAAAATGACGTTATTTGGGTCGCTTCAAATCGACCTGTGGCAGCCTGATTGGAATTTTTGAAATTATTTTTGGCTTTTTTTTTTCTGTCTCTCCGTTTACAAATTAACTTGGAGTATTGTCTCTTTTAAGAAAATTATTGGGTTGATTGTGTGGTGGGAGTATTTATTGGTGGAGAGTAAGGTAAAGAGAACAATTTGGTGATTTTTATATTCCGGATCATAAATTTGGTGTGGGTTTAATGGATATCATTTTGTTTTCATCCTCGTAACAATTTAATATATTTCTTAATAAAGTGAGAGAATTGTATATTTTAATTTAATCTATTGTGAATTGACTATTCTGTGATTGTTTTACATTTCAATATAATTTTGACCGTTGCGTATAAACAACAAAGGAAAACCTTGAAGGCAATCATTGGAGTCTTAAACAATAACTATTAGAAATGTGGAAGCATTTGCGCACGAATGTTTGTTTTATGTTTACAAAAATTCGTGCTTAAATTCTTTCATTTCTTATATATGAATGACACGTTTTATCGCCTTATAATTAATATCTGTTAGAATTAGAAACGTGAATATTTTTTATATAAATTGAATATTCACAGTAAATACTTTATAAAAATAACATTAAGTTGCAATTCTTTTATTGGAACGAATAGGGTTTGCTCTGTGAAATCAGTGTAAAAGCTCAGTTGAAGTTCATCGAATGTATTTTTGTGGAATGACTTCCAGTATAAATACAGAGAGCTATGCAAATTCCACAGAACACACAACCATCTGCCAAATACACATATATGACGAGATACAACGTCAGCACACACACATTTTAAATAAAGCTACAAATGTTGTAGTAACGGGAATATGTATGTGTATATGTGTTTTTATCACTATTTCTCCAATCTTCATTTTCCAGAATTGTGGCAACTTTCATTTCAAGATACCTCAAGGTAAAATTCTTCAACGTTCTATTAGATTTATTTTGATATATATGGAATTCTCTAGTATTTAGAAGTGTATATATTCTATATATTCTCTCTATATATATTTGTAAATTCGACCGCTTTCATAACCCCTCTCGTAGGATGTTATGAAATCGAAGCCGCCCCTGTACTGAGGAGAGCCATACCCCGAAAGAATGGTATACAGGTTGGCGTTAGTCTGAACTTGTCAAAACTGGAGTTGTGGCTCATTCTTTATCACCACTAGTAAAGGTGTTACTAGAGTGATGACATAATGCATCGTTCTGATGCATAATTAAAGGGAGAGATGCTTCTCTAGGTACATTTATTCTATATATGAGACTTTATATACTTTGTAGTATCTATCTCTCCATAAAGGTTTTTCTTGCTAAATCCATATCTCTGTGTAGGAACTTGTTTTTTTCATATCTCCTTCTAATTTTGAGAAAAATGTGCAACTTTATTTTGATATCTTTCTTCATTTGTTTGAGATAGTAAAGTATTTTTATGTTTATTATATATATATTTTTCAAAATAAATATATATAAAATATTAATAAAATAATAATGGGTTATATTTTGTTTGGAAACTGTGGGCATAATGGTACAATTACAGTTTCTGGTTTGAAACCTCAGAAGAATAATGGTTGGTTTAAAACAACCAAGGCTTAATTAAATATTTATTTTTTCATTTCTATCTCGCCAATTCAAAGAAAAGGGAATTCACTTGACAGTTTAATCCTAAAGATAAGCCAGTGAAGAGGTTTGAAGAAGAGCTTAGGCTTCTTGCTAAGAACACAGCAGAAAGGAAATAGCGGGCTATATTCTTAGGAGGAATCTTTAGAAGAATATTTGGTTATGATCTCGTATTACTACATAAGAAGATACAGAAAAGGTGGGAAGATCAAGAAGAACGTGAACCAATGACCCAAGTATTAGAGTGGCAGGGGCTACAAGCCGCTTAGGAACGTCCTGAATTAAGGAGAATGGAACTCCATGACCCTCAGACTTATCCAAATGTCATAATTGCATATTTAATATTCAACCTCTTGATTTAAGGTATATATAGTCCTACAAAAATAAAAAAAGGCATCTCCTGACCACGAGCACATGTGCTTTTTAGATGGCAGAGCGCCATCTAGAGGAGCAAAAGTAAACTAAACGTTTATTTAGCTTGCTCCGTGATATTTGGCCAACCCAATTTCTTGATTTATCAAGAAAAGCCATCCACGAACGCGTTTCGCGTTTAACAAGTATCAAAATATTTTGTTAGCAAATTTCAAATGCACTATAGATATATAAGCCGCTAACGGAACATAATTGTTCTACATTAGAGAGATCTTAGCACCTAGGTGGTGATAAATCTTCAAAAATTCCAATCAGCATAATAAAATATCTTATATAAAGTTTCCCCATAATACTTAATTATAGCTAATCTCAAGGGCATATGCGCATTCATTTATTTCCTCATTTTTTACACAATTATTTGTGTCTAATAATCGGATAAATTACCTTTAAAAAAGCATAAGGAGTGATAATAGTTTGCAACTCTTGGGTGGGCCACTTGGTCTCTACATATTTCCCTCTTTCAGTGCCTTCCTATGCTGAGGGTGGGACACATGGTCTCTCCATATCTCCCTATTTCAGTGCCTTCCTATGCTGAGGGTGGCCACATGGTCTCTCCATATCTCCTTCCTTCAGTTCCTTCCTCTACTGAGGGTGGGCTACATGGTCTCCCTCTTTCAGTGCCTTCCTATGCTTAGGGTGGGAACATGGTCTCTCCATATCTCCCTTTTTCAGTGCCTTCCTATGCTGAGGGTGGCCACATGGTCTCCCCATATCTCCCTCATTCAGTGCCTTTCTCTACTGAGGGTAGGCCGCATGGTCTCTCCATATCTCCCAATCTTCTGCTATCTGCTTTATCTTCTCGTACGTTCGTTGTCCAGTCCATTGTTTTAGGTCGACCATACGTATATTCTCGCCGTTTTTGTCCGCGTGGTCTCTTCTCGTGGATCTTTCCTCCAGAACCGTCAGCAGTATTTCACCCGCTGAAATACGCATCACATCTTTCGTTGTTTAAGGAACATCAATAGCTGGCGTTCTGTTCCCATTTGATCACCAAGGGAGGGACCCGATTGTTATCTTATCTGGCCATGGAATCTTGAGTGTTCTTCTCAAGGTATTAATGCATCTCCAAGGCTTCTCTATTGCTTTAATTGAAAATTTTAGAAATGTCCATTAGTCACATCATATGTTATTATAGGCAGATTAGTGTTTTTGACCAGTCGTCGTTTCATCATAATGCTTGTTTTGCCATTGTAATTCTCGAGATTTTATTTTCATGTGTCCAATCTTCCATAAGATGTTATTATTGTACTTAAATATGTGCATGTCGCTGTTTGATTTATAACGACTCCATTTACCAAAAGTTCTCGATGCTCTGTGTGAGGAAATATCATTTATATTAATATACATCAATTGAGTTATATTTGTTTTTTAAATTCAAGTACAAAACTTTTCCCTTCCAAAAAAAAAAAAAAACATCTCAATTAGTCCTTTCAGACTCTATTTTGATCCCGCTAATAAATATGAATCATCTGTATATCTTATAAAATTTATATTTTTTACCCATTTACTCTTATACTGGCTTTTCCCTTCTCTTGTATTAGTTTCTCACTGTATATATTAGTCTTAAAGAGGTGAGATGATACAACCATGGGTTTGACGCTTATTTTCGCTTCAAATTCCTGTATTTTACCGTTTTTTGAGTCTATTATCCTGTATCAATTCAATGTCTCTTGTCTCCATCTCTGTAATTTTAAAAGTTTATAAGGGTCTTTGATGTCTCACATAGTCAAATTATTTTTATAAAAACCCAAAGTAAATATATATACAGGTTTGTTCATATCCAAACATTTCTAAATAAGTAGTCGCTGTTCTAGCATTGCAGCAGTTGTTCCTTTTATAGATCCTTTTTGTTTTTGTGTATGATGCCTGTGATTACATCGCTGGTGACCGGTAATCTTCACAGCGAGTGGCACCTAAATTCTTATGCATAAGGATGAATCTAGATTTACAAAATTTATCATTAATTAATAGAAAATCGTTTTATTAATATACACTAAAAAGGTGATAATAAATATTTTATTCGCCGCCATTGAACAATTATATTTATATAAGTAAAAATAAAATGGGGGCGGGGAAGGATCATCGTATATTCAGAGAAAAGGTAAAGTATAACCAAGATGTACTATAAGATTTTTTAAAATGCAAAGCAGAGGGATATCACGGTAAGAAGCATTCATGATTCCATTCGTAGAAAGACTTGAAGGTGCATAGGATATCTAAGAGTACAAACTTTTCCAGTGAAAAATAGACAATAGACTTAGAGGTGCATAGGTTATTCTGAAGAAATCTATAGTGAAAGCTTTCTGAGTGCAAAATAGATCACCGTATTCAGTGTTAATGAATCACGGGAGCAACTTGAAGGTGAGTAGGATAGCCTTAGAGATACTCGTAATGCAATTTTTCGGGGTAAACAAAGTATAAAATTAACAGACAGTGTTCAATATACCATAGGAATAACTTCAAACTGACTAGGATAACCTAGAAGGGTACTTGTAATGCAAACTTCCTAGATCACGTAGGCTGGTGAGGCAGTGTTCACGAGAGTAACTAGGATGACCTAGAGGTATACAAACTGCTGAGGCAGTGTACACGATACAATGGGAGTAACTAGGACGACCTAGATGTACTCATCATATAAACTGCTGATGCAGTGTACACGATACCATGGGAGTAACTAAGATAACCTAGAGGTATACAGACTCGCTAGATCAGGTAGGCTGGTGAGGCAGTTTCACAAGAGTAACTAGGATGACCTAGAGGTACTCATCATACAAACTGCTGAAGCAGTGTTCACGAGAGTAACTAGGATAACTTAGAGGTATACAAATATACTATATACTATATACACTATATACACAAATACACTATACCATGGGAGTAACTAGGATAACCTAGAGGTATACAGACTGCTGAGGCAGTGTACACGATACCATGGGAGTAACTAGGATAACCTAGAGGTCTACAAACTGCTGAGGCAGAGTACACGATACCATGGGAGGAACTAGAATAACCTAGAGGTATACAGACTGCTGAGGCAGTATGCACGATAACATGGGAGTAACTAGGATAACCTTGAGGTATACAGACTGCTGAGGCAGTGTGCACGATACCATGGGAAAAACTAGGATAACCTAGAGATATACACTCTGCTGAGGCAGTATGCACGATACCATGGGAGTAACTAGGATAACCTAGAGGTATAGATCAGGGTCGGGTGCACAGCCAGCGGGGGAGAGCCAGTGTAACAATACCACCCAGCCCAGCTCAGCAAGAAACTTACCAACTCGGCACTTACCCCACCAACCATTGAGAAGAGGGTCCGTTTGAAATTCAATTAAAATAATTTATACCTCAATGAGACTAGTCCCTCCAACAAATCATGTTGACAGCACACAAAAATCAATAACTGCCCCGGGCCTCCATGATGATAATTAAATTTACTGGCCGTTAAATCACGCCGCCATATTTGTGCTTGGCAAGGGAGGAAGAGGTAGTATTGTTATTACCTTACAGCCATCGTGACCAGGCGTCTCTCCACCAGTTTTACTTCTAAGATTTTTTTTATATTGTTTGTCTGTGTGTTCGCTTCATTGTATGTGTTGTTTGTTAACCCTAAATACATCGTGCCTCTCGTTTTTTTATTTTGTTTGTTTTTTTATCGTTTTTCTTTTGGCAGCTAATATATTATTTTCCTTTTGAAAAAAAGGAGTTAGTACCCATAATTATTTTTTATTCTAAAAAGTCATTTGGAAAAAAAGTTGAATATACATACTAGAGCTATAAATTTCATTTTTCTTTAATTAAGAAAAAAAAAAGAAAACTTCTGTTGGTTGGAAGTTGGTTTGGAGAAAATACAACTACATCAACCAATAATTAACTTAATTCTTGACGTGACTCGCTGTCACTCTCCACAGGCGAGTCAGTGAAACGTCGAGAATTAAACAAATTATCAGTTGATGTAGTTATATTTTTTTCCAAGAAAACTTCTCTGACCCGAACAAAGGATATTTTACTCTCTCTCTCTCTCTCTCTATACCTATTTATTCCACTATAAAGTTTAAGTATGTTATATTATTCTTTTTTGAAATCTAACCGTACTATTGTTTAAACTATTGCATATATATTGAATATTGAAACATTCTGAAAACATCTTTTCACATGTTTAGCATATTTACGCAAGTTTGGCCTTAAATATCCATTTCTTTATTTCTCAGGAAGCCTCTAGGACCAAAATATTTTTGGTTGTAGTGGTGCAGTCTGCATCACGCTGATAAGGGCCAACAGCCAGAAACGCGTTTGAGGTTGACTTTTCTTGATTTAACAAGAAAATGGGTTGCCTAAATATCTGGGAAGAGTTTAATCAATGTTTAGTTGATTTCTGTTCCCCTAGATGGCGCTCTGCCATCTGAAAGTTCATGTGAACGTGGTCAGGATATGCCTTTTTCGATTTTATTATATTTAATCGGAATTTAATATCAAAAATACATTAATTAATATTATTTAATTTAATATTGGATATCTTTATGTTTCAAAATACATTACTAAGTGTTATTATAACATAAAATCAGTTTTAATAGAGCGTGATATATTCGTTGGACCGATGTACATGCTATATCTGATATTTGACACTATTTTTAACGCAGATGTTTCTTACATCATTAAACAACTTTCTACTGCTATTTTCTACTATGAAAAACTATTGGAAGGGCCTGGCTCATCACTGGCGAAGCGGTTTCGCCATTTTAAAGCTTGATACTGTTTCAAGTCCTCATTTAACATTGAGACTAGATAGAATAAAACCTTCCACGAGCGAAATTTGCAAAATAAAAGATAATGTGATCGAATACAGCGGTACCTCCAGGAGAGACCAGGGAAATAGCCATGTTGAAAGCTGTGGTTTCCTCATAGGAACTTTTACTGTGTTGTTGTCTTACAGAATGGCAGAGTGAGTGGCAGTAACAATACATTATCTACACTCATGAGCAAAGCTTAAGGAAGTGGAAAATCTTTGATGTCGCCGGTCGTCTTTTTTTTTTTTTAAGGAGATGGAGAAAATTTTATTTACACTTGGTTATCTCGTGTGTTTTAAAAAGGTCACTGTGTATCAAATATCTTTCAGAGTTATTATCTGATTCCAGATGTACATTATAAAAGGTACAACTTCCTTAAGTTCTGTTCATGAGTGCAAATAAATTTGGTGTATATAGGCACCCAAGTTTTCACGTCACTGAACAAAGTGACGTCTACGTAGATAGTCCCCGTGCTCTGCTAGATATAATCCATGGTTTGCGTGTATGTGTCAGATTAGTTGTGATTTTCCCATTAAAATAAATAAAATAAAAGAGTTTTTTTGGTTAATTCCGGAATAATTAAAAATCAACCATTAGTTGATATTTTTTCCGATAGATGGCGCAAGTCATCAGCAACTTTAAGTTTCACAATCAAAAGATACCTTTCTTTTAATTATTTTCAAACTATATTTTTAAATGAATAAATATTAAAAAGGTCACCTCACCCGTCAAAATAAACGCTATAACTAAGTGTCATCTATTAACCGTCTCAACAAACAAGCGGACTCGGAACGGTGACAAAGCCACAACACCAGATTTGGTAAACTGAGAAGCGCCCACCTAGAGACCATGGTTTCGGGCTAATGGTCCTCGTCAGTTGGCATCATGAAATCCACAAGGGATTGAAGGGACTTCATTAGATATCAAGGCGACATGTAATGGGATGTCTTCCAGATACCAAATCTATATAAGAATAGTTTTTGAGGGATAGAATACATTAAAATCCATTAAAACATATTATGTGTGTGGATGTTTCCTGTAAAATTTCTCCGATTTCTTTTGCGAGTTCGTAATTTAGGGAATAAAATGCCAAAACTATTATTTTATATAGAAGATATACTTTCCATACACTTTTTATAAAGAAATATTTTAATATTGTATATATGGAAGTTCATCAATTTGGAAGGCAAAGTGGAAGAGGAATTATAGAGAACAGCACAGTCAAAAGGCGTTACACAGAAGAGAGACCCAACTTGAGGAAAGATTAATGTTACTCTCCACTTTCTGTAGATAACTGTTATGTTGCTTAACATTTTAGTTAACTGAAGAAGAACTTGCTCGAATGCTTCTTTAACCATGCAAATAAAAAGAGTTACGGCATATTATGCTTTTTGTATTATGTTACTTCTGTTTTACCCATCTAGGAGAATACTTTATGGGACGAGTGTTCTTAATAAGGACTTTTGTTGTTGTTGGTATACCAAAGAAGACTATCCCTGGAAAAAGAGATTTGAAAGGACAAAAATACTGTTCACCAACCTATAAGGTTGAGAGTAAATATATAGATATATAGGTGTGTATCGAAGAATCATAACTTTAATTCCATTTATACATATTCCATAGATGTAGGCACTCTTCTATATATAACACAATAGATAAGGAATTAATTAAATTTAATTTGAAGTCTCGAGATATCGTTCAACCAGCACGTATCATCCACCATGCACGTATATTTTCAAAAGTTGTTTTTCACATAGAAATAATGTAATATACTTATCTCTCAATATATCATAAGTATTTAAAATATTTAAATAATAATGTGTATTTGAAGTAAACGAAAAATTGCGTTACAAATTTCAAAAATAAAACTACAACCTTTCGCAATGAGTTTCTTTTATAATAATTCTTATTATAATATATAAATATTCTTAGAATAAAAGAAACTCATTGCGAAAGGTTGTAGTTTTATTTTTGAAATAATGTGTATATAAAAATAGTATTTATTATTAATCTGTTAACGTGATAATCCTGTTGAAGGACTGACAAGTCTGAAAGCTTGAAAATAAAATGTTGTACAAGAAACTTAGCCCTGGAAGCTTTATTTATTTTATAATACATAGAGAGAGATTGAAACTGAGTGAGAGAGAGAGTCCAAGAAACGTCCACCATGCTATCAGGCAGCCTACATTGATTATTTCAATTTGACGATACAAGATTTTGGTCAATAACTTACTAATTAATAATTTTTTCCTCAACACCGGAATCCCATTATGGACCTTGACAGTCAAGACTCCGGTCCACTCAAAAAATGGAAAGAGATCAATGGAGAAGTATTTAGTCATTTTGTGAATATCCTATCAAAATCGGGGAGAAGATGGGGGGATGGAAACCAAATTTATTAACCCCCCCTCTCCTTCTAAAAAAACTAATTAATAACTAATAAAACAACCAAATAAAAAAATGATGTAAATTTTATAAAGAAGTCGAGGCGAAGAGTCAATCTTATTACAAGTTTTAATTCCCCCTTAATAAGATTTTTAAAAATTTATAAAAATAAATTATAATTTTTTTCTCCGTTTTTTCCCTTCCCTCGGAGAATGCAACAATAAACCTGTTGACCGTAGAAATTAGCGAAGGTCCCAATTGACATCTTCCTACATCGCTTTCTCCCCATTTTTTCATCGCTCCCTCTTTTTTTAATCATTTTTAATTTCATAAGATTTATCTCCTTCTACACAAACTTAATTATAGATTCCTAATTTAAGACTTTCACTCCAATTATTCCAGATTTTTCCAAGATGCTCATATAGCGCTCTCTTTTCTTTCTTTTAATTCATTTTATTTATTAATATCTACTTTTTTTTCAATTTTGTTTCTCATTTTTGATACATATATACATATATATATGACTCTAAAAAATATGCCAATATTATTTTTGTAAAAATCTTTATGCAAGTTTTTTGTGTGATATTAAAAAAATATTATTTAATAAAAAAAGAGCGAATGCTAATAAAGAAGTTTAAAAAAAAAAAAAGAATTACCCCCCTAAAAAATGAGGAGGAAATAAAAAATGTATAAAATTACAAATGTGTGTTTTTTAATCTTTAATACAATTTAGAATGGGAAGGCAATCTCATTAAATGGATTTGATTAGTTGGCAAATTTTAAAAAGATTTCGGCCGTTTGGGGCGTCGGGGGTAACCAGATTAAACAGGGTTAACATTGGAACTGGTGGTGGAATGTAGAGAAATGAGGTTTGATGAGAATTTGTTTAGGAAAGCCTTTCAAACAATTTGCTTTTCGCATATTTCTGAATTAGCTTAAATATTTTTTTCGCCTTCGCATCCTTTTTAAGGTGAAAAAGAAAAATATATTAGGACTAAATATTTTTGTAAATTTTATTTGAAGAGATTTGTGTGTGCAGTCCACGGAAGCTGAAAATCTGGTTTAAAAACGGCTAAACCGAGTTACAGAAGGCTGGTTGGATGGATGCAATTAGCCTAGTCTTTGGTCTCCAAGTTGGACGCTTGGTGCTGAGGAACTGGTATCTCCGACTAGCATAGCACAAATTGTTACGAAAACTATTACACAATACATTTTGATGGGAGATCTAGGGACTATCTTCCACATGTTTACTAACCTTAATAGGAAGCTAAAATGAATCTAGCCTAAACTAATCAAACTTGTCATGTAGCTTATGGCTTCTGAAGCCAACTGTGCGGACGTGTTTTGCCTCGCTCGTCTCGTTAAGCTAAGTACTTTTTCTTCCCTTTTTTAAATTTGATATTACCTTATATATCTTTCTGTCCTAAATTATTTATATCATAAGTATAGTATTAATATCACTTTAATAAGATTTTACTTTTTTTTTCTTTTAGACAAGACATGTATTGTATTTTGAAATCAATAGATGTTAAACTCGATGGAATATTAATATATTTTGATAACAAATTCAAAACTAATCAAAAATATTTACAAAAAAAAAATGATATAATTTACTTATCTTCAATGATTAACTAAGCAAAAAAATAGAATTGAATCTATATCTGAGTTAAATAAACAATATACAATATAGATAGTTTGACCGACACAATAGAAAAGGCTATAGATAATAAACTAGATAAAGTTCTTAAAGAGATTCCGAGACAGACACCTTCCTATGCTCAAGTTGTGCCACAGGAAGCAGAACTAATTAAAATAAAACAGCAGTCATTCAAAGATGAATCTACTTTAATTGTGGCTTTAAATGATGGTGTACCTAATTCTGATGCACTTCAAAAAATTTCAAATAATATTAAAAATGTCAGAGAAAATGGTGAAAACATTAAGATTAATAGAATTAAAAACGCTAAAAAGTCTGTAATTATAAAGGTTCCAAACCAAACTGATAATAAAATACTACTGGATGAATTAAACAAATCAGAAGATTTGGAATTGATTAGTAAAATTTACATACCGACACTAAAAGATCCAACTATATAGTAGTCAAAAACGTATCCAAAATTACAGATACGGCGAACTTCGTTCAAACCATATGCAGAATGAATTCTGATCTAGAAAATTTGGAAAATGAAATAAAAGTTCTATTTACAATGAGATCTAACTCTCCATATCACAATATAGTATTAAGAGTAACTCCTAAAGTTTACCAAATTTTAAGAAAAATGGGTAATGAGATATACACCGATTTTGAGCGATGTTCTACACAAGACAGAATATTTGTAGGACAATGCCAAAATTGTTTTGAATTTAATCCGAACCACAAAACAGAAAATTGCAAAAACATTAAAATATGTAAAATATGCGGGGTAAAGGGTAGCCACAACTGTACTGAAGCACCAAATTGTCACAATTGCTCTAAGCACCCTAAATTTAAAAATCTTTCTACAAACCATAAATCAAATTCAAGTGAATGCCCGATTTAAAAATCACAAATAGACATATTTATCCAAAGGATACAATATTCACAAATATACGAGGGAAATGATGTATCAAATACAATTTGAAGCTCAATCATAATAGATTAATATCCTATATGATTTAAAATGTGAGATATATTCAACAAAATGTAAGGAAATATTTTACTGCGATAAGGGAGCTACAGGCCAACACTAGAAATGACCCACCTGACATTCTTTTGATTCAAGAACCATATGTTTTACATAAACTACTAAATTCCATTGGAACGCTTTTATTTAGTAATTAACTCTTTTAGTATTGTTTTAGCTGAATAATTCTCTAATATCTAGCATATTTTAATTATAAAATATTCCTTAAAACTTTTTTTAAATCTGTAAATTGCTTTTCTCGAATAAACACAATACTTTAAATTTGATTTCATTTAACTAAATTTGCTTACCAACTCTTTGTACATATATCAATTGTGTTGATATATACATATTTTTATCTTCTCTTCTAACTACCTTGCATACTAATTCTGTACATATTTAAAATATCTTTCTTTCTCTTCTTTAAAAATTTTGTTTATTTTTAAAGTGCAAGTGTCCCTAGGGGGACATAGCGCTCTAAGTCGAAATAAAGAAATGTAGCTTGCGCATGTAAATACTTTACGCTAAATGAGGGTTAGCAAAAAATGACAGATAGATCAGAAATTTATCATTGTTGATCATTCAGCGAATTCTTTGATAAATAAAAGAAAAATACATTTCTTACAAATATTCAGATACACTGAATGGATTTGAATTTAAACCACTCCGTTTATAGGCAAGACTTGATGTCGCAGTTTGTCTGTTTTTTTTTTAAAGGAAACAGAGGCAATTTTGTTTACACTTGGTTTTCTCGTGTGTTTTCAATAAAGGTCACTGTGTATCAAATATCTTTCAGAGTCATTGTCTGAATCAATATATATATATATATGCTAAAAGGTACAACTTCCTTAAGCTTTGCCTCCATGAATATCCTAATTCAGTCTTTAAACAGCTTTCAAGCAAGACGCTTTTTAAATGATTCCTAGTACACGTGGTACAGGCCATTATACTCATGGTGGGTGGGTAGAAGTTGACGATTGCTTTTACTGTAAGTGCACCACATGTCTACATATGTGAAAAGCAGTTCGACTTTGCACTTACAAATGTTCTAGAGCCCCGTTTGGTTACTTGCACTCGCTGGGGGGTTTGGAATTTCGCAAGAATCGGGGACCATTGGAGCATTTATTTTAATTAGAAAAAAGTGCTCAATGCGGGATTCGATCCCGGGTCGTAGCAGTCGAAAACCAACGGGTTAGACCACCCTTCCACCGACCACCTCGAAGACGCTCTTCGACAAGTCTTACGACAAATGCGAGAGACTTCAGGAATGATAATAACATAGGTGTAATATTTACATATCCAAGTTAAAAAATGTTGGCGTACTTAGTAACCTCGAGTATATAGATGCATTTGATAAATCTGAATATTATAAAATATTATACAAACAATAAAATTAATAAAAAACATATCGCTTATGTACGTGGTCTTTTGTATTCGATTCGATTTTTAGCAATTTACCATACATAGGTACATATCACTTAGGTACCTACTGACATATATAAGCTAAGGTCGGTGTGATTTAATAGTTTCGAGCATAAAGATGCAAATAAATTTTATGAATTAAACGTTTATACAAACTATGAAAATTCGTATTATTGAAACTTGACGCTTATGAACGCGGTCCTTTTTTGGCGATTTCCCATTTACTAAATGGGTTGCAAAGAAAAAAATTTAAAAATAAAATCTATTAAATGAATTAACTCTGTCTCTTATCAATGGATATTGAGACAATATGCAAATAGCACTAAGATTATATAAGGTTAAATACATAAAATGAATAAATAGGATTAATAATGATAGATATATGAATAAATATATATAAATAGATTAAATAGATGAAAAATATACATATATATAAATATATATACAAGGTCTTCATTGGTGGCGTCCAGCGCGAGAAAGACTCCGCCACCGATAGACTGCGAGAGTTCTTTCCCACAGAGTGGGCAGGTCGATGTGATGGCTGGCATTACCCAACTTAAGACCAAGATGGTACTTGTAGATGGTAGCCTTCGCCACACTTGTTAGCTTCACTGCCTCGGGATGAGGGCCGACGCCGAAGAGCCAGGCCTGCAAATCCAGGGGCATTTCGCAGGAGGCGAACACCTCCCGGAGCAGGGGTCGCACGGCTCGGCAACTCCAATATCTGTGGGTCAGCGACCCGCCGCTGGACCCACAGGCAGCACAGTTGGCACGTCTCGAGGCAGGATGGTCAGGATGGGGTAGGGCGTGGAGGGCCAGCCGTAGGGCGACTTCTGCGTCGTGCCCCGAGAAGCAGTTTCGTAGCAGGTCGGCCCAGGGGATGGAGCGGGGCACATCCACGGTGAGGGTCCACCGGGCAGCCAGCTCTGCAGTAGGATGGGCCTGGAGCCGTGCCGAGTCCAATGCCCGGCGCGCCCTCTGGCTGGGTAGGCGGGTGATGGGGGTCGCCGATCCCCGCAGGACGATGGGCTCCGCCTCGTACTCCGCATGATAGCTGGAGCTGGCGTTTTCCCGCAGGAGACGTTGGCAGAAGGCCCCCAGGTGCTGCGCATCTAGGAGCGCGGCCCGCGTTGATCGCGCAAGTGCAGGGGCGCCATCGAAGAAGTCCCCGACAGTCGCCTGTAGCCAGCGCTCGGGAGCCAGCAGGTCTGGCGGCCTCAGTAACCTGTTGTCACCTCGAAGACGCAGAGACCTCAGGCTAGCGGGATGAAGAACCCGGTGGTCAAGCTCGAGGACGCTGGACGCGGCCTCCCACAGGCTCAGCAGTCTCCTCCTCCTAGGCGAGTGCCAGACGTCAGGAGCCGGCGGTGTCAGCCACGCCTGGCTGCGGACCAGCCAAGAGTAGCCGTTGGCGGCGCCGCGAAGAGAGGCCTGGACCCCCTTCAGGCAGGCGAGTCGAAGCTGGCCCGCGATGTCAAGCAGGCCGACGCCACCCTCGGAGACTGGACGAGCCAGGATGCGCCCGGGGAGCCACGAGACTCGGCTCGTACCCCACACGAAGCGCGCCAACCGCGCCTGCAGCCGGCTGATGGTGGTTTCAGGTGGAAGGTAGCCATGGAGGTGGTGCAGGATGGAACCCAGGACCAGGCTGTTGGCCGCGCGAGCACGACCCACCATCGACAGGCCGCGGGTGAAGGGCGACCACCTCGCGATGGCTCGCTCCAGCAGCCCCATCAGGTGTGAGGCCTGGGAGGCGACGGTGTTTCTGTGGTGATGGTGCAGCCCAGGACGGTCAGCGACTCAGATGTCCAGGATATTCCCAGAGGAGAATCCGTCCAGTGCTTCCAGGAACCGCACCAGAGCCCGCAGCTCTTCTTGAAGTTGACAGCCACCCCGGAGGACATGCGGAACTCTTCAAAGATCAGGGGCACGAGCTCAAACTGAGCGTCGTCCCTAATGAAGAGTACGATGTCGTCCGCATAGGCGACCACGTTGCCGCGGCCCAAGGTCCTCTCGAGGCGGCGTAGCAGAGGTCCAACTCCGATGCTGAAGAGCGCGGCGCTGAGACGGCAGCCCTGCCTCACCCCGTTGAGAAGCGGGAAGGCCTTGGTGTAGACATCTCCGACCCGGATGGAGGCGTCTGCTTCCCCGTAGAGGACAGCAATCCACCCGAGGAAGGTAGATGGTAGGCCCAGCTTCTCCAGCAGGGCGAGCAGGTAGCTCCTGCTCAGGGTGTCGAAGGCCGACTTCAGGTCCAAAGAGATGACAGCCAGCGGCGTGTCATGTCTGGATGCCCCGGCGGCTTCGTCAGACACTCGCGCAATATTCCAGGAAGATGACCGTCCTGGAACGGCGTAGGTCTGACATTGGGGCACCAGGTCTGGCAGATGACGTCGCAGACGAGCCATGAGCACGCCGCTGAGGACCCCGTAGTCGGTCGTTGGCAGGCTGATTGGCCGGAATGCCTGTAGACCCGGACCACCGTGCACTTTCGGCAGCAAGATCACCTTGCTGCGCCTTGAGGATGGAGGTAAGGCCCCGCGGAGTCGAGAAGCCTCGAAGACTTGCCAAAGAACTTCGGCGAAGAAATCTTCAAAGGCTTTGACAAACTCGCAGGGCAGTCCGTCCCATCCCGAGGCACGGCCATTTGGCAGGCGATGGATGGCTGCCGCTATCTGGTCGCGGGAGATGTCGGCGAGAAAGAGCTGGTCCCACTCGTCGAACTCCAGTGGAGTCACTTCAGCTAGGAAGTCGGCGATGGCTTCTTCCGAGCTTGGAGCCTGAGCGAAGCGACTGCTTAAGCACTCCAGAAGGAAACGCCTAAGCTGGCCCCCGGAGATGGCGTTGCCGTCGTCGTCGGTGAAGGTGAAGGGAGAGCGGCGTCTGGCTCGGAGGGAACGCCCGAGGTCCGACAAGGAAGGATAGTCGGAGCGGGCAGTGTCGTCCTCCAGTCTCCGCCTCAGGAAGAGGCTTGCTCTCTCGATGTATCCACCGCCGGACTCGGCGACGGCAGGCGCGAGTGACCGTATTTCCGCGACCAGATTTGCCTTGATCCTGGTCCATTTTTCCCATAACATCGGAGGTGAAAGATTTGCTAGGTCTACCGATATTTCATCGATGAACGTTTCCATTCGATCGACAAGAGAGAGAGAGAGAGAGATTTTTCTTCAATCATAAAAATGCTATTGTTTCTTGTTTCTACTGCAGTGATCAAAATATTGGAAGAGCCTGGCTAATCAGTGGTGAACTCTTAATTGGTGTCGTAAGTTCAAACTACCAGAGACACTATTCTACTCTTGTGTTTGACTGTTGTCCTTGTATAGCTGGGAATTTGAAGGAATTCTTTGTTCAATTATATGAACACACACACATAGATTTTAGAATCAGTATAACACACACTTAATATATATATATATCGTATATTTTAAACTGTATAATAATGACACTTTCTATTTACTACCACCCGATGTTTTGTATATAAACTATTTGTATTTTAAACCCCTTTTTGTATATAAACTACAATTGGTGACGTCAAAATAAAGATCCAAAGAGAGAGCGGTCAGCTGTTGGCAGGGACAGAGGGGAGGAAAATGCCAACGCCCATGTGGGGCCGGTCCCGAAGGACATTCTTATTGACGACCTCCATGTAAACAGGACAGATTTTGGCAGGGGGTCAGCAGCAGATGTTCTAGGTGTGGCCATCGGCAGACGGCTGCTGTCTTTCACACACAGTCTCTCTCTCCATGTCTCGAAGATAGCATCCAAGTTTGTGTCATGGCCTCTACCTCTGTCCCGTGGGCTGTCCCCGATCCCTCTCTGTGCTAACATCTAGCCCTGCCTCTGCTTCTTGTTGTCCGCGTGTAGGAAGAATATCAACACTCGCCTCACGTACACGACTGCCAGTTCATCCATACGTCGGCACATTGCAAATTACATATATACATACAATTTTTAAAATGATCCTATTTTATTTCATTGATTATTAAATATGAACATTTTGACCATTATTTTTAAAACACTATTTTTATTAATTAATATATGATCTCTTTAATTAGTTCTTAAGACCATTATCTGTAAATAAGCGTCTTTATTTTTATCATTCATAAAATATAGAATTAACATAACAAATAATATATTAATTATGGAATATTTTAACGTGTATTTTTATTTACAGGAGTTCAAAAATGACCTACTTGATTATAAATATTTTAATTCTTTACCAAACGACTACACCTAATAAGAAGTCTTTCTTTAAAATCAATTTTTTTTCTACAAATATCGTAAATATATATATAATATTCAAAACATTTACCTTTCACCCCTTTAGAGAAAACTTTCTTATATCTGTGTTGATGAGATTACAAAGCTTTTTCCTTATTGCGGTTAGCAATATTTATAAAACTTTGTTGCAAATTAAATTATTTTTCTATGTTTTATATAATACTAGGCGAATGACCCGGCTTCGCCCGAGAAATCCCTTGGGTGCAATTTACTTCTCTCATACTAAAAGTATATCAATAATAAATATTAGAAGTGCCATAGAATAGCAATACAGAAGTAACACATAAACTACAGGAAAAAAGTGTGTGTGATGGCATAAATTGTATTATATTAGTGTTTAGGTATTTGTGATTTAATTATTATAGTTGATATAATAATATATATTTATATTATCTATATATATAAAAATGAATGTATGTGTGTGTGTGTGGTCTGTTTGTCATTTATGCCTGACCAAACCACTCATTGGAACGCCATGAAACTTTGGGAAGTTATTTAGTATAGTACTGGGAAGGTTTCTAGCAAATAAAATTTTTGAAATAACTTTTCGCTTTAAAATAATCAAGATAAATATTCTAATTTATCTGTTATAATTCAACAATCTGCTCTAAATATTATCATGATGATACGATGATTTTGTAATGTATAAAATTAGGAAAGACAAAATTCAGGATGACACGGCAATTTATTTGAGACAAGAATAATGATACAATTCCAAGGCAAGATACTATTCCTTTAACTTCCAATTACCGAGGGAACCAGTTAATAATGATTTTATTCAACTTATCGAGTATTTTTCAAGGGACCGGGAAAAATGTTCACTTTATCGAGAGATTCGTTAGACAAACCTTTACTCGGGTAAAACCCGGGCGAAGCCGGGTACGTCCATACAAGAATAATGATACAATTCCAAGGCAAGATACTATTCCTTTAACTTCCAATTACCGAGGGAACCAATTAATATTGATTTTATTCAACTTATCAAGTATTTTTCAAGGGACCGGGAAAAAATGTTCACTTTATCGAGAGATTCGTTAGACAAACCTTTACTCGGGTAAAACCCGGGCGAAGCCGGGTACGTCCGCTAGTATATAATATAAATGAGTTTTAAAAATTGTAAAAAAAAAAAAATGCATCGGCCGGGAATCGAACCCGGGCCGCCCGCGTGGCAGGCGAGCATTCTACCACTGAACCACCGATGCTTAAAAAAATGGCCATATTTATGTATTCATTCCATTCCGGATTAGTCCGCGTAAAAAAAAGTTCTTCAAATGAAAAAAGAAATAGCCAAAAATATTAATCAAAATGCAGCCGAAAATTTTCCTCGGGTTTATAAAAAGCGACATGCAAAATTTGGTACCAATTGGTTCAGTAGTTTTTGAGTTTATCGCGAAACAGACAGACAGACATTGACTTTTATATATATAGAGATGATCGTATTATTTAGAAGAAAACTTGCAAAGTTCACCCTGACTCCATCTGTAAACAAAAGCTGCCCATTTAGTTCTGTAACCTGTATTTTCAGCCATCAAGGATTCGAATAAATCAATAAGTCGCCCATTTTAGCTATGCACAAGAAAGTTGTGCACAAGAATAAATTATTTTTATCTTCATAATCCAAGAAAATATTGAAAATATTTGAAACTAAGTGTTTAATTTGAGCATCGCTCTCATTCCATTCACGATACAGTTTGATCGCTCCATCTAAACTGATAAAATATCAATTTTGCCATTATTCTTTAGACTAGAAATTTCGACCCTGGAAATCGAAAAGCTAAGTAGATTTATATGTTCAAGGTTTTATTGAGAATAGGGTTAGAGTCGGAAATGTAATAAAGACTTTTGGCATGTAGCCATTTCGTGGATATGTGTTTGAACAATCTTCAACATGTTGTCGTGTTCAATAAATGTCATTGATTGAGTCTATCACACGACTGTCTCTCATATGTGTGAGGACATAGCCAAGCCCATATGTGACACGCCATGCCCTCTTCACATACATGGTTACCAAATTCATATTCCATTTACGTTTCTTATAAACTGACATCCTACTTTCTGTTTACAAAGGTGCCACTTGACGGGTACAACTATAAACAATACATTTACGTTTCTGATAAACTGGTATCTTACTTTCTATAGCCAAATGACACCTTGACGCGTACAACTATAAACAATATATATATATATATTAAGTTATAGAAAACAAATCAATTCTGTAAATACACCCAGGAGAGAGAGAATCCATTCTGGACAAATTTGAAGAGATCCGCCCACCGGACTTTTCCCATCCAAGAATTCTGCGCACATCGACCACCGCCGCGTCCCAGAAAACCGAATTAACAACGAAATTATCGAGAAGGGGAGAGGCTTCAAGGAGCTTTTGGTCGGCGGCGGATGTCAAATTAAATTTTAGACGGCCTTAATGGAGTTTAGGCCTAAATTGAAAGCGGCGTTTAGCAACACTGTCGCTAATGATTCCGACGTTGGTAACGCCATAATCGAATTAGTCCCGATAACCAATCTGGCAATCGTGCGGTGATAGACTTAAGACATAATAAAATATTAATAATATTCCTTGGAGTAATTCAATTGGCCGGCACCATGCATTCACTATCAGATTACTTGTCAGCGCCGTACATATGTCCCTCCCTCACTCTGACATCCTGACAGCGCCGACCGACAACTCCTGCAGAATTGATTTCCTCCTTCCTCGATGGCTGTCTCGAAATTCTTGGGATTTGATTTTGAAACTTTACTTTTTTAAGAAGATATTTTCATCCCCCCACACACACACACACATCTTTTCCCCTAGCGATACACTTGAGAGTCAAATAGATTGAAAATCTACAAATTGATAAGAATTCTGAACCTATTTGCATACAAACTTGTATTAGGCGTATGTGAAGTTGAGAGCATATTGTTCGCATTATATGCCTTAAGTTCGCGTATTGTTGAGTTTATTGATATGGCAGCTGTCTCTTTCTAACTTTATTACAGATTTTCTGTTGATTTTGACTTCAATGAATCATTTCTTTTACTTACATTTAGATACAATTGGTGGGATACCCATGAGGTACTCTGGTGACAGACCTATTGGTAAGCTGTGGTTTAAAATATTTGATACGTACACAAAATACATATTGTATTGGTTACTCAATTTATATTTGATGCTTTTCATTTTCCCATATTCAAAGTCTAGTAATACCTTAAATTTCATTATATTTATATTTTCGAAACTATTATAGACGCGTATGATTCTTTTAAAAATCAAACAATTTCTACTGCTCTTACTGCAATGGAAAAATTAATGGGATTTTCCATGGCAGTAAGGGCAGTAGAAATTGTTTGCTGGAGCGTATCCTTAGATCGCCAACTACCCGGGCTGTCCAGCGGTTTAGGAGTTTGTCTTGGTAGCCTTAGTGAACCAGTTCACCAAGTGTTTCCAGGCCGGTTTGTTTCTTGGTAGATTCAATAGGGCAGTGTCATTGAATGAGGGCAGTTCAAAAAGTGTAGCCGTTTGGGATCGTTGTAGTTCAAATGCTGGGCAGCTGAAGAGCACATAGTCTACGGTTTGATCTTTCTCTTGGCAGTGTGGACATGTTGGATCAGGGACTTGTTTAATTCTGGCCATGTCGGCTTGAACATATCCATGTCCTGATAGTAGGGTCTTGATTAATGTTCTTAGTTGTATTTTTTTAGGTTCTTTTTAAGATGGCTGGGAGTGGGTGATAATTTTCTCAGGTGTCGAGTTGGTGGGTCAGAGACGAATATATTGGTACATAATTGGTGTGAAAATTGTTTACTCCGTTTTCTCTCCAGCTTCTTTGGGAGTTCTATAAAATAAGAAGGAATGTCTGATTTAGCGGCCATTTTGGCAGCTTGGTCAGCACTTTCATTTCCTTCGATTCCTTTATGGCCTGGTTTTCAGCAGAGTTGGATGTTTTTATTATTTGAAAGGCCGTAACATTTATAAGATATATGATAAGCAAAGAGGGATGTTTCCAGAGTAGAAAATATAAATATCAAAAAATGATCTGTACATAAAATATAATAAATACTTGGCTACAATATATATACATCGAGTCTCTCTTAATGAATATATCAATGTAAGATGTGTGCTTTTCGGACGTTTTATGCACGAAGACGAACACAAGAAAGTTGGAATAAAAAAAAATTCAAAAAGGAATTACACTACTTGATCCTATGTAAATTGTCCATATATTGAAGAAGATTTAGAACTATATCAATATTCAGTGCAACCTTTTTGTTTATTCGTCATCAGTAAATTATCGAAAAATCGAATTTCGCACGTTTTTAAAAGCATCCATTATACAAGGTGTGTCCAATAAATAATGGGACTGGTCAAAAATAAAGAAAAAATAGAATGATTAATAAATATTTTATTAGTATTTTTCAAAATAGTCCCCTCCCGCATCTATACATAATTTCCATCTCTTCTCCCATGATTTAAAACATTTAGAAAAGGCATCTTTCGGGATGTTCTTCAAGACCTTTTTCGAATCCGCTATGATGGACTCTCTATTGTCAAATCTCCTTCCTTTTAGAGCCATTTTGAGTTTTGGAAATAGAAAAAAATAATTTGGAGCTAGGACTGGGGAATAGGGAGGTTGTTGAAGTATTTGGATGCCGTGTTTAGCCAAATAAGTCAGTACAGATGTAGCGGTGTGTGGTGGTGGTGCATTATCATGATGGATAATCCAACTTTTGGAACTCCACATTTCACTTCTTTTCAGACGAATTGATTCACGTACACGTCTCATAATGTTTAAATAAGACTTATTATTGATTGTTTGACCTTCCTCTAGATATTCATAATGCACAATTCCCTTTATGTCAAAGAACGTGACCAATAAGACTTTGTTTTTTGACTTGCAAAGTCGGGATTTCTTCGTTCTTGGTTCATCTTTTCCTTTCCACTCCACGGATTGGCGTTTTGTTTCCGGGTCATACCCGTAAACCCATGTCTCGTCTCCATTTATTACTTTTTCCTTCCAATTAGGGTTTTCTTCCACCATTTCAAGCATTTTTCGGCAAATTCAACGCGATTCTCCTTTTGTTGGATTGTGAGCATTTTAGGGACAAATTTTGAAGGTGTCTTCTTTAACTGCAAGTCTTCTTTAATTATCGATCCAACTAATGATTTTGATATCCCTGTTTCTTCCTCAATGTCCCGTAACCCTATTCGTGATTTTCTTTTATCAAATTTGAAATTTGGCTCACCTTTTCAGGGTTCCTGTGCAGAATTGGACGTCCAACACGCTCTCATCTTTCACCGATATCATTCGATTTTTAAATCGTGAAAACCATCTAAATGTGGTGGGCTTATTTACATTTTCATTTCCAAATGCCAATTCAACAAATCTAAAGTTTTTGAAGCCAATTTCCCAATTTTGTAGCAAATTTAATAAATTCGTTGTTCGAATTTTCTATCCATTAAAATTAGAAGTTGTTATGCAAGGCGTTCTTTTTACAGGCTTACAATTTATCGACTGCGCGCGCAATCACGTGATGTGATATACCGCAGTGTAGCTGGAACTTTCTATTTTTTAATAGACTTTAAAAAAAATTATCATTTCATTTTTTCTTTATTTTTGACCGGTCTCATTATTTATTGGACACACCTTGTATATCATCCCCAACAGGATAATAACTTGAAATATTTTCGTAAAGATAGAGGCTGCCTGGCCGGCATTCATAATTCTTCAAATTAAAGATACTTCGGCCAGTAAATATTTTTTATTGTCTCGACGTTTCGACAAAAATCTTTTGTCCTCGTCAGGAGCGAACAGAAATTAAAACATTTGGCAAAAAAAAAATCATTTTTAACGCTTTGCCAAATGTTTTAATTTTTGTTCGCTCCTACCGAGGACAAAAGATTTGTGTCGAAACGTCGAGACAATAAAAAAGAATTACTGGCCGAAGTATCTTTAACTTGAAGAATTGAAATATATTATAGAGATTTTTTATCTTTCAAATTGAAAATTTCAATAAATTTGAATGAAAGTCGCATTCATTCCATTTTTTCAACCAATGCTGGACTTGAATTATCAAGCAGCTATATATTGTGGAAACAATGACGATCCTCACATGCCTAAACCTAAAATGTAGGCAAATCGCGTTCACTTTATTTACTTACTGATCAACTCAATACTATCAGAGAAATAAGGTATTTAAATATCAATATATAATGTAAAGTTTCGGGAGGATGGTACTCATATTTCAATAGAGGCACCTTCCTCTCATTAAAAATGAATTAAAACAACGCATTTTGTTTTATCACCCCAGTACAAAACTTTATGTTGATAATAAAGAATATACCACAATATATCAGATTTTTTGTCTGAATTTGGACAAAACTGGTGTTATGGCACATTCTTTATCACAAATCGTACTTTTAGTACCGGGGTGATAAACCAAAATATGTCGTATTTTAAAATGCATTTTAAAAGGATGAGGTGCCTCTTTCGGCACACATTTATAAATAGAAGTATTTTCTGGAAAGCCTTGGCAAACAAAACTATTTTTAATATCCTTTCAAGTAATTCTTTTGACTTGACAGTTATCCATGTTGCTTGAATAAAATAGCATGGTACATGCACCTGGTATATACAAACAAAATGATTCTGAAGTCCTTATAGAATTATAACGAATGAAATGTTCTTTTCATTATTATCCCTAGTTAACGGCTATGATAATCATGATGGATAATATTGGCTACTGCCATTACTGTAAGTGTACCACATGTCTACATATATGGAAAGCATTTCGACTTTTGCACTTACGAGTGTCCCAAGAGCCCCGTTTGGCTACTTGCATTCACTGGTGGGGTTGGAAATTTGCAAGAATGGGAGGTCATTGGAACAAATTTTTAATTAAAAAAAAAGTGCCCAATGTGGGATTCGATTTCGCGTCTTGGCTGTCATAAATCGACGCTTTATACATCCGATTATTTAATACAATGGTCCCAGCGGCGTCACTCTTGGAGGAGTAATAGATTTAAAGTAGCACACATATAGTTTTGATAGGAGTTGAACTTAATACAATTGCATAAATAATAACGTATTTTCCAGTATAAGTTCAACTTTCAAGCTATATTGAAGATGTATTTATTTATCTGGCTTCGGTAAATCTACTTCGTTCATTAATATGATATTTTGACTACACACTTGAGAGCTTTCAAGACACAACCATCAGTAAACATTGATATTCGGTATTGTACCTATGCCATTAAAATACTTATAGTGAAACCATAAAACAAAGCTGTTGTCTCCCATTCGCCATACTTCACTCAAAAATTACTGTTTCCTAGAATCTACTTTGCAAACAATTCTTAGACATTTACTTCTTCAAGTAAAGTTCAAGGCACTTATCTCAATAAAGCCGCACGGGTAGTTATGAATTCTAAACATTAATATAGAATGTACGTTAAATTCAATTTTAAATAAAACAATATCAACCAGATATTAAAACCAAACTTTATTTGAGGGCAAACAAAAAGTGAAAAGATAAAAAAGTGTAAAAATCTCCCACAAATTTAAATTAAACCAGAGAACCCCAGAGGGAATATTGTCGCCATATCAAGCTCAACATATGTATAAAGGGTAAGAGCACCCGGGAAACAACAATATCCTACAGAAGGACAATACAAAATTAAACAAAATTTCTTTCCGACAAAGAAATAATATCAACAATGGGAAAAAATAGAAGAGAAAGGGAGGGGAAAAAAAAAAAGAAGGCGCGAAGGTCGCACACGATTCTGACATCTTAATAAAATGGAGCAACCGAGCTTTTTATATATAATCTTTATTTTTTCAGACGACGCTCTCTCTCCTCTTTAAATAGGGGAGGGGGGGGGGGGTGCCACGCATGAGAGAAGGCGGGTAATCGATGGACTTACAGAGGGAGCCAGCTGTCCCCTCATCGATTGAAAGTGAGTGACTCAATCACGTTATCAAGTGCCTACGTATTAAAAGAGGTGTTCCTACATCAGTAAAGTTGATGCTTGGACTCGTGCTTAACTTTTTTACGGTTTTTTCTTTTTTGATCTAATCTGATATCTTTTTTATATATCAGCGGCCGATTTTTTTTTTATTTTTATAACATTTTATTGGTGGTAAATTTTGTCGGTTTTATTTTGGTTTTATTTGTTGCTTTTAGTGTTGCCTTTTTTATTGATGTTGTTGCTGTCGAGAGCAATCTAGAAATTGGATGGTTGTTTGTAGTGGTCGTCTTTGTGAGATCTTCTTTTTTGTAGTTGAATAGTGTGTGTGTGATAGTTTTTTATTACGTATTAATCAATTAATACTCATGGACACAAGTTAAGAAAGTGGAAATCTTTGTTGTCTTGGACGTCTATATCTTTGAAGGAGGTAGAGACAATTTTGTTCACACTTGGTTATCTCGTGTGTATTTAAAAAAGGTCACTGTATATCAAATATCTTTCAGGTTATTGTTTGAATCCCGATATGCATACTAAAAGGAACAACTTCCCTAAGTTTGTCCATAAGTGTAATTGTTATAATTTGAGGTGTGAAGGTAGTATTCAGAGGATAAACAATAAGTGAACCAGAGCAATCAAATATCGTTTTATGGACAATAAAAGTATAAATATAATATATTTCTTTGTATTTGTACCTTATACCAGACTTCTCTATCGTTTAGGTTTTTCTTCTTTATAAACGCTCGAAAACGTCTTTAAAATATGCAAAATTAAGAAACACCCTCTATTTTAAGATGTCTATTGCCTTAAATAATTGTTTCAATTTGTTTTTTTTTTATCATTTTATAATTTTATCGGCGTCAAGGCGAAATATTAAAAATAGATTTTATGCAAGATATGGAGAATAGATGCAATTATCCTTTCTAACCCCCTTATTTATTGATAATATATTAAACCTCGGTAAATATACATTTTAGAGAGTTCACAAAGGTATTAAATATTGATATTGATACTATAAATAGAAATAAATTCAAGATCGATAAAGATATATGCGGAACCTGAAACTAGAGCATCTTTAGAGGAGCACATTGTACGTGACTTTGCTACCTACCTGAACATGAGCCTGTTGCACGTGTGACTCAAGAATTCGAAGACAGATCCAAATCAAAAACGAATCTTTAAAACTAAATGAACTTCGATTTCTTAAGAAGAGACAAAAACTGACGACGACGAGTTTCTTATTGAAAAGGTAAAACTTGGCAAGCTTTCGGACAATAACGCCCTTCAACAGGCTGAATACGAGTAAATGCTTGTAGGAATATAGCATCCTTCAACAGGCTGAATACGAGTACAAGCTTGTATTCGTATAATTTCCTTCAACTGGCTGAATAGGAGTACATCCTTGTATTCGTATAACGCCTTTCAACAGGATGAATGCGAGCTTGTATTCGTATTACAGTCTGTTGAAGGAAGTTATTGTCCAAAAGCTCGCCAAGCTTATATCTATTAAAGAAACTCGTCGCCGTTAGATTTTATCTCTTCTTAGAAATGATATCCGGAGATTCCTCCTGATGAATTTCGATTTTATAAAACAGTGGAACCTCCCATGAAAGACCACATCAAAACATAGCAAAACTCCTGGAGGTGATATCGCATCAGGAACTCTGTTTCGATTGAAATAACTCATCATAACTCGACCAGACAGACTGAGAGCGTTTTTAAAAAGAAACCAACTCCAAGAGTTTTGGTTTGGCCATGGTCTCAGGCTACGGCCCTCCATGGGAGAAGTACTGGAATATCACAATCTTTAGCGGACACAAACCTTTTTGATTGGAGATAGCGTCCAGAATCTCGGTTTCGGGAATATTTTCAAAATTTATAAAAGGTTTCTAGCACACCTACAGATCGCCAGCTTTATCATAGATCTAATAAAAAATCTCAGATGAGTTCTGTAGGGAAAAGGTCACATTTTATTAATATATACAGATGATGTTTTATTTAATAATATCAACAAGCAATCCAGGGTTAAGTTTCTTCAGAAACTTGAATTGATTGTTGATATTATTAAATTATACATGTCAGGGAATGAACCTTTTTTGTAAATACAGATTTTTGATTCCATTGAAAGTACGCTATTAAGTAGATTCAACAAATAGTCTTTCAACATACTGAAAGGTCTGTAAAAAGAACAGCCTTCATTATAGCCCTAAATTCGCCGTAATATCACTATAATAGGCAACATAATCGCCGTAGAGGTATGGTGTCAATTTTACTAAAATGGCATTAAATGACTCAACTTTTACAACCGTACCAAAATTTGCATTCCACCGTTTCATATCCCAAATAGGGTTAAGGCTATATTTCTATTATTTCCCAATAATTTGGATTTTGATACTTGAAAATGACCACGTTTATAAACATCGTAGATAAGTCAGGATTGAACACTCAGCATTGAGTTGTTTATCCAATCAAGGTTCAGTTTTTCTTAGATCAACATCGAGGTATGGAATATACATAGGTTTGCGAATCTCGAAATAATCATGTTCCGTCACTAAAAAGAAATTAGGCGCCATTCTATAGTTTCTTATAAACTTTCAATGTGACAATATTCAGAAAGAAAGGAGAGGGATTCACTTAAACGGAAGTATCGTGTTGTATCAGTTTACTTATCTCCCACATTCTCCGTGGCACGTGTGACGTAAAGATGTCGAGGGGATATAAAAGTTATTCTTAGTGCTTCAATAGAGAATACAAGTACACTCATAGAGACAAAACTTAAAGAAGTGGAAAGTCTTTGCTGTCGCCAGACGTCTGTTTTTTTTTTTTTTTAAGGAGACAGATACAATTTATTCACACTCAGTTATCTTGTGTGTTCAATAAAGGTCATTGTGTATTAAATATCTTTCAGAGTTATTGTTATCGTCTAAATCCCTGTATAATACTAAATACTATAAGGTACAACTTACTTTAAGTTTTGCCCATGAGTATATATACATGCGCCATCTGTCGGAATTAATATCAACTAATCGTTGATTTTTAATTATTCAAAAATTGACCAAATAGCCATTCTTGAATAATGAATATAAACTATCCACGCGTTTCGGTCTGTTGGCCATCATCAGCATGATGCAAGCTGAATAATTAAAAATCAACGATTAGTTGATATTCATTCCGACAGATGGCGCAAGTAATCAGCAACTTTTAGTTGCACGATCAGGAGATAACTTTTTCTGATTTTGCTGTTTTATATATTTTGACGCGTTATTTTCATATTATTTTTCTCCTTTTTACCAACACTGTGACTACTTCGCACCACTTTGTACTTTGGCGCAATGAGAAATCACTGTTGGAAGGAATCAAACCTTTGGGCCCCACATCACACACCTCTAAATAAAAAAAAAATATTGTCCATATTAAATGCTATTTATTTTATTTATTTACCTTTGCTTAATGGTGGAAACTCACTCGGGGAAGATACATAACATGAGTGAGGGAAAAAGGTAAGGCTAAAGAACTCACCAAACGGCAACCTGAGGAAACGATATATGGGCCCTGGGATAGGTCCCGAGATTTGAACTGTGGAGGGACACTCATTGAGAAACTTGAAAGGAAGTTGTACCTTTTATCATGTTTATCGGGAATCAGGTAATAACTCTGAAAGATATTTGATACATAGTGACCTTTATTGACGACACACGAGATAACCAAGTGTGAACAAAATTGCCTCTGTCTCCTTCAAAAAAAAAAAAAAAAAGACTTACCACTTCCTCAAGTTGTTGTTCTTGAGTGGGATATGTGTTATCTTAAAATATATAGTCCAAGGTGATTGCAGTCACCCCTAAGCTGACATAAACTCTATAATTCTTTTAATGAAGTCCTTAGAAACTAATTGTGCTAAGGCCTTTTTATCATAAGACCAACGATGAAGAAAATATCCTTATGATGATATCTAGGCAAGATACCTAAGACTGAGACGGCTAGAGTTCTGTATTGAAGATATTAATGAGTACTTTTACACTAAGAGAGGAAGACTATCCTAGCGCGGTACGTGTACTTCGTGTTACAGCAGCCTAAGTTCGATGCTAATACCCAATTATTAAAGCCCTAAAACACACTTAATAAATTCTAGTATATGAGGAATGGGGGAATAAGATTAAAAAGGATGATATTTGTCCTCTTCTAGCCGTGATCATCTTTGTTTTATAAGTTTGCTTTATCTAAAGTTACTATTGTGTCGAATTACAAAAAAAAAGATAATATTTTAATATTAATTTAGAGCTTGGCATTGAGAACTACTTTAATAATGTATATATACTGATATGATTACCAATACTGAATCAAATTTTAATACGGAAGAACCTAAATGAGGTTTTCGTGTAGAGAGAGAGAGAGACAATGACAATGTAAATGGCTCTATTGAGACTTCTAGTCAATATCAAATAATAAAATTAAAAATGATTTATACTCAGACGAATCCCACTGAGGGTCGTCTGATCCGATGTCACATTCCGCCCTGAAGTCGGACAGACTAGTAGATCAGAATTCTCTCTGACGTGCTATGAGTAGATATTGTTGTGTGTCAACAAGTAGCTGACCGATAGTACACGCGACAATTAAAATTTATTTTAATTTTTCTTTTTTAATCAGAGAAACGGCACCCCAGAGAAGACAGGGATAAATTGTATTTGACCATTGACCACCGTTTCACGGCAATGTGTTAAATACAACGTGCCAATAACAAATTAATCTTCGTCCTGTTTGGATTTCGACCCGGCCGGCGGTTTAGAATGTCCAGATTACAGCTCCAACCCCTCCTACAACTGGCTCGGCGAGACCCCGAACATCATGACCTTCCTGGACTGGACCACGAGCCCAGCACTGCACCAAATAAACTATCTGAGTATCACATCCCCGCCTTTGTCTCATCAAAATCTTAGCCAAATACCCGAAAGAGAGATATATTTTCATTTCTTGAAACAAAAAACGAGGAGATCTACCCCCCAATTGAAAGTAAAAGATTGAAAATATAGAGTAATGAGGAACCATAATTCTGAGAACATGAAGTAAACTAAACAAAATTGTCGCTCCTATATGAAAAAAGATGGTGATTACTGGTGTTACATGTTTAGCACCGTACTGTTACCAGCTGGGACAAACTCACAGAGTAAAATGTAATTAATAAAAATCTCTTCAAAAATTGTTCCAACACCTTTGCAACAAATTTTTCCATCCGTAAAACAATAAATGTCTGATCCAACAATCTCATCAAATATGGTTGCGCGATTTTACACGGAAAAACGTGGCCGGATCGTGTTGACAAATCCGACAGGATGCTAATATACAGCGGCGTTTTTATCTTCTGCCGGCTGTTGCAGCTGTCTTCTGCCTTTTTATCACAGCCCAACTTCTTTCTTGGCTGCTTCCTTGACATCTAATCTATCCGTAGTTTCGAGCCCTTCGAATAATTTAATTGAATTTTTCAACCAATTCATTAAAATCGAATTTAATTTTGTCGTGTTTTCTATCTATTGTTTGCCTCAAATCTCAGAAACCATAAAATATAAAATATACCAACACCTTATATATATTCTTTTATATTTACATAACCTTTCTTTTATCTAATGCAATATATACATATTTACTGCATTTCTCTTATAAAAAAAGAGAACAAATCAGAATGTGTGTGGAATTACTACACATTTAAAGTATAAAAAATAAATATGCAGAGAGACCTTATTTTAGCAGAGATTATTCAATCCCAAATATTATTTTAAGTTGTTGTTTCCATATGGGTAAAATAACATAAAATTATGGTTCTAAAAGTGATGTTCTTATAATGAGGTTCTCGACAGCATATTTTCAGAATAACTAAAAACACGTTTTTTGTGTCATTTCTATAGAACTCCATACGCCTCATCATAAAATTGTTGTATTTTATTTAGGCGTTGCTACCAAATATCGCCAAAGAAAATGTTAATAAGGTAATAAAATTGACCTATGACTAATTCATGCATTCCCATCTCGAACTAATGCATGTTGGAAGCAAAAAAGATACTTCCTGCAGATTTAGGATTTCCCACTGAAATTTAAATACATCGGCTTTGTGTGAGTATTCATGTTTAACTTACACTGAATTCTGGTTACTACCTATTAATAATCTCGAGAACGTCTCAAAAGATAGGAATCTACATGGTAATTGACTTAGTGAAAAATCATGTTTGAAGCGCAGAAGAAGGATTTTCTATAAATATATTAAATACATCGGCTTTGTTTAAATACTATGTTGAACTTATGTTGAAATCATGCTGAAATTATGGTTACGCCCTGATGGAAATATCGAACAAGTCTCGAAAGCTGGGCAAATGCATTTACATGACAATTGACTAAATAAACACCATGTTAGAAGCACAGAAGAAACTTCTTGCAGATATAGGATTTTCTATACATATTAAATACATCGGCTTTGTGTAAATATGATGTTGAACACATGGTCAATGCTAAATAAATCTCGAAAAAGTCTAGAAAGCTGTGTAAAAGCATCTACATGGCAATTGACTAAGTGAACATCATGTTAGAAGCAGAGAAGAAAATCCCTGCAGATTTATGATTTTCTCTAAATAGTAAATACTTCTGATTTATACGAATATGATATTGAACACATGGTGAATGCTAACTAAATACCTAACATATCTCGAAAGCTGGGCAAATGCATCTACATGGCAATTGGCTGAATGAGCACCATGTTAGAGAGAGATGGAAGCACAGAAGGAACTTCCTGCAGATTTAGGATTTTCTCTAAATAGTAAATACATCTGTTTTATGTGAATATGATGTTGAACACACGCTAACACTATCTATAATGGTACAGTCGGAGAACTATCGCAATGTATCAGCACAGACTGCCTGATCAGTGGGTGGCAGTTGGAAGAAGAGAGGCGGGGCCTGCCTCTATTTGAGGCGTTGTTGTACGGGCGACAAATTCTCCGTCAGGCTTGGGACGGCGCCACTCTAAATAAATAATTTTAAATTCGAAGGCGGCAGCAGCTATTCTGGGCATCGTTAGAGACCGTCTGTCTGTCTGTCTTCTCCAACCACGTGTCAATCAGGTACCGCTAGGGTTAACTTCAAATCACACAAAGATAAAAATATGTTTGACGTCAAGCTGGTTGTTTTTGTCTTGGTGATAGTTTGCTGTGGACACTACACACTCCTTAAATCGTGAAGATAAATAACTTCTGTTATGAGAGAAAACACAATAAATAATCAAAATCTTATTTTAGATCCATACTATTCATTTCGAACGGCAATATACCGACGAGGCTGTAAAGTTAGTCCAGAGTTGATATCCACGTGAAGATGGGTCAATAAGCTTTTTCAAAATGTTAACATTTAAAATAAATACTATCAAAACAAGGTAATATTTCGATGATTTGATGCATTTATAATGGATTACTTCATATCAACCATATAAGATAATGCTAAATAATACTTCCGCCTTATTCTTTTCAATTTAGAGTAAACCTTGAGCCAGCTTTAGTTATGATTCCACACTCTTTCTTGAGGATAACTGCAAATGAAACCGTTTTCATCGTTGGCTAACTCTGTACATTTATTTTCCTTCTCTTTAGACACCTATATGGAGAAACAAAATTGTCTTAACTCAAGGTATCAATATGAAATGTCTGGATAGCAAAGTTTGCTTCAACCAATATACTACATAGGTTACAATAACTACATAGGTTTAGTACATAGATCTGGTGTTCGTTCAAGACAGAATCCACTTAAGCTAGAGTCCATTTAAAACAAAGTTTACTGTTATATTTTAGTAATATGTAAAAGAATTAGACGATAGACAAGAGGCATTTTGATGTGTGTGGGAACCTTACTTCAACAGATATAAATTTGATTGCACATATAGAGAAAGAACATAGACATACAAATTAAGATTTATCAATATCGGTATTATATCGTGGCAATCTAATCCACAGCTAGAGATATGACAGATATATCTAAGAATGCAATATATCTCTCTAATATCATACAGATATACTAATGTCAAAAAGCGTATTAGTGACAAAAGGCTTAAACATAAACTTACGGAATAATAGCGTCAAGAAATAGGTAGCCTATAACAAAGGGTAATTTTGTTCATTACCACAAACACGTCCGGTGACATAAGAAAAATTGCCCAACACCCTTCTCTCTGGCTCTTCCTCCGGTCCATTTAATCGTGCTAGGATAATCCACTCGGTCTGGACAATTAAAACACACCAACCCTAAATTCCTCACAAACATTGCCGAGCCACGCCTGAGTCATTATTTTTAATTTGCTTAATTATTTAAATAGAACATTCCCATTGCCAAAATAAGGCGGAATGCATTTATTACGCCGTTTTTTTCCCGTACTGTATCGCCTCGCCTAAGTGTATTTTTCATTTTAAATGATCGAGTTATTCCGTGGTTTATACCCATTGTAATAAGGATCCACCTTCTCCCTGCCTGCCTGTCTCAAACTGAGAATTGATCTAAACTACCTATTTCCTCTAACTCTTTGAAACATCTAAGCTTCTTTTAAAAATAAGCTTATTCAGCAATAATTCATAAAAATAGGAAACCTTCACTTTTATGTAATTTGGTACCTAGAGGAAGGTATCCTAGATGGTTGCAAAAATCTATTCTTTCTTTTCATTCACTGCATCCATTCATATAGCATATTTAAACGCCATATATAAATTGATTGTTCATAACAATTAAGATTTATTCCTTTATTTTCTACGCTTTATTCTTTTCAAGGAAACCTATTCTTATGATTAAATAAAGTTAAAAAGTGTGAAATTGTATTATGATCAGGTGGATAAAATAAGAGAAAAAGCATCCCCAGATCGTTAAACTAAAAGCCAATATCATATGATATTTATTCCGACAGATGGCTCAAAAGTCATCAGAAAATTTAGTTGCACGATGAGGAGATGTTTTATTCTTATAAGGTTTACTATTCGACATTCTATTAATATATGATAGGTAACGCGTGCAGAATGTTTATAAAAAAAATCCCATCTTCAAAAATGATTTTAAACAATATTTTATCTTAAAAAGTATTTTATTTACAAATTGTTGCACCGGAGGTTGGCTTCATGTCAATATTAGATTGGTCCCTATCAGGATTATAAGCGACACCAGAACAAGTGTGTGTGTGTGTGTGTGTAATCATAAAACAAATTTATTTTAACACAGTAAGTATTTATCAATTTCGCCAGATCGCAAATACAACTGAGATATATATAAACAAACAATTTACAAATAAAACACTGAGGTAGCATCACGTGATTGATGATAATTCACCGCCACAGATTATTCTGTGACATTATAAATGAGCATCAGGGTATGTTATAGCCCAGAAAAATATCCAAAATTTTGAACAATTCGTTAAATTTGTATTGTATCGCAATACGGTGAAACGTGTGAGTGAAACTTTCCTAGAACAGTGTTATAGTTAAATGAAGAGAGAATGACGTTTGGTTTGAAGCTAAATACATGATGTTGCTTAGAGAAACATATTCAACGATTATCGTGCTACGGGAAAGAATGTTTACTGATATCAGCAATCAACATTTGTACATCCTCTTTCTGATTGAAACATTCTGTCCACAAATATCTCTTCGTTTAAAAAATCCAAAACAATGCTTTCTACTTGAAAAATATTTACTCGGATATTCCGGTTAATATACTATTATACTAGCTAAGGACAACTTTTATTGCTTCTTATTAGAATATAGGATGACAAGCTTAATGAGCTTAAATAAGTGGTGAATAACACTAGTATCATTCCAGAATACAAGTTCAACACATTTCTCGTTATATAAAGAGCTATATTTAACTGCCTTCTTTGGATTACATATTCTCAAAATATTTCGTTTTCAAATATTTTGTCTCTCGATATATATTTTGCCATCTTATATATTTTTATATTATAGATAATCTATTTGATTTCAAATTCTATGCAAGATCGTAAGAGGATTGTATTCATATACACAGGGGCATATCTCCGCTTAAAATGCATTAAACCGATGTATTTTGTTTAACACTACTGTAAAAAATGATTTAGAGAAATCAAGTTCCCTGAATTTCCCAAAGTTGGTTGTGTGGCAAACTTTCCTTTATCACTACTCGTGTGTTCTTCACAAGAGTAATACATTGTCTTAGAACACATTTGTAAGTGCAAAGTCGAACTGCTTTTCACATGTGTAGACATGTGGTGCATTTACAGCAAAAGCAGTCGCCAACTTCTAACCACCATGATTATCATGAACCGCACCATGTGTATTAGTGATACTAATAATTTTTAAAAACATTTAAAGTGCCCCGTTGGGTAAATTTTTTTCAAATAGAAAATTTACAAATGAGAGAGATATATTTCGACATATTAAAAATACTCTTTTTATTAGCAGGTTCTTTAAGATTGAGAGAGAATAGAGATAATATATATAATTCGATATTTAAAAAACAATTGAATTTTAAAAACTCTTACCTTTTCAAAAACGTATACTTAATAATGTATTTACAACAGAGATTGTATTTCATTCCTATTAAAATAGAAAAGTGAAAAAAAAAAGAATCCTCAAAAAATGTAATTAGTACGTCCAAAAATCATACCCATCATAAATAATTTACCACAGATTAATATATTCATAAAATTTGATTCATCGATAGAACCTTATTAAAATATTTATAATTAAAAAAAGAAGCAGACGATCTTTCTGATATCAATTAAATTCCCATTGAATCCTTAATTTTGTCATTATGAAAATTAATCTGAAATCGAATAATATTTAAAAATTAAAGAAATAAATGAAAACACGACAACATATTGGAAGGTGGGGTATCGGGAATTTATGTGCCGAATATTGAAATTAGGTAATATTAGAATTTATTGAAAGAAACGTCATACCCTTTGTTGTGTGTGTGAGAATCTAAAAAAAAAAAATATATATATATATATATAAATAAAATAATTTCAAACTTAATTTTCAAAAAAATCATCTTCCATTAAATAAAATTAATTAGAAATTATAAAAAGTAAGATTTTTAAATGCAGCTTTGATTAATGTTTTTTATTCATTTCTTCTATTTTAGTCGTTGTTGTTGTAAATTGGAATTTGATCAACACCTTTTCCTAGTGAGCTTTAAAATATCGAACATATATTAACGTTTTATAATTCAATTTTGTTAGTATATTGATCATATACTTTTCATTTATTTACTATAATAGTGTAGTCATATTTTCTAAGACGCTAAATAATATATTTATTGCTTATCCGTTTATATACAATAGAATATAGAGTTGTACGGAAAAGTTAGATTGTTCCAAAATACACTAACAAAATGCATTTTCTTGATCTTCATTGAGAAAAGCACACAAAGGATTAGTTCACTAAATTGAAAACTCCTATAAATATCAAAATATATGTTATATAGGACACACACACATTAATAGCTAATAATAATAATTAAGAATAGTAACTATTATATAGAGAATGATTTAAGTAAAAAGAGATAGACAATATAATTGTATAACAGTTTCTATTTGGTACAGAAAGACTTTCTCGGCTATTTAATTACATCAACTGCTTTTGTTGCTTGTGTTTCTTTTGGTTGATATTACAGCAGGGCTAGCTTCTTTTATACCGAGCGCTCAAAGTGGATTCACATTCTTATTATTAGTCTTATTTATTTTTTCTCACAGTCTATTTAAGATTGTGTACGATTTCAAATATACGAGCTCGAAATCACAGATTATATATAAAAAACTATTGTAAATGAACAAAAGAATTGCTATAAAGTATGAAATAAAATAAAAATAAACGGTAGCAATACGTTTCTTTATACGTGAAATTTTATGCAAGCTTTCGGATCTTTTCAATCCTTCAACAGGCCAAGCTGTAAGCTGAGAGAAAAAGAGTATATATAGAAGTACAATATTATTTACATACACCTAACGAAAAAAATATATATATTTATATTTAAAAAAATATATATATATTTATATATATAACAGATGTTTCTAGTCTATTTAAAATACTTATCATATATAAATAAAACTAAATTGTATTATTTTCGAGATAGCCAAACATATTTGACGCTTGTTTTTGAAGAGTATTTATTTTTATATAGTAGGATGAAAAAATTGTAAAATCATAGATTTTTTTAAATTTTTTGCAGAAATAGATCTAAACCATATAATGCAAGGAGTCAAAAAGATCTTAAGCACTGTCATAAACCATTTAGTGTTTTTAACAGGTTAATAGCATGTGGTGCATTTACAGGACTTTAACAAGCAATCGTCATTTTATATTGATTATCATGCTTGGATTCTATTCTATCTAGGGAATAACGAATGAATTGTATCAATTTTTTTTTTTAATATGGCGTTAGCTGGAAGTTATACTTCTAGGTGCTCCTGGTGAAGGGCACGTTACCCGATATCTAGAGAAATGAAATGGCGAAAGAAACTTAACCATGGATTTCTTATTGATTTTTTAAAATTGTAATATAACTCTGCTAACTTATTTTATTTGAAAATATATTTAGGATGAAATACACACACAATAAACTAGGATCGTATATATTAATGATAAACATTTGCTAAGATTTATGGATGATATCACATGTAAACATTTGTCACATGCATAAAGAGTAACATATAATTAGATTTGTCACCGTCTATAGGAATATCTATGCGATGATATATTTAAATTAGAAATAAAATGATATATATGTATATTATCTCCGTTGAAGACAAGCCACTGTCAATTAATATTATAAACCCTCTTCAAGTCTTTTTTGATTTTTCAAATCCTCGTTCCAACATTTTTATACATTATTCTCTAATATTTTCATCACCTACTTCACATTGTTCACTTATTACTTTATATTAGTTCTTTTGTTTATTACAATTTCGTCTTAGTTTTGTCTTGAGATCAATTCTAAGGAATTATGTTATGAATCCTATTTTCGAATTATCTTTGTAAACTGTGCATATATCATCAAAATCTGAATTGCTTATCCTTTGAACATTTCCAATAGATTCCTATGTATAAAAATACCTATTGGTCTTTCTTATAACAATCGTCTGTCATTATTCCCTACTGAAAAATTTTATTCAATATTCAAATGTATAAGAAGTTTGTGTATCCTAGAAATTTCCCAATATCCTGTTGAAATACCAAAGTTTTGAAATAATCATGTTCGATTTTTGAATGATTCTTTTACCCGCACTTTAGAACTTAGTTCGGTTTGACTTTCTCTCTACGAAGGATAGAAATATAGATATACCGTCCCCCAAAATCGGAAATATCAGATATGAATTTTCCATAGGATTTTTTATTTATGAGAATCTTTCCATTTGGTAATTATTCTGTGAAACCATTAAATAATTTCATGAAACATCGGGTTAAATAATGCATGGTAATTGATTTGATCTTAATGGTTATTTAATATGACCGGTAAATTATTGAAGATTGCAAATTCTTCATCAATCCTTAATTGTGGCTGGGGAGAGGACATCCTGTAGAGTTGGTTACTCTTGTCTTACTAGAGATAGGTGCCGGTGAGAAATCTCTGCTATGATGGATTCTCTTCACCTTCAAGAATGGCTCAAACATATCAAGTGCGAGATCAAAACTGCATTCCTCTTCTGAGGATAGTTACTTTGATGGCCTCCCAATATGATAAAATATTAGCGGGTTTTCTGAGGTACAAGCTAACTCTGGATTTTTAATTTAATGAGCGTATTTGGTTTTTCAATTAAATGCCTCGATAATTTATCGAAATATCTGCATTTTTTTCTGGCTTAATTCAGGCACTTAAGCTCTTCTTGTAGAATATATGATAAATGCGTAGATATTTTAAAATTACACTAGACATAATCGTATCGAATTCGTCCTACTAAATAGTTGGTAGTAATTCTTCTTGAACCGCGTGTCAAAGGCATCTTTGTCTATATGGCTTAATATATATTTCAAGATGTTTAATATCATGACACAATTTTAGCTTCCCAATTGCCAAAATTTACCTTAATTCTTGCAAAAATTATGGCTTTTAAAAAATTTCTAATGAATATATATATAGATTAAATTTTTCCTGGTGGATAAATTTTTTATTTATAAAAGAATGTTTACCTCTCTCACCAAAAAATGGCGCAAAAACTAAGCGCCATCTATTGACTGGCATATCCTGACCGCTAACATGAATATTTTAGATGGCAGAGCGCAATCTAGTGAAACAAAATCAACTAAACGTTGATATAACTTTTTTGTGATTGTGGCCTACCCATTTTCTTGATAAATCAAGAAAACCCAACTAGGTACGCGTTCCGGGCTGTTGGCCCTCGTCTCAGCTATATATATATAAATGAATGTTTGTATGTTTGTCTGTTGGTCTGTATGCACGGTATACAAATTCGCAGTAGTTCACTAATTCAAACCAAAATTTCCATACATAGGTAAAAAATAACGGGGATGACGACAGGCTATTTTAAAAAATATAAAAATCAATTATTAAAACTATATATTCAAATTATTCTACTTAGCTCACGAGCAGCGCCCTCTAGAACGCGGGCGATCTGACGGCGGCGCGCGCCCATTGGCTGCCGGCAAGCACGTGACTTCCCTGCCCCCGGCCCCCCCCCCCCCCTCCGAGAAAATGTAATCGTCCGGCTGCCGGCCGGTTGGACAGTCAAAGTTCCCACCGACCAATCAGAGGGATCACGAGGTCCTGGCGCACGGGGGCAGAGTTGGTGACACAGAAAAAAACCTCGCGGGTGACCTCCGGGAACTACGTCCATCTTCCATATGTAATATACATTTAATCGTGTAAACCCGGGCGTTGCCCGGGTCATTCGTCTAGTATATATTAAAAATAAAGAAGGCATCTCCTGACCACGAGCACATGTGCTTTTTAGATGGCAGAGCGCCATCTAGTTGAGCAAAAATAAACAAAACGTTTATTTAGCTTGCTCCGTGATATTTGGCCAACCCAATTTCTTGATAAATCAAGAAAAGCCACCCAAGAACGCGTTTCGCGCTGTTGGCGCTCGTCAGCGTGGAGTAGGCTGTAACCACTGCGACCAAAAATATTTTTTGGTCCCAATGGCTTCCCGAGAAATCAAGAAATGGGTATTTAAGGCCAAATTTGCGTAGAGACGCTTAACACATGAAAAAAACATTTTTTAAAAATATTATTTTATATTTATCTTTTTTTTTCTTTCGTTTTTTAATATATATATATCGAAAATTTTCCGGGAGGATATTGATCTAAAGAGACAAATGTCGCCTCTCCCGTCAAAATAGACGTCAAAACTAGACGCCATCTATTGACCGTCACCGCAAACTAGCGGCCTCGGGTCGGTGAATTTTAGCCATAGATTTGGCCCAGCCACTTTACCAGCTAAACACCTCTTTGGCAGATTGTCAAAATTCCATTAGATCCCGTCTGGATCTCATGGAATAAAGTCCGCCTTAGGCTGACGAGGGCCATTAGCCCGAAACCATGGTCTCTAGGTGGACGCTTTTCAGTTTGCCAAAGCTGGTGTTGTGGCTTTGTCACCGACCCGAGGCCGCTAGTTTGCGGTGACGGTCAATAGATGGCGTCTAGTTTTGACGTCTATTTTGACGGGAGAGGCAACCTTTGTCTCTTCATATATATATTTAAAAATGCCTATTTTGGATCATAAAGTTTTTATTTCCGATATTTCGTGAGGCAACTCGCCAAACTTCCTCAGGGAACAAAATCGCTTTAGAGAAGCTCGCGTATCAATTCGCGAGTATATACAACCGCTATAAAATTTAAATATCTAGAATCTACAATATGCATGCCTATGAATATAATTATTAATAATAATATAATATGTAAAACATTAATATATAGAGAAATAAGTAAATATATACATTTAAAATAAACGAATTGAAAATCAGCAATTTGCCATATACGAGTATATACATATATTACATATATACGTGTATAGTAGTGGGCTATATGGTTTTAAATTGTAAGTATAGTTGAGGAATGTCTATTTTTCGGTTGATACTGTTTTTATCTTCTATTGAGGTCCAGCTTTCTAGAAAAAGTCTTGAATGTTTGATATTTTGATATACTATTCCTGTTGAGTCGAAATTTGGTATGTGGTCCTGTTTCAGTGCGTGGTCTACTAAAAGGGAAAGAGGGCTATAGTTTTTAAGGGCTGTCCGGTGTTGATTGGTTCTTTCTTCCAGAGTTTTTCCTGTCTCTCCTATGTACGTAGCTGGGCAAGATCGGCACGGGATTCTGTAGATGAGGTTGGATTTTTGACTGTTGTTTGTGTTATGTTTGGTATTGGGATGGCGGAGAAGTGTTTTTAAGTTGGATGGTGTCTGATATATGGTATTGATGTTATATTTCTTGAGGGTTCTGCTGATTCTTTCAATGCCGTAGCTGTACGGAAGTGTGCAGTATAATTTCTGAGATTGGCTATTAGAAGGAGGGATGAATGTTGATCTGTGGAATTGTCTTTTGATAAATTCTGTGGGATAACTATTGCTTTGTAATTCATTCATTAGTATTGTTCTTTCTTGTTGTGCTTTTGCTAGATTATTGGAGCAATGAGTAGATATTATTTTTGAGAGGGTTTTTATAACAGATATTTTATGGTTAATAGGACCGAATGAGCTGAAATTTAAGTAACCACCTGTGTGAGTTTTCTTACGGTAAATGCCTGTTTCTATTTTAGAGCTGTTTCTAGTGAGAATTATATCTAAGAATGATAAAGAGTTTTTTTTTCTATTTAATGTGTAAATGTGAGAAATGGTGTTATATTGTTCAAGAAATTCAGAATGCTTGTTGTACTGTTGTTTTCGGTTATGCAAAAAATATAGTCAATATATCTCTTCCAGAATGTAATTTTTAGCTGCTTATTATCTATTATTGATTGGTCAATATTATTCATGAAAATGTTTGCCAGAGCTGAAGATATTGGGTTGCCCATCGGGAGGCCTTTGATCTGTTTGAAGTATTGATTCTTGTAGTTAAAGTAGCTGAGGGCTTCCTTTGGTATAGATGATGGTAGGTTGGGGTGGGCATTCAAGAATTCTGAAATGTCTGCAATAGCTTCTTCATCATGTGGGATTGAGGTATACAGTGATTCTACATCAAAGGAGACCAGGCGACTGTTCTTCGTTATTTGAGTTCTTGAAATTATTTATATTGCTGCTGTGGAGTTGGGAATAGTATGAAGTAATTCTTTCTGAAAAGGTGAAATTATCGAGGAAAGGTATTTCGACAAGGGGTATATGGGGGTGCCGGCGTAGGATACAATGGGGCGTAGAGGGCTGTTTTGCTTGTATACCTTTGGTAGGCCATAAAATATAGGCAAGTTAGTGTTTGCTGCTTTTAGTTTGTCGAATGTTTTGCTATCCAATTTATAATTACGTTTTATTTTGTTCAATTGTCTATTGAACTCTTTGATTATGTTCGCTAGGGGGTTATTAGGTAACAGTTCATATACATTTTGATCTTCAAATATATATATATGAAGAAAAGAAAAAAAATAGAAAAGGTCAGCTCTTAATATTAAAAAACGAAATAGGCATATCAGGAAGCCTCTTGGGCTAAATTTTTAGTCGTTTAGGTACAGACAGCGCCACGCGTTCGTGGTTGGCTTTTCTTGTTTTATCAAGAAATAGGTTGGCCAAATATTATTAAACAAGCCTAAATTAACGTTTAGTATATATTAGTTCTACTAGATTGCGCTTTGTCTTCTAAAATATTAATGTGAGCGGTCAGGATATGCTTATTTTTTTATATATATAATTGTTTTATAATGAAATCAATTCCTATCTTTATTGTCTCACGAAAGAATACAGGAATCACATTATAAAATATTGATGGTCACCACCAATAAAATGACATCGGTTTATAGTAGCCTCGCAGTTTTACAGTCGATCTGCAGAGTGGTTAACGCTGTATAATAGAATATATAATATTTATGATATAGTAGCGTCTTCCGAGTTACCCAGAGACAGAGGGAAGGATGCTTTATTTCAAATTGAAAATTATTTTCCCTCATTTTTGAAATCGACAATATTGTAGTATATATATATATATATAAAGTAACTAGAGTCTTGAACAATCGGTGTTCCCAAATGGCCACCCTCCCAAATAGTGACCGGCCCTGACGTTGTTTAACTTCGGTAATCAAATGAGAACCGTTGTTCCAATGTTCTATGACTATAGCACTGTTTATAATTGAATATTTGATTAAAAAGGTGTTCTAGGCTGTTTATATAATGTTAAGAAGTTATAAAAACGAATTATTATTATTTTTTTCTTTCCTAATAAAGCGAAATATCGATAAAATAATCCCTTGAATTAATATTAAAATAAAAACATAAAGCCTCCAGGGAAAAGTTTATTTTAAAAATATTTTTTATTTAGAAAATATCTCGAGCTTTCGGGCAAGTAAGCCCTTCTACGGGAGAAAATGCTTTACATGATTAACACGCCAATAAAATATGATTTAAAATTAAATAAAGTCCATTCACTTTTTACATTTGTTTTAAGGCATGATCAACGCGGGCTTCTGTTGCGCGTGCTTCACTTGGGGGTTATGGGCTGGGCTCAGGGAATATAATGTTATAAATTTCCGGAATATCTATTTTTTTTAAAAGCGCGAATGTGTTTCTTTTATACATAAAACGAACTTCTACTGTCCTTACTGCGATGAAAAAATATATTGGGAGGGCTTGGCTCATCAGTGGTGAACCCTCCCAGCGGTTTCGCCAATTTAATCCACCAGACCGCTTCTCAGAGCTCTAATACTGTATTGGATCATTCTGCTTCTATATGCTACACTGAAGGATGGAATCTTAGAAATAGTTTTCAAGTAAACTATGGACATAAGCTTATAGGACAGTAGAATTACATTCAAATACTGTCCTATAAGCTTATGTCCATAGTTTACTTGAAAACCATTTCTAAGATTCCATCCTTCAGTGTAGCATATAAAAGCAGAATGATCCAATACAGTATTAGAGCTCTGAGTAGCGGTCTGGAGGATTAAATTGGCGAAACCGCTGGGAGGGTTCACCACTGATGAGCCAAGCCCTCCCAATATATTTTTTCATCGCAGTAAGGACAGTAGAAGTTCGTTTTATGTATAAAAGAAACATTCGCGCTTTTAAATCCTTTTATTTTATATATATAGATGGCGCGTTATTGCTTTGTGTTAATCTATTCTTTTGTTAATGCTATTGCGCTTCCTGGGTATGATGGATTCTATTATAAGTCTCTGTAGTCTATTGGGGAGGTTGGAGTAATGGGTCTTTGGTTCTGATAGGGAGAAGGAATGGCCCGTTTCTCTTATATGTTGATATACTAAAGATATACTGTCTTAATTATAGATATTTCGTTTATGTTCTGAAACTCTTATATTTAAATGTCTGCTAGTTTCGCCGACATATTTGGTTTTGCATTCGTTGCATTCTATGGAGAATATGGGATTCTTAATATTGGAAGGATAATCAATGGTATTGTCCTTTGTTATGGGGTTTCTTAGTAACGAATTTAAATTGATGAGTTTCTGAAAAAGGTTTTGATTCCAAATTTCTTCAGATGACGGGCTATAGAAACAGATACTGGTGAATAGGGAATACTGCTAATAGATTTATAGATTGGTGAACTCCGAATTTCAGAGGGGCTATATATATAATAGAATCCATCATATTCAGAAAGCACAATAGCATTAACAGAAGAATAGAAATTCCGGAAATTTATAACATTATATTCCCTGAGCCCAGCCCATAACCCCAAGCACGCGCAACAAAAGCCCGCGTTGATCATGCCTTAAAACAAATGTAAACACAGTGAATGGACTTTATTTGATTTTAAATCATATTTTATTGGCGTGTTAATCATGTAAAGCATTTTTTCCCGTAGAAGGGCTTACTTGCCCGAAAGCTCGAGATATTTTTTAAATAAAAAATATTTTTAAAAGAAACTTTTCCCTGGAGGCTTTAAGTTTTTATTTTAAAGCGAAATATCGTTTTGAAAAAAAAAATAAAAAGTGAAATATATGAAAGACAAAGAAAAAATAAAGAAAACGAGTCGTATATGGAATTTAAAACATATAATAAAAGATATCTGTTGGGTTTTATGTTGTATAAAATGTTTTAATACCATATTTCTTAACATTGTTAGTTACACAAGATTCCTTTATTGCCAAGTCACACGACAAATATCCTACAAAGCAAAAGGCATACCTTTTGGCATTAGAATAGCCCACAGGAAATTAGCTTAAAAGGTTTTCTATTCAAAAATATGATTTATTTCTTGTTTGAACTGCGTGAAAACACTGTTTTGAAAATAAAAATGGAAACTTTATAATTTAAAACTGTAGAGATTATATTTATTTTTGATTTTGAAGAGTAACCATAGAAATCATATATATGAATTAGAAACTACACCGTTAAAAAGGTCAGCAATAAATTGCCTTTATTAAAATAACCTCATCGTTAAATAGTTTTATCGTCATTTTTCCCAAAACTTCTAACAAATTTTCAAAAGTAAATCACTATTCACATAAATAAGTTTTTATGACACACATGGTTGTATACAAAATAACATCATATAATGTATATTCAAGCTATGCATAGAACAATACCTACTTAAAAGAAACAGATATAAGATATATAGGAGGTTTTTAAAACTCTCAATAAATCAAGCTTAGTGGGATACGTGATTGGTCAGAAGGCCACTTGATAAGATTGTGCATCAGCCAATTGGCGTAATGCCTTGAATTAATGTAACACAGACAGAGGTGGGGTGGGGACATGGCCAATAAAACACCATATCTGGCTCTGTTTCTGGACATGGCGGCGATGGATTGGTGGAACACTTTTATGACGTCATAAACATTTATGATGGTTTTAAAATTTAAGTTGTATAATTAAGTTATGGAGCGCCATTGTGTTCTGTCCTTCTAGGGACGTCCTGATGCCATAGAGAACGGCCGGTACATACGATGGCCACTGTGGCCTACTGTAGGGACACCTTATAGTCACCTTAGTATGATTAGGGAATCTGAATTGAGAATATAGGATGTTATTCTGGTAAACGGCAAGTACGTACGATGGCTACCATGGCCTATTGAAGGGAACGTTACAGTCACCTTGTTATGATTAGGTCACCTGAATTAAGAGTATAGGGATGTTCTTCTGGAAAACGGCCGGTACATACGATGACCACCGTGGCCTACAGATGGCATACCTTATAGTCACCTTGGTATGATTAGGGTATCTGAATTGAGGATATAGGGATGTTCTTATAGGAAACGGCAAGTACATACGATGGTTACCATGGGCTACTGAAGGGAACATTACAGTCACCTTGGTATGATTAGGGAATCTGAATTGAGAATATAAGCGTATTCTTCTAGAGAGAGAGAAAGTAGTAAGTAAAAATGATGGGCACCATGATAAACTGAAGGAAAATCCTACACTTCTTTGGTCTGAATAGGGGAATCTGCATTAAAAATATAGGGGTGTTCTTAAAGGAATAGACAGGCACACATAAGATGGAAACCATAGCCAACTAAAGGAAACCGCTACAGTCAACTTTCATTGGTTTGAATAGCAAAATCTTCCCGGGAATGTAGGCATATTCTTGTTGAAAACGGTAAGTACATACGATAGGCACACGACATGGTTTACTGCATTCACCTTTCAGTTGTATTTTTCATTTGGGGATTCTGTACCTACAAAGTAAGCGTCATATGTTCTAGAAGTACATCCTGTGTCTTAAAGGACAATCTGTAATACGGCGGTCACCATGGTTTACCGAAGTTAAATCTTACAATCACCTTTTTTGGCTCAGGGCTTCTGCTTCAAATAAATATGAATAGATGCGATTTAGCAATTATTTGTAAATATAATTTAAAATCGCCTACACCTAATACTCCCGAAATGCCTCAATATGCATCAATAGCATGTCTCGGAAAGGTTTTAAGCGTATATGGATGTTTTCAGAAAATCACAACTCTATCTAAAGATTAATGACCTTATATATCTACTTAACTCAAAGTACGATGTCCCTGCTTTTGATATTTGAGTCAATATCCAATTATTCAAAGTGCATAAGTATATACAAACTTAAAATTTTACAAGATCAAGACAAGAATTAAAGGTTTGATTTTCTATTAAAAAAAAATAGAGAAAGCCAAATATACATTTATTAAAATTTTCGTATTTTGTATTTCACTTACTATATTCAAATTTAAACAATCTTTAATATGAATGAATTCCTGTTTTCTGTAATTCCTGAAAACGGGGCGCTGTTACAATAGCGATGTCTTGAATCGCGAAGTTACTCTACCACGGTATCCACTTAAATCAACCGCTACTCTGAATGTTTCCAACAATTTTCTAAATTTTATACGCTTTCTTATTTTTCTTGAAACACTATTCATTAATTTGTTACTGTTTAACTATTCATTTTTCCATATACTACAATACTTTTACTTTATGTATAGACTTAAACCAGTTCAACTTCCAACAAATAATGATAACATCGTCTGCCTAACAAATGATATCAGCGATATATTCAGCATATTGTTTAATAATACATTCCATAATAATGGAGGTAATGGTTCACCCTATGGACATCCTTTTCTAATTTATTTACGCAACCGTAATATCTTAGTATGAAAAAATTACCTTAATTATTTATGTATGATTAAATGCTACGTAATAAATTATAATGGGAAAACACCTTATCAATTTTCATTATTTTTATAATTGTTGGCCACCATACGTCATTATATGCGCCTGCAATATCCTTTGTTATCAAATAAGTTAATTTTTTATGGTTCAGTGTAATTTCCGTTATCGTTTCTTGTTCTCTTTTCGTTGATTCAGATTTTGAAAAATCTATGTTGCCTTATGTAAACTGTATTTATTTTCTATATGGTAGTTATTTTGTCTTTGATTATGTTCTCAAAAAAACTTTTTTCAAATTGATGTCAAAGACATTATTCTATAAATTTTACTTGGCTCATAATTTGTTTTACTTCGTTTTGGAATAACCCGACTAATGGAAATTTTCTATTTGTCTGAATAATATTCCGAATTTCAGGATATTTATTGAATATTATATAAAAAATTGCAAAATATTTTATGAAAAAATAATTAAAAATAAATAATTCCTTTTTTTTTAAACAAAAAAGAAGCAAGAATTCAAAAAAAAAAATTCTGTCATATTCATGATAAGACCATATTGTAGCAAAGTATTTATTATTTTATTAACAGAATATCAGTTTTTATGTTTATATTTTCCTACTCTGTAAACTTCCCTCGTTGCTTATCTTTTGTTTATCATTCATAGTTTGTTCTTGCCTTAAATAAATTGCTGTGTCTTTCCTCATTTTCCACGTGGCAATATAGAAGAGTAACTTTATAAATAAATATATATATAGAATATATCTTTAATAAAAACTCAAAATATAATTGGTATAAAACTGCAGTTATCAGTGTAACAGTATGTTCAAACACATTATTATCAATATTATCTGTTTCTATTGCATTCTTCATATTTTCTTTCGATATTATATAATCTACTTTTTATTTCTATAGAAACTATAGTTTCTTTTTATATAAGCTGATATATAATGCCTAATCAAAATGCATTATGATCTAATATTACTTGTATGATCGTCCTCTTTATAAAAACCTTTGTCATCGTCTGGAAATAAAATATTCATTAAACTCTTCATATTGTTTTATCTTTAATGGCTGCGGTGTGTTATCTATTATTGGAAGTCTTGATTTATCACTTTTAAAATTTAATACATTTAAAAACATTACAGAAAGGATTGTTGGATCCATTTTTTTTTCAATAAATATTCGCCAACTTGATCTCTTTTTGCTCTTCTAATAGCATTTACATATTTATTTCTTGCCGATTTAATTTTTTTATTAATCGCTCTCCATGCCGGTAGTATAAATTCCTAACGTAATGGAAATCACCTTTTTTGTGTGTGTTTTGCATCCCACTATTTTGTATTAGATTTATATGTTGTATATGTGTAATATTATTTCAAATGTTAAATATTCCGTCTTACTAAGTATTTCCGCAAGTTTCAAAAGGGCTTTGTTAATATTTTATAGAAAGCACGTATGTTGTTGTCGTGTCCAATGAAGAGCCTCAGATGTTTCCATGCATCTCTATCACAGCAATGTCCACTATCTAGGAAAGCACGTATGTATTTAGGTCGTATGTAACTTCATCTGGTTAATTTTTCTTCATCAACTACTGAATTGAGCATCATTATCTAAAAAATGAAATTATTCAAATGATTATATACATTTGATAAATTTTTAGAAAAGCCAAACCCCAGCTGACATATATACAAATATAATACAAACACTTATTCAGAGTAAACTGAATCCTTCTAGATTTTAGTAAGTTCTTAGCCATTGTGTGTTTAAAATTATAAATGAAGGACTTCAACTGATATTTTCATTTAATTTGATCATTTTGAGCATCTATTTCAGAATAATTTTAGGCAGAATGCCACATCATCTGGTTAACCTCTCAGATTTCAATTAAAGAATTGGATTTCTTACTTGTTTTCAAAGAAATTCAATTCTTCAATATTTATCAAATTTATCAAATGTATATACTCATTTGAAGAATTTCATTTTTAGATGGTGATGATCAATTTAGTAGTTGATGTTGAATATCAATCTTCAGTATCCGCTTCAATATAAGAATATCCTGGTACTGAATGCGTTAAATATAAAATCTGATTTGGAAAGAAAATGTTGACATTATATAAAATATAGAGTTGTCCACAAATATAAATTATATCTCTCAACCTGGTAAAAATGTATGAAATGCTTTGTTATCAGCAAAGTAAATCGTTAAAAATATGATAATCTTTTCTAATTTGTTTTCTCTTTATTTATATATTTACCACTGTGGGCCGAAAACATGTTCAGTAACTTTCACTCCCCAAAATTTCGCTCTGACAAAATTTGTGTCAGGCTAGATGTAACAATCTCTTTTTTGAAGTTATACGATCTAAATGTAATTGAAGCTTCAATTTAGTACATACTTAGCGTTTAGTGCATACTTTTAACGAGATAGATGGCCTCCAATCAATGTCCTCCCAGTTATATTTCGGCCTTAGAATTGGATCAGATGCTTTGAGAGCTAAACACTTTGGCACATTTTGAATAGTTCACAATTCTCTTGTGGATCTCATTAAATCAAAGCCCGCCCTGGACTGGCAAAGACGATTAGCCCGAAATCATGGTCTCCGAACTTTGTCATTGATTTGATTCTTCTAGTCTGAAGAGACGGTCGAGCAATGGCGCAGAATGGGTCTATTTGACGATAAAACTTTCATTTTGTAGATAAATATGCCCACTTCTGGTAAAATCCACTACTATCCTTAAACTATGTTATATTCCTTGATTACTATCGATTGGCTTCAATACCAAAATCACAACGAAAAGACTTAGAATATTTATTGAAAGAGTTCACGGAGAAAGAGTTCAACTATAACCAACCAAACAGTAGAATAGGGTATTCTAAAAGTGAAGGAATGGGTTGCGATATGGAATTTGATTAGAGAAATGAAAAAATTGGAATCCATGCCACGCCATTAGACGCCGCTGGATTTATAATTAAATAGCGTTGGGCTGCCTGGCTATCTACGTGATACTGTAAATTATGAATACCACTTGTAAATATTAATTCCTCCATTAGGGCGGCGGTTGACAACTGCATCCGCCACGTACTACTTCCATTAATGTGCCCAAATTGAAATGGTGATATTAAATTGGGGAGTTTTTCCATTCGCTACCTTCTCCACAGCCATTTGGGCCGAAATTTGAACCATTTGTTTCTAAACGGATTACTTGACCATAATGAGAGACGTCTTCATTTTTAAATTGGACTTTATCTCGATTGATAGAATTGCTGTTGTGTGTTGCGCTTTTTTTGTTGGTTTCTTGGTGATTTGGGATCTGTGTGTAAGGGTGATATGGACATAATGAGATGGCTATGTGAATATTTTAGAAGTTATAGGAATGGCAATGGATTATTCAGATAGACGGGAGGTGTAAGGCAACGGCATGCGTGCGTGGATGGGGCATTTAGACTCTTGGAAAGGGCATCGTCCCAAACTCCATTCTAGAAATGGAAATTGACGGCCTAGTAAAACAAGCGATTATATCAAAACTAGGATTCAAGTACACAGGGCGTGAAATTGCTTTTTATTCTTTAATTTTCTGATGTAAACATGGACAATGTTGAAAGTTATCTGTAGACGATCAAGAAAGATTCCATGATCCAAATCGGACTATTATAAAAGAAAAAGAGAACATCACGGTAGAGTACTTACATATTATCCTATATTCAAGATCAAGTTTGTAGAAAAGCGACCTTTCTCGAAAGCTTGTTTTTATAATAAAATAAAAACGTTTCGGAAAAGATATAGCTATAACTTTTTTTTTTTCAAATTTAATTCCCGACGTTTCAGTGACTTTCTATCACTCTCCTAGGGGAATGATTTATTCTGATCCTTATCTTCTACCTATATATAATATGTACACGATTTTATACAAAAAAGTTTTATAAAATCGTGTACAGATATAAATAGGAGTAGAATTCAGACATAATCAATCCTATGAAGAATTAAATTTGAAAAAAAAAAAATAAATAAAATAAAATTGGTTGAGGTAGCTGTATCTTTTTCAAACTAACTTCTAACAAACAAATTATGTTCATAATAATATTTATGAAAATACTTTCTTCGGTAATTTTATTTTAAATTAAGAAATAAAAAAATAACATGGAGCCTTCAATAACTTATCAGTAACCAATCAAAATCGACATCAAGAGCTTAGTACCACCTATTTAAAGTTGAATTATACTTAAAATTTGTATTTGTCCACATATTTCCATCATCTTCCTAAAAATAGATTCTTTAAAAACAATGAAACATGGTGCGTATATTTGAATAAAGGATTTAGTTTAGTCACTACAGCACTTCACTGGTGGTTAAAATGATAGCATTTTTTTTATTGTTTTAGTAAAAACACATATATGCAACATAAACGCTGAGAGAAGAATCACAAAAACAATCACAAGAATAAGAATGAAAAAAATTACAAAGGAATGTCAATACATCCAGATGGCACAAGAACCTTCAGGACATGCAACAATTGTCCTGGTGTGGAACTAACACTTAACCACATATGCTCGTGTCCATGACTGCAGCCTAGCAGAAAATTGACATAAAGCCAGAGCAGCAGCTTTACACACCCAAGATAGAGGACATTGCGACTGCTGTGATAAATATGCACAGAGACATGACAACAACAACAAACGGTAACGGTAATTCAATTTAAAGTGGTTCAACTTTTGACCTAAATGGTTGTTTTTGCTCTGTACCTATCCATTGCAAGATTGTTTACACAACGTCAAAAAAGCCATAATGAAATAATACACAGCATTGTTTGTCCTTTTTAAAAGGTTAATTTTAGGTTAGGCTTGAGGGGCTACGTTAAGTACAGGCTGAAAAATACTTAATGGCTGTATTAGCCTCCTTCTAAGAGAGTTCCTGTTATAAAGGAGAGTACTTAGAACTCTAGGTTTATAGTAATACACCTTTACACGTATAATGCAGCTGACACATATTCCCGATAAAATTAATAATAGTTGGAGTCGGCAATAAGATACATAATTACCTATGAAAAAACGAAAGAAAAAAATAAAAGATAAAAAGATCAGGTGTTGAAATCAATATTTAAAATGGCATATCCTGACCAGGAGCACAAGTGCTTTACAGAAGGCAGAGCGCCATCTGGTGGAACAGAAATCAACTAAACATTCATTTAAAAAATTTTTTTTTTGGTCCCAGTGGCTTCTTGAAAAACCAAGAAATGGGTATTTAAGGCCAAACTTGCGTAAATACGCTTAGCACATGAAAAAAAACGAAAGAAAAAAATAAAAGATAAAAAATATCAGGTGTTGAAATCAATATTAAAAATGGCATATCCTGACCAAGAGCACAAGTGCTTTACAGAAGGCAAAGCGCCATCTGGTGGAACAGAAATCAACTAAACATTGATTTAGCCTGTTTTTGGTCGCAGTGGTACAGCCTACTCCACGCTGACGAGCGCCAAAAAGCACGAAACGCGTTCGTGGATGGCTTTTCTTGATTTATCAAGGAATTGGGTTGGCCAAATATCAGGGAACAGGCTAAATCAATGTTTAGTTGATTTATGTTCCACCAGATGACGCTCTGCCTTCTGTAAAGCACTTGTGCTCCTGGTCAGGATATGCCATTTTTAATAATAATTACCTATATAAATAAAATTTTTCATCCATATTTTGGCCTAGCCACTCTAACAACTAAACACCTCTTTGGCAGATTGTGAATATTTCATTTGATTCCATGTGGAATCATGAAGTAAAGTCCGAGCTGGACTGACGAGGGCTATTATCCCAGAACCATAATCTCCAGGTGGGCGCCTCTCAGTTTGCCAAAGCTGGTGTTGAGGCTTTTCACCGACCCGAGGCTGCTAGTTTGCGGCGACATTAAATAGATCGCGTCTAGTTTTTTAGTGTATTTTAAAGAGAGATTTGGCTTTTATAGATCAATGTTTTCCATTCAAAATTTACATCTGTATATACTTCTATATCGAAAATTAAAAAATGAAATATGCTGTATATATAATAATGAGTGATAACAAAAATGCTCTATCCTAAATAACTCATTTTTCAATCAGGTATGTTTCATAGAACTTGAATAATCGAAGAACAAACATAAATTTAGAAAAGAGCTCATTTTATACGAAGAAGATCGTACAAGCCCTCGGGCAAGACGCCTTTCTAAGTTATAATTACGGGCACATTTTGTACCCGTAGAAGGGCGTCTTGCCCGAAAGCTTATACGATCGTCCTTGTATATATATATATATAAAGCTCTTCTCCCCGATTTGTGTTTCTTATTCTAAAACGAATAGAGAGAATATTTTTGTCTTAAACCTGGTATAACTTTTATCATGTGTTGTGTGTTTGGATAGAGTTTTAGCGTTATTTAGGGACCTTTACAAACATCTAAAGATGTTAAAGGCCTATAAAAAGAGTAATTTCAAACCAAATTTAAATGAAATATATAAGAATACACGATAGAGAGAGAAGAAGAGAGATAAATATAGCATAATAAAAGAAATATAAATTTAAAAAAAAACCGGATAATTATCTAAAATTATATATAAAGAAAATATAACAAAAATTGTATAAAACTATATTAGAGCTATAGAAAATCACAACAAAAAAATAGTCGAAAATTAAAAAAGAGTAACTGCAAATGTGTGTGATGTGTGAAATATCATCCTATGCAAGCAATAATCCCCACTTCTTCCTGAAAAAAGTCGGAAAGAGAGAAGTTTTCGAAGTATTTAAAAAGTACTTTATTTGTCCAAAGGGACATCTAAACGTGAATCTACAAGTAAATAACTACTTGTAAATAATGTAAGGGATTTGTAACCGACCCGAGATCGCTAGTTTGCAGCGATGATCAATAGATGGTTTTTATTTTGACGGGAGAGGTTAGATAGAGAAATATTTAGAGTTTTATCTTTTTTTTTTTTTTTGGTTTTCCTCTGAATTCATGCTCTCTTGATAATCTCTACCAAACAGAGATAGATCAGCACCATGTAGCTTCCCATTAATTTCAATGCATTTATTAATCGAATGAATATTTTTCCAAAGGTCTGATGCAAACACACACATCTTTCCTCAAAGTTTAATAAATTTAAATATAATCGTGTCGGTCCCCAAACATGATCTTCCCTACCACATACGTCCATCAGAACATTAGAAGACAAAAGCTGATCGTCCGCTGTATACCTACGTGACATCCAACAGAAAAAAAAGAGAGATTGACAAAAAGTTGAGTTGGCAACCAGCCGGGTATCAAAGAGGCGTCGCATAGCTGGGAGTCCTGGACTTTGGGGAATGTAAGATCCGACATCCATCACCGGAAACATTACCTGATCTGTCGGGTTCATTAATGGATGCCACGCGTGTCTGCCTACCTCCTTGTTACTCTTCTGATAGATTTGCATAATTTGTTTACTAATGTCTTTTTTTTTTGTTCCGTATGCCGCCTGATTTATCTGTTTTTTACACCCCATAAAACGTTATATTCTCGTATGTAGAAAACAAAGGTCTCTTATATTACTTCCTCAGTATGTTTCTATAATTCCACCGGGTCACATAGCGTAGAAATAAATTCTGTCATTAGGGTTTCTAATTTCACATTTTTAATTCAAATTCGCGTCCAAATAAAAGACGGGCAAAAATATAAAACTAGAACACCCCGCAGTCTGAAAAAATCGAATTTAAAATCCTCAAGTAGAATAAGACTTTTCTAATACTGCACATTTAAGAACAATAACACCTATATATTTCTATAGAAATACCATTTACCATTGGTGAAAGTGGTAGAAATATCTACCTTACAGGGAAAGACAAGAACTGGCTAACACATAGACTAAGCAAGGTTAAAAAGGTGAAATGTCGGTGTGGGATAAATAAAAATTGATAATTTAGTTCCACAACACGAAAAAAGCTGATATTGTCAATTTATTGATATTGTCAAGCGGCTCAGCGGCTCCAACCACGAGAGGCCCCATGTCAATCATCCTCGGACACCGGGTGTGAGGGGTTCTCGGAACCTGGTCGGCGGGGGGAGCTGACGTCCCTCATTAGGATTAACTTTAATCTGGGGTAAGTTGGACACTCTATCTCTTCCTATAAATACCCCTTATAATAAATTAATTATCCCCGAACTTGCCCTTGCTTTATTTATCTCCGCGACAATATGGTGATGAAATTAATAGTGGAAGAGACTACATCAATTGTAAAATTTGAAAGTTGATATGGAGCTTGTAGCTTTTCCTCAATATGATCGGCAATCTACCATGGTACTATCCGATGTCCTATTTAAAGTTTGCGTAGTATAATGCAATGAATACCTGAATAATGCAGAATAAAAATAATGATAGAATGGAAATAGAAAAAGTGAATTCCTTTACTTAAAAGTATCATGAATGTGGTTTTATGGTATTTTCATATGTGTTGAGAACCTATATATATATAATTTTATTATCACAATTCATAACGCGAAATATATTTGTCACTATACTCGGAAAGATTTACTACCCAGAGATCGATAGAAATTATCATAATTTTTATGTGCGCAGATTTCATTGGGTAGTTTAGCTTCCATTTGGTGTATTGGATTGATAATCCTCTCAGTAAAGATGTGATTAATGATAATATATTGACATATAAGCCATTTGGGGTTGTAGGAATATACAAAGGTGTGAAGACTTCGGTCTAGGATTCTCTATTAGTTAAGAGTGCCGGGAATTACAATCATATCCGTTTCAAATCTTGATATCAGAATATGTTTATATAAGAAATAGAACCATCAAAGTTTGAAATGCGAACGATGGCAGAGTGAACGGTTAAGAATCCTCGTGGTTCTTAATATTTTCAGAGGCGAACTATGTGTCAATAATGGAATAAATGACATCAAATACGCGGGTATAGAAATGAAGCCTCTACACATACTTTTCTATATATTTCAAGTGAGGCATAAATGATTCGTGTAATATTTCATTTAATAAAATATCGTATAATTGAAGAACCAATATTTTTCGACATATTGTCCTATACTCGGTGTATATGGGTATTTCTATAGAGATATGTGGATAGAAGTCCAGGAAGGGTTGAGAATAGAATCAGTGGACAATTTCTGAAGAGAACGGGATCGAACCAGGGACTTTTAGATCATCAGTCGAACGTTCTCTCAATTGAGCTTTTCCTGAAGAGAAGACATTATCATCGACGATACATATATTGATGATATTAAGACAATCATTAAGAAACCTGCTATACAGAGGATAGAGATCAGGAATACTGCCAGCCACAAACTTATGAGTTTAAGAGAAATGGATAGAAAAGATCATCAGTGCTAAGGTTTAAAACAGCAAAACACAATCTTCAATATAGCGCTGTATTCTGAAAATTATTTTCTTTTTCAAATTAAGTATTGTTAAATAGAGAGTATGAATCTGACTAAAGTGATAGGGTAAACGTAATCAATTCTCTGTAGGCGGAAACCAAAATTTGAAAGGCTCAGAGAATCTCTCAACACATTAGTTCCAACAACCGAGATAATTCGAACTCAGCTTACTGTGGTTCTTTCAAAATATTATCAAAGTAGAACTTTCTCCTGGACTTTCAAGAACATCTTGAGGTTCCATCAAAAGGAGGAAAACTTATGGAGGTGGAACTGATTGATTTCAATGAAGTATAACTTTATACCAACCAGCCCACCACCAAATCCTATTGATGAAGTCGAAGTAACCTTGTTTGCCAAATTAAAGCTTGCGGCTCCTTAAATGGCATTACGTGTTGACTAATGAGATTAAGAATGTCCCAAGTTTCGGAGACAGAGGTCGTGTGTGTCTTTTTTAATTCCCCCTTCTTCTTTTTTATTCAATTCTTTAAATTCACTTTAAAAGAGGTTAACAAGGCAGTTCCCTAATTGCACACCCTCGTACAACTTTTCTGGTTTATCGGGCTACCCAAAAAAAATTCAAAATTCTTCTTTTAGAGCTGAAACCTAAATAAATGATTGGCTTGGCGTGAAAAATTTAATGGCCATCGAAATCAACAAAAAAGAAAGAAGAGGCTCTTTAACTTAAACATTGTTTTAATGATTGGACGAAAAAGTTGCCTTGATACTTTTCCCGGGTTGTAGATAGGCGTGAAAATTATAGTAGCACGGAGAACAGGAAAAAATGGGCCAATAAAAGAAATCTGCTAATGCCACGTAATCTGCTTAGTGAAGGCTTCTCGGTCAAAAGTAAAAAATAAATAAATAAAACCGAGGATTATTTACAAGTTTTTCTACACGACATGGTAAAGGTATTTTTTTACAAGGTTGCATGTTTGTTCACACACAGAGTGTGAAAGGCCTTAATTCCTTCTCTTCCAACCTCGGCAGACCTAAGTCAAATTGGAGGGACGATTTTAATCAAGGTAATTAAGAAAGTCATGATTAATTAGTGGTGCAAGGTCTTAGAAAGAGTGGAAGAAATCCTTTTGTTTTTGTATCTCCAATCTTTCCAAGCCCAAATTTTTGCATCGTTTTCTAGAATATCCAAGCCAATGCTTTAATTGCATTTGGTATTTTCTTTTAAGTCGGCAGACCAAAATAAAAAAAAAGACAAAAAAAAGACAAAAGAGGACTAAACAACTCCGTAGTAATTAAACCATCTTATAAAACGGTCGCTTAATGCTTTCGATTCTGTTTCTTTCCCCATCCTAATTTGTTAGCGTGGCGGTATTAGATCCATTTGGAAATTACATCAAATTACTCGGGCGTCCATTTGCGCAGGAGTTTTTTGGCGCGAAACCTTCCACGTAGGTTTCCCGGCGTATATGAAAATGTACAATTTTAGTAAGTTTCATTTTTACGGATTTATATAGACACAAATTGAATATAGTTTGAATATGTTACGATTTATGTTTATAAGGATTTGATTTTCAATTCTTACTTCATATATCCGGATTTCAAATAGAAAGATAAAATTTTTATCAGGTAGGTAACCATGAGTAGTCGGGTGCGCTGTATTGAAACAAGTTGGTTTCATCCAATTTTCTAACTCTCAGCTTAAAAAAAATATATATATATATTATCTTCTATTTATTCAAATAAAAACATCGATAAATAAAATTCTTTATAATTCAAATTTGCAAGTTTTACAAAGTTTAAAAACTATATTATCGACAATATATATATTATATGCAAAATATTTTATTGACACAATTGGTCAAATGGTTAAATAAGTAAAATAGAAAATCAAAGATGAGGAATGATTCACTGATTTTCTCAGTAAAGGAGGCTCCTCCATATCTTGAGAGAATCTTCCTTCAGACAAAAGAGAAAAAACAATTCCCAAAAATTTGCTCATTGGTTATCCACTGCAAAATTATCGGTGTTTTTAAACATATGATTCTATAATTCAAAGGATTAAAAAAAATGATTACAAAATTCTTTAAAACTGTGTGAATGTCCAAAATCTCTCAGAAAAATCAATGTTTCAACCTAGTAAAAATCCAACACCATTTTTGCATAATGATGATTGTACATCAACTATTTTGCCATTATCATGGATTTCATTAAAGAAGAAATCCATCCTCTAATACTTGTAAAGCTCTTTTCAGAGAAAAGCAATTGCGGCATCAGGTCAAGGGGGGATATGAGAGACTTAAAATAGATTTTTTCCTCTCTCAAAAATGGTATGAAAGTATAGAATAGAAATCAGTTATGATATGTATAAATATAGGACATAGGTATTTAATGTATTTAATAAATGATTAAAATGAATTTATTAAAAGTGATAGGTGTCCCTTATTTACACACATTTTCAATTTATATTGAATAGCGTTAAAGCCTGTCTTAAAGTGATTGCCATGTGAAAGCCATAAAAGACATTGTTGTCAGTCAAAATCATATGATTCCATGGTTATCTAGTAATCGTACTTGAGCCTGTGTTGAACTGGGGGTGGATTTCTCCGACCATTTTACCTATGTCCTTGAGTATCCACTCAAGACAGGGTTTACTCTATACAATTTTATACTCTTTATTCCAATTGGCGTTTTATAATTTGATTAATAACTTCTTGTTATTTTAAAACAAGGAGTTATGGCTCAAATTCGTTTGTTTTAGGTTCAAAAAAAAAAAACCTAAGAGGGAGGAAGTTAAAATAATACCAAGGAGAGAATAATAAATAAAAACAGACGAACATTGTATGTCGAGTGATGTTCTTCACGGGTCCTTTCCAATAAAGGAGCAAGCGAACAAGTAAGTAAAAAGAAAAGTCGCCTCGTCTGGCATGCCAAGTTTTCCCCTTGTTGTTGTTAAAAAAAAATAGAAAAGAACTTTCTAAAATGGGTGATCGACGAGTGGTGTGGGGTGCGCAGGCGCGGGTGTGTAATTTATGCGAAGAGTCATTCACGTGATTGAGTAATTAGACAAGGAAGGCGACATGGGCGAAGATTGGGCATGCAAGGTCCATCATTCTCCCATGCAAACCTTGTAATTTAGACGTAGGGCTGGCGTCATGCGGACCTTGTTTCATTACACGTCTGGAAACAAAACTATGATTCATTTGAAACTTCGATATGATGGCACAAAGTCAGAACTTTCTCTACTATTCAGTATTCGGTTGCTAATATGATTTCTAGATTGCAAGGGGAATACGGCATCATTAGATTGAGACACCTGGGTTGGAATAAATCCCTGACTGGAATGAACAAAGCCAGAACAACAATGTCTATTGACAAAGAGGCAGCACGTCGTGATCTGACCATTAGCCCCCAGTCTGCTGCAAGACCTTCGATTAAACTATTTTATTACTTGACGACTACAAATGTTTATTGGCGCCGAGGAATTTCTTCTTCAGATATCATCAACTCTTCAACATCTATCTTCTTTTTGTTTGAAATATTTTAAATTTCTAATATATGTAGAGACATGAACTTAATTTGATATTTCCATGTCCGTACAACATCGTGTTGATGGGAAGGTACAATTAAGAATACAGATATTCTGTGGATACATACATTGGTTAAGAGTTTCTTTACTTTCTTTATACCGCCGCTTTCCACAGCAAAGGATAAGAGAAAAATCATTGCCGATTTCCTGTATCTCACTTATTTCTTATCAATTAAGGTATTCAGTTTAGAGGTCTAATCGACAGAAGTGAGTTCTCTCAACCTTCTTAACATATTTAAGTACGATAGACCTCTAAGCCAAATGTTGCAAAAACCTTAAATTTATTGCCATGAAATGGTAATCAAATGTATTGTAATCCCGCAGATCGTTAAGGATTATTGCGACCTTCAGATTCCTTCTTTACGTGAAACTTCCGTCTCGTCAATCTTGGTATGTAGGAGTCTAAATAATTTCTTTATGTAAATTAGCCGGTTGGAATTCTATATTATCAGAAACTAGGGATTATAATACCAGCAGATTAATGCAAACAAAATATTCATGTATAGTGGGATGCAGCCAAAATAAATTAGAATTTTAGTGTCGCCTAAGCTTTCAACACGTTGAGGTCAACGTAATCTTAAGAACCAAATTAAAAACGTCAGTGGCCTAACACCATAACCTAGAGTAGAATCCTAACTGAACTAACGCTATTGTCACTTCTTTTCTTTAATTATCGCTGTCAATAGAGGGGGGAGTTCAAGACAGACCTAACTAGACATATACAGGAAGGACCATTCAGCAGGACTAGGTAAAAACCACTGAGGAAAGACATTGCCCCGAGTCCAGCAAGGTCCTGCCTCGATAGCGGGTCCCCGAAATAACCCTCTTGGCTCGAACAAATAAACTTCCTCTGTTATTCCTCTCTTCTTTAATCTCCCATTGATGATTGGTCGCAGGCTGCCAGGTTCGATAACCTCTTTCTGGAAGGTGGTTTTCTGCTTCCATACTTATACTCTAGGAGCTGCTGGAATCGCTAACAAATCCTTACAACAATGACTTCTGCGGGAGGGAGAGCCTTCGTTCACCTCGATGTACAGTTGCGTTTCCACCTTGTTTACACATATTATCTAAAAGTTTATTATATTTCCCACACACATATATATGTTATAATGTTATAACACCTTGATAAAGGTTGGCGTTCAGCCAGCTGAAATATTGGTAAAATAAATTATTTTTTGATCCAATATATGTCTTTTTAAAATTTTACACAAATAAATTTACTGGCAATGCGTTTCTTTTTTAAATCTCTACAGACCTTACTGCAATGATATGATTTAATGAATGAGAGGGCTTGGCTCATCAGTAGTGAACCCTCTCAGCGGTTTCGCCAAATTAATCTCTAGACCGCTCTACTATTGTATTGGACTGGTTTTGTTATATACCCTGCATTTTCTATGGAAGGCAGTTAAATGGTGTTTAGTGAACTATGGACATAAGCTTATAGGTCTGTAGAGGTACATACATATAAAATTGAAATTTATATGTATGTACCTCTACAGACCTATAAGCTTATGTCCATAGTTCACTAAACACCATTTAGCTGCCTTCCATAGAAAATGCAGGGTATATAACAAAACCAGTCCAATACAATAGTAGAGCGGTCTAGAGATTAATTTGGCGAAACCGCTGAGAGGGTTCACTACTGATGAGCCAAGCCCTCTCATTAATTAAATCATATCATTGCAGTAAGGTCTTTACTAATATGTCTTTTTAATTAAACACATATATATTTTCAAAACATTTATTTTTAAAAAGGATATCAGCATGTAACCCCGTTTGGCTCTTAAAATTATTTGTGTTTCAGAAAGTATTACCTTATTATGAAGGGGAGTGTTTAGAAACATTAGTCGCATTGATAAACTTTGTTTTTAGAAAATTGAACATTCTCGGTGTTTATAGGTAGGGGATTTGAGATACTCAACACGTAAACAAGGATGATGGAATCATTTTATCCGCCTTGGTTTGTATCTTCAAACGTCGAGAGTCAACACAAGCCAATTTCTTAGTTTCCCACCATCTATGAAATTCAGGAACTAGATAATATATGATGGTAAAGGTGTAATCTGTAAGTTACCATTCGTCCCTGATCTATCTGTTAAATTATATGTAAAACATAAGGACCCTTTAAATTAATAATTAAAATATTATGAATAACTTTTTATAAAAGACAAGATCATTTAATATATATAGAAATTAATCCAAAAATTTTAACAATATGTTCTTATTTATTGTGAGAAGCAAGAATTGGAGAAAATCGCCCTTTTACCGGTTAAACGAATTTATAGGGAGAAATACAGGCTGTTTATTTTTCATCTCTGCGCAGTATTATTATGAGCGTCCAGATGATACACTTTATAATGCTACTTATTAGACAATAGACAATTAACATATTTGAATTGACATCTTGTCAATACATGCAAAAGTGCACAGTCTACACTATTATTTTAAAATAATTGAGTATATACAACCCTATATACAATGAAATGGCACCTCTGCCACTGCTGCAGAGTTTGGTGAAGAATCGCCAGCGGGTCTCCAGCGACACCACGCATTTCGCGATCTACGAAGAGAATGTAGATCCGGCGGCCGACCGATGATGCTATTTATTAGAATATCTATGTAGTTCTCAGTTTCACATTCACCAAACTTATATGATACACTGAGAATATCCCCAGTATTTTCATCCTACACCTTCAAAAGTGTCAACACCATATGCTATGTGCGTTAAAACAGCTCAATTCCCCACTCGGAACACAAGAGGCACTACCATCTTCATTTCCGTTTACAAAACATCCAAAATTTGTATTAGCGATACCAAGATCATACCTTGCCTATCTAGAAAATGTATGAATTGCGACAATATCCTAAAAAAAGTGTCAGTTTATTGATTTTCAAGATACAAATCTCGGTACGTATACGGGTACCTAAAATATCATTATTCTTTTTCATTAGGTGTTTAACAGTGTTGGGTTTTATTGATATTAATGAGCGGTAATCAGATCTCTAAAACATAACCTAACTCTGAAAAGTCTAATAGGCAGAAACATATTAGTGGAACCATTGTTATATATATTCCAGCAGTAGATAGATTAAAAGAGCAAAGTTTACGGAGTGAAGCGCTGTGAGCTGATATTTGTGGCGTGAAGAAAAAAGTCTGAGTATTATTATAACAATTTCTATTGTTTAACCATTGTGTTGCATGGTTTTTATATATTCTCCAATAGTATTTATTGGAGGAGGAGTGATGTTTACGGAATAACGCTATGAACTGAAAGTTTAGAAAATAACAAGTATATATACCATTTGTTATAATAATGCCCATTGTTTAACTATTGTTGTATGATTGTTAGATATGCGCCAATAGTATATAGAGAAGAAGGAGGAGAAACGTTTACGAAGTAACGCTATAGGCTATAAGTTGGAGAATGAACAGAGGTATATTATATATATCGTAGTGTAATGTCCATTATTTTACCATTGTTGTATGATTGTTAGAAATGCTCCAATAGTATTTATTGGAGGAGAAATAATTCCCATTGTTTAACCATTGTTGTATGATTGTTTGATATGCTCCAATAGTATATAGAGGAGGAGTAAAGTTTACGGAGTAACGCTATAGACAGAAACTTGGGGAATGAACAATTATAAATAATAATTGTTATAATAATTCCCATTGTTTAACCATTGTTGTATGATTGTTAGATATGCTCCAATAGTATAAAGAGAAGGAGGAGGAGTAAAGTTTACGAAGTAACGCTATAAGTTGGAGAATGAACAGAGGTATATTATATATATCGTAGTGTAATGCCCATTATTTTACCATTGTTGTATGATTGTTAGAAATGCTCCAATAGTATTTATTGGAGGAGAAATAATGCTTACAGAATCACACTATAGGCTGTGTGTTGGGGAATGAACATGGGTTTATACAAATATTATTATTGCAATTCCCATTTTTTAATCATTGTTGTTAGATTGTTAGATATGCTCCAATAGCATATAGAGGAGGAGGAGTAGTAAAGTTTATGGAGTAACGCTATAGACAGAAACTTGGGGAATGAACAGCTATAAATAATAATTGTTATAATAATTCCCATTGTTTAACCATTGTTGTATGATTGTTAGATATGCTCCAATAGTATATAGAGAAGGAGGAGGAGTAAAGTTTACGGAGTAACGCTATAGGCTGAAAGTTGGGGAAGGAAGAAGAAGCCAAAAAAATGGGGAGAAGCGAGGAAGGAGAGAGGGGGAGAGGATAAAAAAGGGCGGAGAAAGTTTGATCAAGTTTTTTTCTTCATTTTATTCTCCGGGCAACAGAAAAATATCGTCTGATTTAATAGTTTCGTCGGCTGCCGAGTAATTGCAGTGTTGTCGAGTTTTATCTCTATTTTATATAATGGCTAATTGGAAAAATGTTTTTAGTTTAATAGAAATATTTAGAGGAGTGAGTTTTTTTTTATTTTAATCGTGAATAAAGTTTGTGGTTGCGTCTTTTATTTTCCCACAATTTCTCACTGTTTACCTTGACGAGCTTTCTTCCCTCACATTGAATTTTCTGTCAATTTTTGTCTTGATGTGAACGTCTCTTTTATATCTTCCTGTTTTTTAATTAATCCGGTGATTGTTTTGATGTTCCTTCATATCTATTATTCCCTGATAATTGTTTCTACAGTAAATAGGTTTGCATTACAAGTTGAGCCTTGATTAATCTATCATGCTAATTAAAGGAAGTTGCTCATGAATATTATAATTGTAAGTGTAATAAATAACAATAATTTGACTGAAGGTAATCAACGTTGAAGGTGATACTATTGATGATATAGATGAAACCTTATTCATCTCCACATAACTAACTGTAGACCTTGTCTGTCAAATTTCTCTCATGAATCTCACAAAATTAAAACATTAAAAACCATTTCAGCATGATTATTTCAATATTACATTCCTCTCATGAAAGACATTTCCACAATTTCTTTCCAGATATTTTTTACTCTTTTTTTTTTTGTTTAGGACGACTCCTGAAGTCTTCTCTTGCCGCATTCCAACAAACCTCAAGTCCCTCCAGAATAAATACTCATGGCGATGGCATATATGCAAAATAGATGCCTGAAAAATAATTACCACTCCACGGTTTGTGGCATTTGAGTAAAAAAAAAACAAATTTCTATTTATCGTGTGTGTTTTACTTTTATAATATAGAAAATAAAATAATTACTAAAAACAAAATGGCGCAAATCCTGATCGCTCACATGAGCATTTTAGATGGCAGATCTGATTTTCGCTCCACTATATGGCGCTCTGCCATTTAAAATGCTCTAGTGAACGGTCAGGATATGCCTTCTTTGTTTATAATATCCTCACCTGACCATATTTCTATTTTTTCACATGATAATTACTAAAACAATAAATAGAGAGACGCCTCTTAAGCGAACGCGCCTCTTTTAACGTCAGGTTAACGGCCACTCTTAAACAAATACCATAGCTATAATAGCATTCTAAATAACGACCACGTCCCAAATTCATTTAGCAACCACCACAATGAGCGTCATACCTAATAAATTCCTTCCAATAACGACGATGAATTTTCATTATTTCATATTTGAACGAGTAACTTTGTTTATTCATAGAAATGGTCAGGTATTGTTAAAAAGGATTATGGGATATTGCATCGCTGCCTCCATCTCAAGGCTATTCACTACTAAAGATATTTCTTTTGGTATCGATAGTGTGCATTTTTGAGATGTTTCACACTGTGGGTATAAAAATCCTTTATTTAATAAATAATATATGAATGGAGAAATTTTAATAATAGATTGATGCTGTCCCCTGATAAATGTCAGGATTTGACATCCATTATATTGCGCGACTGGCTATCTCCCATTTTTTCGACTGCTTTTATGTGGAGAAATCAGACAACAGAAAGAACGCGAATTCATCAAAATTCATTCAATTTTATATGTTAACTAGGTGAATATTAATAATTATCCTTGCTGGAGTTCGACAATTCCCATAACCTTTCACTACAGAACCTTAAATTTAAATAAACCTTAACACGTACAATATGACCAAAATAAATTTTGAGTCTTTTATTAGCTTGGACTAACCGGTCTCTCTCAGAAGCCTTCTACCTAATCTCGACAAGGACTGCAAAAAAAGACGGACTAATCTCTAAAGTTTAAAAATACATTTTTATCAATATTGGTCAGTTGTTCATTGAACATTCTGCATAATACACTCAACGAAGGTAAATACAGGGTGATCCAAAAGTCCCGCACAACTTTAAAAATTAATAACTCCGCGAATATTTGCGCTAGAGCAATGCGGTAAACACCATTGTATTCAGGATGCAATGGGATTTTTTATGGCAAATAATGAAAAATTCGAAATTGATTTTAGTTACAATTTTATTCGCCAGATGGCGCTCTACCTGAATCAGAGATTCAGCGGCCAAATTGTTTGATAAATTGAAAAATATAACTGATCGACACGTATTTTTCCTTTTTGAATACCAGGAAAGAACCCTAATAATATCAAATAGCAAATTGATAAAACACCACTTCGCCAAAAGTATGAAGAATTGGTTAACGATTTTCAAATACAATCAGAGATATGTAAATTAGGTAAATGCAAATTAAAACATGTAGCAAAAATATTTATATTTTATATGGGGTTTTGTGAAATAGATTGAATGTTTGAAAAACACTGCTGATATCAATACACGAATTTTTGAAATGTTAATATAGTACCAAAAATTATGATGGCACTATTAATAGGATTTCTTGCTATAAGAAATGCGTAGTTTCTTGACTGATTGACGACCCTTGACTAACTAGATATTTGTCATGATCCAACAAATGGGCTTGTCAAATGTTATCATTGTTTATTATACTGTACACAATTTTAAAAAATGTGTCCCCTCAAATAAAAATATTTTTTAAATCGACCTTTTTGCGTTGAAAAACGTGGTAGTAAAATCATTTTGTATTTTTTTTGCACAAAATTTCTAAAGTTATTGGTGTACAGAAAATATTCCTTATGCTATTTCTTCTAATGAGCGAAAAGCGAAAACTAATCATAAGGGGAAAAATTGTGTGTACCAGTGTTATTCGAGAAGTTATAATACTCTGGTATGCACGACATAATATGTGAGCAAATGACAAACAAAATATTACTGTTCACAAAAAAAAAGAGTCAAGATGTGAGGACAGCATTTATTATCCCCATATCCCAACACAAAGAGCTGCAAAATATTGGTAGATATTATAATACATGGCGGCTTATATAACACATGAGGTAACTGCCTTCTCTCTTGTATTAGGTCACAATCCTTGCTCAATGTGGCACCCTTCATTCTCAATCACCGCCTGCTGACGATAAATGACAGAATGGACAGCATTAAATAACATATCTGTTGAAATTGATAAAACGTGCCATTTGATAGAAGCCTTCAACATGGCCAATGTGGTAGGCCAGCATCGATAAACACACGATTTAATGTACCCCCATAGACAAAAATCGCAAGGCGTCAAGTCTGGTGATCTTGGAGGCCACTGGTATATAAAGTGGCGACTTATTACACGATTTTCACCGAACGTATCCTTCAGCAATTGTTTGGCACCTCGGGAGATATGAGGAGGTCCTCCATCTTTCATGAATGTTATTTCGCTTAGTGCTTTTGCCCTGCAATATGGGAATAGCCTTTTCTCTCAAAAGTTGAACATCACGTTCACCAGTTACAAAAACGGTTTTAAAAGTTCTTCCATTGATTTAAAAAAAAATGGCCCAATAATAAAAAAGGTGAACCCATACAAAACTGTAACTCTAGACTGGTAAAGTGGCATTTCTGTAAAAATCCTAGGGTTTTCTGTTGCCCAAATGCGGCTGTTTTGAATGTTAAATTCTCCGTTTAGAGAAAAGTGAGCATCATCTGTACACAGAACATTCGACAGCCAGTTTTCATCAATATCAATTTGCCGGAAAACCCATGCAGCGAATTCTTGACGCATCTCAAAATCGCCAACATTCAGCTCGTGAAATCTTTGAATTTTGTATGGGTACACAGAATAGAGACATTAAGTGAAGCGTCTTCGGATATCACAATCATACTCGGCGAATTTAACGCCAAAAGTTCAATTTGGGGATCACCTGTCCAGGATAACAAAAGTCAGCAGGTTGAGGACATGCTAACCGACCTCGACCTTACACCGTTAAATAACGGAGAGAACACCTGTACCTATCTAAGTCCACAGGCACAGAATCCGTAATAGACATCACAGCGATAAATTACAACATCGCACCCACAACACAATGGAAAATCCTGAGAGGTGCAATCAGTGACCACAGACCAATTTTAACAACCCTAAACTTCAAAATTGAGAATGTCCATTAGAATAAAAGAACACGGAACTTTAGGAAAGCCGCTTTGAAAAAATTCAAAGAAAAGCTTGAAGAACTGTGCAACGAAAAATTGAATTACAGAACGCTTGACAAAAACTTGGAAAAATTCTCTTCGAACATTTCAAAAGCTGAAAAAGCATCGATACCTAGAGGTAGACGTAACGACTTGTGGATACCTTGCTGGAAGGGCCACAACATCGAGGCAGTGATTTCAGAGAGAGAGACAATATCAATGAACTTCTTAAAAAATAAAACAGAAGAAAACAGAAAGGAACTCATTGAAATTAGTCACAAAATAGAACAAGAAATTTGGATATGCAAACAAGAAAAATGGCAGAATTCTGCGAAAAAATGGATCCAAGAAAGGACAGCCAACACTGGAATATGATTAGAGTGTTAGAGAACAATCAAAACCAACACCAATCCTCCAATACTCTAACCGATATGAATAGAACAGCGAGAACGAGAACAAACAGATGGCTGACATAATTGCTGAATATCTTTCAAGCACTTCCATACTCAACTATACGAATGAAGACAGGACTCTAAAAATAATATAAACTAGTTAGTTAAACAAGCAAGAAACTTCCATCAACAAGATATTTTCTCGAGAGACTTCACACTGAATGAGCTAAACTTATCAATAAAAAAATCCAAGAGGTCACCAAGAGATAATCTAATCTTTGGTCAAATGATTAAACACTTTGAATACAAAGCTAATAATCAACTCCTACGAATACTGAACATTTCATGGCAAACTGGTAAACTACCAAAGAATTGGAAGATATCAATTATAGTGCCAATACTGAAGCCAAACAAAGATGCCAAGGAATACAAGAACTATCGGCCAATTGCTCTCACCAGCATACTTTGTAAAATACCAGAACGAATTATCCACTCTAGTCTCATAGTCTGGCTCACTGACAATAATAAAATAAACCTCTACCAAACTTCCTATAGATCCTAGCACTGTACGACTGATCAACTGTTCTACTTCTGTCAATCAATAATAGATTCTTTCCAGGAAAAACCGCCAAAGAAGACCACGGCTATATTCCTTGATATGACCTCAGCTTTTGATCGAGTGTGGAGGGAGAAATTACTTGAAAAGCTGCACAACATCGGAGTAAGAGGAAAAACCTTAATCTGGATTGCAGACTTCTTAAGGGGAAGAAGGTTAAAGGATCGGGTCAATGGAGAATTTTCCAAGGAAGGAAGAACATGGGCTGGTGTAACTCAGGTATCTGTGCTCAGTCCTCTACTCTATCTGCTATATATTAACGACATCCATCCTTACCTCACTGAAGACACAAAGGTTGCCTGTTATGCAGATGATATAGCCATATGGCAAACAAGTAGCAGCATAGAAAAATCGTAAAAAATACTGAACACATCAATGAGACGACTAGAAAAGTGGGCAATGGAACTCCAAATGACCATAAACCCAATAAAACCAAACCTATGCCTCTTCTCCACTCACAGGCAAAAAGGCATAAATATAACCACAAAATAAGCATAAACAAACAAATAATTGATAAAATTAGAAATCCATAATACCTAGGTGTGATACTGCAGTCCTGGATCTTTCAAGTTGGTCTCGAGGATCACGCTATCACCATCTCCTAAGCGGCGAAGTACGCGATCTACGTATTCATCGTAGATCGCAAAATGCGTGATGTCGCTGGAGACCCACTGGCGATTCTCCACCAAATTCTGCAGCGCTGGCAGAGGCGCCATATTCATTGTACATAGTGTATATAATGCATATTATCTTTTTTTTAATAGTGCAGACTGTGCATGTATTGACAAGATGTCAACAAAATTATTTTAATTATTATTGATGAGGAATTGGAATTTTCAGAACACATAATTAGCACCTCAAATAGAGCTATCAGAAAACTAAACATTCTGAGAAGGCTATGTGGAACAAATTGGGGAGCAAAACCTAGAATTATCAGAACAAGATATACCACCTTAATAAGGCCGATAATGGAATATGCAACACCGGTCTGGGCTCCCTCAAGCTCATCACTAAAAGTAAGACTAGACAGTGTTCAAGCAAAAGCGGCCAAAATAATCACTGGTGCTGTTTCATCCAACAACAATGAGAAATTTAGAGAGAATGTGTTCTAGACCTACTCGCTCGAAAGCAGAAGACAAAATAAAAACAACTTGGATCGGCACTTCGGAAACGAGGAACCAGAGGACGAGATCTCTCTGACCACTTGTGGGTTGGTAGATCCGCCCTTTTCTGAGAATGAGGTGAAACTGACGGCTTTCAAGTTCGGGAAAAAGAAATATCCTGGTTCCGAAGGGATCGATAACACGGTCGTGAAAGCCCTGGTAAGGATGCACCCATCGCTTCTTGCCAGGTTATTCAATAGGTGCCTGGACACTGGTACATTTCCTGAGGCATGGAAGGTTGCCCGAGTAGTGTTTCTCGAAAGGTCTGGTAGAAAGGGTAATTCTCCTAAAGATTATCGTCCGCTTTCTTTGCTAGTGTGTCTAGGTATGGTCCTGGATAGCCTACTAGCTCAGCGACTGAAGCATTGGCTAGAGAGTAATGAGCTCCTTTCCTCTTTCCAACATGGTTTTAGGGAAGGAAAATCCACAAACACAGCTCTAAACGAGGTGTTAGAGGGGGTTGATATGGACTTAAATAAGGCTGCTTGGGTTCTTCTCGTGGCCCTGGACATTGATGGCGCGTTCAACTCCATGAGCTGGAACAAGCTGATGAGAAATTTGATGGACGTGGGTTGTCCTGATAATTTGTGCAGCTTGGTTCGTGACTTCCTGAGGGATAGACGGATTAGCCTCAGTTTTGGTGGGCGGAAGTTGGAAAGAAACTGTGCTAGGGGTTGCCCCCAGGGCTCTTGCTGCGGACCTATTCTGTGGAATATCCTGGTAAACACCGTTTTCCAGGAGGAGCTCCCTGAGGGAGCCAGGCTGGTTCTCTATGCTGACGACCAGTTCCTCATCATTGAGGCTGCTTCGAGAGCGAAGGCTGAGAAGTGTGTTGGAACTTTCCTCCAAATTCTCTCGATCTGGGCCCATGACTCTGGCCTTAAGTTCAATGTCTCCAAAACTAAAGCCCTCAGCTTTAAGCCTAGGGACATAAGAACTGAAAGGAAAGGGATCAAATGGGAACACAAGCCGGCTATCCGGATGGAAGGACGGAGGGTAGCGTTGGTCAATAGGATGACCATTCTGGGGGTGGTCATTGATGACAAGATGGGTTGGCAATACCAGGCGGAGGATATGGTGGCGAGAGGCAGAGAGGCGTTGTGCAGGCCTGTCCTGGTTGGCTCTCAACAGGGGTGAGAAGGAGGGTACTATTTTTAGGAACCTCTGCCTCTCCTGTGTCGAGCCAATCTTGCTATATGCTTCCGGGGCTTGGTGGCGCCGAAACAGGGATCAGAAGGTGGCAACAACTCTAGAGAGAGTGCAGAGGACAGCGGCACTCAGAATCACAGGGGGATATCGCACTACCAGCAGTGAGGCCTTATTGGTCCTCGCTGGGCTTATTCCCCTGGGATTGAAACTAGAGGAGGAGACCATCAGACAGAAGATCTGGGAGAACAGGGAAGATGTCCTGGGACTTAAAGCGGGGGCCCTGGAATCGAAGAGGGATCCAAGGAAGCCTCCGCAGTGGTTGCCAAAGTGGAATTGGAGTCCTGGAGGGCCGACAGGGATTGACACGGAGGTTTTCACTGATTGTAGTAAGTCTGGAACCAATACTGGAGCTGGGGTAGTGATATTCACTAATGGAGAGCTGATCTTCCAAGAAGGTTTAACACTCAGAGTGGACGAATTGGTCTTTTCAGCCGAGCTGGTTGCGATCAGGGTAGCCCTCAGAGTGTGTGCCGAGAAGAACTTCAGCCCGTACCGCCTCTATTCAGATTGTATGTCGGCCCTCGTCGCCATCAATCTGGAGAAAGGGCAACTCGCGCCTCAAATAATCCAGGAGCTGGAGATGATGACGCGGGCTCCGGAGCTCCCTTGGTTTAGGAGACACAGCCTCATCGAATGTAATGAGTTCGCAGACAGGATCGCTAAGGCAGGATACTTTAGAGGTAGATCACTGAGGACCCCAGTGACCAAGAAAGAAGTTTATAGGAGAATCAGGGGGCACGTCCAGGACTTATGGTTGGACAGATGGAGGAACAGTGTGAAGGGGAGAGAGGTATTCAATGGGGTAACAACACCCAAGTACCTCTGTAAGGTAATGTCCCACAAACTCATTAGGGTAGTTCGGGACATGGGCTCTTCCCCAAGTCTCCACAGATTTAAAATTAAGAGAAACCCTGATTGCGTCTATGGAGAAAGGGATGTGAATGCACGCCACTACGTCTTGGATTGTCCAAGGGTAGTGGGTGTGCAGGAAGAGAGAAGGAGGGCGAGGGGCGCGATCGAGAGTAAGCTGCTGAGAAACCACAGCAAGCTTCTTGAGAAAGCTCACGACGTATCAGCTGAGCTTTTCCTCAGCTGTGAGTGAACAGGGTCGACCGGGGGCTGCCTACCCGCGGTCCCTGCTGGACACATTAGATAGTTTCCTATTTTGCTATGATTAAAGGCCACCGGTATAGAAATCCTTCCAGACACGTTGTCTGGGAGGTGGTGTTTCCAGGTACAATGTCCAAGCACTAGCTTGGATACCGTTACTTGGCTTATGAGTTGAACAGAATAGCAGCGAAGGGCATGCTTCGCATGCCGGCTTGTGGACCTAAAGGTCTGGGTGGCCATCTGCTTCTAGGGTATACCAACTGTTCTTAGGTGGGATCCTTCAGTTCTTGTTTATTTTGTTTCTATTTCTTTAAAAGTAAGTTTATTTTTCTGTAGCAAGGGTTCTTTTGTGCCTTTTTTCGCTAGCGCATCAGCAGCTTCATTGCCTTCAATGCTAACATGTAAGGGTATCCATTGAAGGTGAATTTTTGAGGTATTGAGAGTTTTTGGAGATAACCAATTATGTTCCTGCTCACTTTGTCTCTAAGATCCCCTGTGTGGCTCAAGTGTTGTATGGCACTTCTACTATCAGTAAGAATCCATATATCGTGATGTTTAATGTTTCTGGTGGATTTTAAGACTTCATAGATGGCTATAAGTTCTGATCTGAAGACTGAGCAAAATCTGGGTTTCTTCTGTTTATTTTCTCATTGCCATTTGTGGTTTTAATGAGAGAGCCACTGCCAGTGTGTCCCAACTCGTCTCTGCTACCATCGGTATAGATAGTTATTGCATTTTTAGGAATTTTATTAATTATTTCTAATGATAATTGTTTTAAGTATTCTGGATTTTGGTATTGTCTGTTGGTGGGTTCATTTAAAGTGGCATTAAAAATAACATTTTGTTAGTGGTTCGCATGGAGATATTTTTTCAGCTAAATAATATGTTTCCACTTTATATTTTAAAAATCCATTTCTTTTGGCCAGGTGGAGAGGGCCTTCTTTTTTGAGTCTTATATTGGGTTCCCAATTAAGTATGTAATTGAAGGTTCTGTGTTTGTTTTCATAACTCTAGATTTTGTTTATATATTTTGGCAGGTCGTAGCTTATTCTATCCTTCAAGGGCATAATGTCTGCCTCGTAAAGTACAATATTATTAGGGCAGGTTTTTCGAAGACCTGCAATAATTCTAGCTGCATTTAGTTGTATCCTTTCCAGTGTTTTTAGATTTGTTTCAGATGCTGTACCATAGATTTGATATCCATATTCCAAGATAGGTCTCATTAGAGGTGTGTAAGTTAATTTTAATGTTGTTGCTTCAGCTCCCCACTCTTCCTGAAATATATTTCAAGATTTTTAGTCGGTCTCTTCCTTTTCTAATAACTTCTTCAATATGTTTACTGGAGTTAATTTATGGATCCAGGGTGTAGCCTAGATATTTAGGATGTTTATTATATTGCAATTGTTGTTCTTTCAGAATAATATTTGGTCTTATTTTGTATAGTTTCTTATCGGTAGTAAAAAGACAGGTTTCAGATTTTTGGGGGTTAAATTCTAATTTATGTTTATTAGCAAATTTTTCTAGGTGGAGAAGAGTCTTGTTCAAATCTCTTTCAGCTTTTTTCCAGTTAGTGTTGCTGCTCCATAGAATAATGTCATCAGCGAAAAGTCCAATATTGGTTTTATGTGAAAAATATTCTTCTATACCTGCAATAAATAGGGTAAAGAGAGAAAGTTGGGCTAAGGACTGATCCTTGTGCTAATCCTTGATACAATTTGAAGGTTTTAGATAGAGTGCCATTTTATTTGACCCTGATTTATATATTTTTAAGGGAATCATTTATCCAAGTGATAGCTTTTCCATCAATTTTGAAATGTTTGTATAATTTTGTAATTAACTTGTTTTTCCATACCTTATCAAAAGCTTGTGTAAGGTCTAAAAAGCAGCTATGGTGTGGTTAGTTGGTTTTTTGTTTTGTGCATCTTTTACCTTTTGTGTGAAAATAAGAGTTGGTCTATTGTCCCATGTCCTTTCCTAAATCCATATTGTTCTTCTGGTAAGATATTTCTTGTGTCGGGGTGGTAGGTGAGTCGCCTGAGTATAATTTTTTCCATTAATTTGCAGCAAATATTTGTTAGGGAGATAGGTCGGTAGTTTTTTGGGTCATCAGCAGATTTGTCAAGTTTTTAATGGGAATTATTGTTGCATTTTTACAGTCTTGAGGCAATTTTCCAGTTTTCCAGGAGTTATTGAAAATATTAAGAAGTCTTTCTTTGCCAATTTTGCCCAAGTTTGATATCATTCGGCCATGGATTCCATCTGGCCCAGGAGTCTTGTTTAGGTCAGTGTTTTCTAATGCATAAGCTAGCTCTTTCATATTGATTTTTTTAATGGAAAATATTATGAGTGCTGGTGACATTTTTACAGTCATGAATAATCTTTCGGGCCTTTTTTCAACCTTGATTTTACTACTTATTTGATATGAATTACCTAAAAGATTGGCAGCAATTTTGTCATTAGTTGCTGGTGTACTATCTGTATTCTTAATCATATTTATGTTTTCAGTTTGTGGCTGGGCTCTGTCAATTTGTTTTGCCAAATTCCAAAGTTTTGTATTTGGGTTTCTTGGGTTCAGGTTTTCAAAGTTTGTTTCCATATTTCCCTTTTCACATTCACGTATAATCTTTTTATTTTTGCAATCACAATGTTCAGTTCAGTTCTACAATTTGTTTGGTTTCGGGTGCACTTTTTTGTAGTTCATTTCTTTTAGTTATAAGTGTTTGAATATTTTTTGCCTGGTGTATATAATTTGGAATCCATTTCTTAATATTACCTCTTGGTATTGAAACTTTGGCTGCTTTAATAATGGTGTTTTCAAAAGATATCATATTAGCCTTTTTGAAGTTCCAGAATTTTTCTTAATTGAGCTAGTTTTGGTCTTGGTGTTAATTTCTATTAAATTAGGCAAATGATCACACTTCTAAAACTTTTTAATATTTGCTATTTGTATTTGTGGAAAATGTCAGGATAGTAAAAACTTATATCAAGGGCTTGTGCAGTATTATAGCTGTAGGAATGATGGGTAGGATTCCTATCATTTAAGCACATGAAGGCATTATCGTCAAATATGTTTGATAGTATTTTGCCTCTTGGGTTTGGCGTAGAACATCCCCATAGTTGATGTTTGGCATTAAGGTCACCTACAATAATAGAGTTGTCTGTAAGAAATTGAGCCATTGTCCATCGTCAATAAATGTATTGTTTGGAGGGTGATACATATTGTATATGTTGATGGCTTTGTTTTGATTGAGGTAGACTTTGATACCTTGGGCTTCGAGGTCTAATGTGTTTGTAATATTAACGGCTATGTCCTCATAGTACAAATTCTTGATTAAAAATGCTAGGCCACGCCCTTTAACAGCATATACAGATGGATCTTCAGACCTTACCCTGAGTAATGGAGGGGCCGGAATTAACATAATACTGCAAGATGTAACAAACATCAAAATCAAAGAAGGAGCAGGACAAATTTCGTCAAACTTCACTTGTGAACTGACAGCTATCTGGAAAGCTTTTGATTTATGCCTTAACCAACCATCCCTGCATCAAGCAGAAGGGATTTTAATATACAGCGACTCCATATCCGCTCTAGAAGCAATTCAGAAGGGCAATACTAGAATCACACAGAAAATACACTCGTTACTTACCCAACTGGGATCATTGGAGAATAACTGCATTCTACAATGGATTCCTGCCCATGTTGGGATCGGGGGTAATGAAATGGCAGTTGATTTGGCAAAGGAAGCCAGAAAGCTGAGCCAGAATAAAGAACAAATGTCAGTATTTGAAGCTGATGCTTTGGCAAAATACAAGATAATTAAACAAAAAATAAGAAAAGATCAAATATGTGAAATAAACTCTGAGAGAAAACTGACAAAACCTATAACAAGACTTAGAACAAAACATTATAAAGGAATGAAAATACATCCAGATGGCACAAGAACCTATAGAACATGCACCAACTGTCCTGGTGTGGAACTAACACCTACCCACATATTCTCATGCCCGCAGCCTTGCAGAAAATTGACATAGACCCAGAGCAGCAGCTTTATACATCCAAGATAGTGGACATTGCTGCTGCTGCTGTGATAGAGATGCATGGAGACATCTGAGGCTATTTATTGGACACGACGACAACAACGGCATTCCAGAGTAAAATAAATTATCATAGATAGATACATATTTTTCAAATGAACTAAAATAAACATAATCGATACTGAGTGAGAGTTGAATTAAAAATATTAGAAATTTATTATCTTTGGAAACAAACCGTATCTAAAATATCAATTTTCTTCTTGCTACATGTTTAATTTGCATTTACCTATTTTACATATCTCTGATTGTATTTGAAAATCTTTAACCAATTCTTCATACTTTTGGCGAAGTGGTGTTTTATTAATTTGTTATTTGATATTATTATAGTTCTTTCCTGGTATTCAAAAAGGAAAAATACGTGTCGATCAGTTATATTTTTCAATTTATCAAACAATTTGGCCGCTGAATCTCTGATTCTGGTAGAGCGCCATCTGGCGAATAAAATTGTAACTAAAATCAATTTCGAATTTTTCATTATTTGCCATAAAAAATCCCATTGCATTCTGAACACAATGGTGGTTACCGCATTGCTCTAGCGCAAATATTCGCGGAGTTATTAATTTTTAAAGTTGTGCGGGACTTTTGGATCACCCTGTAGAATGGATAAAATAAGAGGTGTGTCCATTTCAAAATAAAAATGCCTTTAGTTTTTGCTTGTTTTATTTGGAATGATTTTGGAATTGATTATGTACTTAATGGTGAAGCGAGTCTCTCGTGAAGATATTTCGCTTTATATAAAAAGACTGATGATGTTGTGTTATGATAGCTGTATTGTGAAGTACCTATAGTATAGACTGACAACGTCAACTTTCAGCCAATCGCTGAGTCCCGATCTCTAATTGTGGTTATAATACATTCTTCCTTATTAAATGATTAAAGATCTTTATTTTACTATAGAGAAAGCACTGTTTTCTAGTAAATTAGACATATGTATGTAAGTTAGTCCTATCGAGATAACATTAGCTGTGTGTGTGAGAATAGATTATTCAATAAAAATTCCAATCAAAAAACGATAAAACATCGCAAAAATCATTTGTAGCTATTGCTTTAATAATGATCCAGAAAATACTGGTAAGTTTAATTTCAGAATCTGGAAAAAAACTCTAATAGATGTTTTCATGGTCCAAATGGATATCATAGAAGATAAATTTGCAAAATATAAAAGAGGAAAGCAAATCAAACCAATGTTAGATATGTTAAATATTGATATTAACAAATGAAACAACTTACAAATAGCGGAAAATAAAATAATGGGAACATTTGTCAATTCCCGTAAGACTCACTCTTCTTTTAAGCATAACATATTTATTATTTAAAAACTTAATTATTAAAATGTAAAATTTTATATCTGTACTCCAACAAACATGTATAAATTTGCTATATATATTTTTGGAGAATCGAGTTTGACAAATTGCTAGGCTCGCGAATACACAAAAAAAAAAAAACAGATGATATAAGTCAACCATAAGGATAGTCAGGCATAATTTTAAGCAATAACAATAAACGCCAGGATTTAATGTTAGTACGACTTTCTTGGAATTGAAAAAAAAAATCAGCCTCCATCCAACCGCTTCGTGTGGTTGCAGCGACAGTCATTTCAGCCAGGCGCAGATAACCATCCAGAATATGAAGACGATAAACCACTTAGTAGCGGAAAGCTTACTCCAATCCCGTCCCAATTAAGCCGTCCCAGAACACAGTTTTATCATCGCCTACCGCGAAGTATAATTGGAAGCAACGGCACCAGCCGATCGGTCTCCCGCTATCATCCCCTTAAAGACTTAGAAGATGTAATATATACGTGGCAGCGTATATTCCCCTGTAATTAATACGCTGCGACAAATCCTGCAATATCGGGCCGTATCCCATTATCCTATATCTCAGATTAGCCGGGCTAATACACATTCTGATCATCTCGTCGGATTAGGGCAGCGGCCTGCTTGCATGTCTTTACTGACCCATCCACGCTACGGAGGCAGACTCTTGGTGCACATACGTTGGAGTTAGGGTTGGAATAGTACATTTAAAATAATATTTATGTACACTCATGCATGAAATTATTTTAGCACTTTTTAAATCGAATAAAACTGATTTCTATAATAATAAATGAAAGCTGGAAAACGGTTGGGAAGAGTTAACTTGTTAATGGTAAACTTTATCTACAGACTTGTGAAACTTTTATAGTATTAAGAAGTCATGAAAATTAAGATTATGGTAGACTTCCCAAGTCATTTTACCTATTCAATCCGTCAGAACATTTCAATTATTGCTTTGGATTTTATAAGACTCTTCACTCATAGAATCTGCATTTGAAAAATTCTTTTTCATAATGATGCTTAAAGAAGCAATGTGGGTACTGCCTTTTATAAGCATAAACCACCATCCTATATAACAGTATGGACAGCACAAGAGTAAAAAGGTTCCTGCAGACTAAATTACCGAAACCATGGGGAAATTTCACCATTGATGAGCTAAAATCTTTATATTTTTTACATCTTTAGTATAGTAATTGTAGAAAGCATTCGCATATGATTATACGAATAATATGATTATACAAAAAAATACATGATTATATGAATATTGCATGGCAATGATTCTATCTTTTACATAAATCTCTCGATGCGGACGACATCCTCTACTAGACTTGTTCTATCAATATTGTGTGTAAGTTCTCTTTGTTCAGTAAATGTTCGTTAACTATTGTCCATCTGCACAAACTAGCAGATGAAAGCCCCTTCAGAAATTCCAGACCATCCATTGTTTCGGACTATGACCCTTGTCAGTCCAGGGCACGCATTGATTTCATATTTACAGTAGACGGTCAAAAAATGCGCATCGCCTTTTGCTCTAAAGCTACTTGTAAAATACGATATATGGTATTAAAATTGATTTATAATAAGAAGCGAAATGGAATTATTTCTTTTTTTTACTTTATTATTATTATTATTTTGCGTTTATTTTGACGAGAGAAGTGTCCATTCTTCTTCTATCGATCAAATTTTCTCGGAAAATTGTTACCTATGTCTTAAAAAAGAATGGTCTATCCACTTTGACAACTTTTTGGCTATTTTCGTTCTAAATTTGCCAAAGTTGGGGCTTTGTCACCGACCCTAGTCTACTAGTTCGCAGAGAAGTCAGTATATGGGGCTTAGTTTTTGTTTGTTTGTTTCTATTTTGACGCGAAAAAAAAAAAGGTTTCATTTCTTTTCATGAATTAATTTCCTCCCGGAAAATACCCAATTGATTATATGAGTGCAAAAATGCATCTATCCAATATAATTAATGAGTAAAAAGCATTCATTAAATATATTAAAATATTCTTTTGAAAATATTCTGTGTAGAAATTACATATTTTTGAATAAGCCAATTACAAGTTTTTTTTTTTTTGAAAGTTCGAACAAAGCCATGTTTTCTTGCTATGACACTTATCATAACAAGGTATTATACGATTTCATAACAACTTACGGGAGAGGCATAACACTAACTATGGTATAACGGTAGGCATTTGTTCGAATTGTTCAAAAGTTTTGTGTGGATTATTCACAGGAAGGAAACTGAGAGTTCTGCGCAGCTATAATCAAAAGATGAATGGGTTTTATGCATTTTATGCATTTGTTAAAGAGATATTCCTTTTTTTACACATGAATATCATTCTTCCGGACTTTACATTATATATTCACTAGAGGAAATACAAGATCTTACATCCAGAAGACTGGCGGAATATCATTAAAATTGCCGTGAAGGTAAAACATTGACAGAATGATTATAAAAATGTGGCCGCATTTAACTATATTTTAGACATTTTACATTAGAAGTTTAAGCTTTCATTATAAGCTATAACAAATTAATTTTAGCCAAATTCAACGTTTTCTTTAACTCTCTCTGGTTGACACTTTTAGTGCAACTAGTGAATTTGTTTAGAGATATATTGACATTTCTATTGATTAATAACCAAAGCTATCCATATCCAAAGTTTGAGATTGAGCACGCGAGTTCTATTTACATCTTCAAATGCATTTTTTTCGCATCATTTGGCGGTACTTTGCGCTTAAAACAATTTTATAACCATAAATATTTCAAATAAACCTAAATATATACGTATATTTTAATCAAACAGTTTTTATAAAATCAAACAATAATGACCTTACGCAAACAATGTTTACTATAATCTTAACTTTTCCAAAATACTCTTAAAAATAGCAAAAGAAAAGATTATCGTTTAAGCTACTTTGATTAAACAACAAATCTAAAATTACAGTATTCTATATTTCGAGAACAATCTAATGAATCCATTGTGTGTCAACATTGGATTCTCTCCAAAGTTAAATCATGGTAGGTATTTTTATACAAGTTAAAAATGAATTACTATTGAATAATGAACCCGATAAAGCTTTATAAAATCATAGGATTTTATCTAAAGAGTTTTCGAATACTGACAGATGGAATTCGACTCCTGTAAAAGGAAGAGCTGAACCCCCAGATGTGTTGTCACCCGAGAGAGTATAGGAGTGTAACAAGGCAGTGTCACCGCACTGTGAGCAAGTACAATGCAAGTCCACGTCAGACATTTGTGTCAACAATAGCAGAGCAAAATTCCCCTGTGGTACGAACACCGCAATCATCTAGATAACATAGCGTGGAAATTTACTGGAAGGTTGTTTTCCCCAGAAAATGCTTCAGTCTTCATTCAGTCTTCTCCTTTAACTTGTCATTCTTTCGGGAGAGCAGAATTTATCAAATTTTCGAACATTTACATGTAATAATGACCACTTAATCACGATATTTATATACATATGGCAGTATATTGATATTTGATAGGTTCATTTAACTTAATTTTAATATATTTTTGCATTGTACATATATTCATAGGCAAAGATTGCATGTTCGTCATCGATGCAGCCAGCATGTTTCAAAGTAGTGAAGGCGCGAATACAAGATCGTATTTTGTGTAACGGGCGCCATAATATGGATGTCAGAACAAATTTTTGTTCAAGGTCCCTTGGATCAAGAATAATTTTGCCGATAATAGAACGAAGATATGGCAGATACAGCATCGAAACCAAATTGATGTTAAGTATTCCTCTTAAACTGATATTTCTAAGTAACTTCTGCGCGTTAATTGAACATAAGCTGCTTAGTAAACCTTGCATATAATTTAATGCTCTGAAATAACAATTCGAGTGTTACACATTTTATAGAGTTTCAGAGGAAATCTCCAGTGACGACGCCAATATGAAGAGCGAGGAGACAAACATTAAATAAAGGCGCTATGTGGAGTGGAGGCTGCCCAACCGAGCGAGCGTTGCAATAAACTCCCTCGACTCTTATTAAATGTCTGGACTCCGCGGGGATCCCTGGACTTTGATGGACTGCCTCTCTTCCTCGCGGTCATTTCTCTGCACTTGTCGGATTGTGTGTGTTTACATCGGGAATGTTAAAATATCTACAAGTAAAAACCCCTAAACCTAGAGTGGATAATTCTAAAGCGTACACATCCGGCGCCCTAATTCCTACAACGAAGAGCCTTAGTACCTACAGTGAAAGCCCCAAAACCTAAAGTGTAGTAAACCTACAGCGGGGATTCAAAATTTATATTTTAATACCTACAACGGAGATTCCTAATATCTACAGCGGGGAGCCTTAGTTCCTTGAGCTTTCCGCTAGACTAGAATCTACATCGGATATACCCTAATATCTACAGCGGGGAGCCCTAGTACCTTGAACGGAAAGGCCTAGAGCCTATAGCACAACGAATATTTCTAAAACCTATAGCGGGAAGTCCTAGTATCTACAACGAAAAGACCTAATATGAAAATCTAGGATCTATAATGACTACTAATACCTATAGTAGGAAGCATTAAGATATACCACGAAAGGGGCTAATAGAAAAAGCTGGGAGCTCTAATACCTACAGTGGGGGGGGACCCAATATTTAGTCTTATTCATAAAAGCGATGCGTTTAAATTAATTTATTTTTTGACATTTAATACTAAAAGAGAAATTTTGCTAAATAATTATCTTATTTCAATCCTCTTTTTTATGCGTAAATATAAAAGATATATTTTAAAGTAAACGAATAATTGCGCTGCAAATATTAAAAAATAAAGATACAACCTTTCGCAATGAGTTTATTTTATAAGAAACCCATTGCGAAAGGTTGTATCTTTATTTTTTAATAAAAGATATATAAAGAAAGGTAAGCTATAAACCTATATCTTAGAGTAACTTAACTCTATTTATAACGTATATTCACACAAAAGATGTGGTATTTTATTGAAATCAATTTATTTATATTATACTTATATTTCAAAAACGTGATTACGTATTTTATTTAAATCAATATACTGCTTATCAATATATTTATTAAGTCGTAATATGAAAAAAGAGAGTTAACATATTTTCGTGTATTTATATTTTAAATTAGGCTGCGCTTTTCGTTATGATAATAATCAAAAAACATATCTTAAATATTCTCTCTAATACCAAATCTTATACTATAAAATTTAATCATATAGTTTGATCAAAATGAATAATATAATAATATATTTTTTTATAAAATATTTTATTCAATCCAATATATGCCTTTTTACTATCTAATAATAATATAATATATATCATATTAAAATGTATTTTAGTAGGCTAGAATTAGATGAGACTTATATGGTGTAAATTACATAAACTTTCATATATTTTTAATATGATGTTTTGACGATCCATTGTCGTCCTTTTCAAAGAAAATTTAGATTCTATTAAATAGATTACTTCTCTTAACGAATAAATTAATATTTTTTATTCTGTAGCAATGCTTACAATTTGTGAAAAATAACAGAGATATTCCCACTTATATATATAGTTTAAAAATATACACCTATATTGCACTGAACATAGTACAATATAATTAAATTTACACTCCAAATTGGCAAAGATTCATAAAGCTAACTAATTAGAGAGTATATCAACTTTAAAATAATTGAAGCGTAATTTCCGCGCAAACCACCACAAGAACATTATATAAATACCAGTCTACCGCTACATAAATAGCACAATAAAAAAACCTCGTATACTGTCTTCGTGGTTAGTATAACAGCCTGGATGGATTTTTTACCTCTTTTCTCTAATTGAAATCAAAAGTGTTCTTAAAGAAATCAAAAAGGTTCAATGGATATCATTATATATATAAAATTTGAATTTATATCCGCTAAATATATATTATACTTAGTTAAAATAAATCATATTCTATACATACGAAAATAAATATTTGCTCTAAAAGTTTGAATTTTAAATAAGTGCTATTTTGTATAATTTTCAAAATAAAAAATATCAGAAAATACCATTAATCTATTTATATGAATAATATAAAATATGTGATTGTATATATAATTAATATACAAAATATATAATTATGAGTCAAATATAAACTATATACCAATAAAGGTAATAATTTATTTTTTGTGTATAATCAAATTTTGTGGGTGAAATTCTCTCTCTTGCCATATATATAATATACTCTATTCACTATTATGATTGTTTTATTAATATTATCTCTATAAAAACAATATATATATTTTAATAAAAATAAATGCGATAAAAAGTTGTTCACTATTATAAATTATTTTCAAATATATTATATCATTCTTGATACAAGTAGTACCTTCAAAGAATATTAATATTACATTTTTTTAAAATAAAAAGTTGATTTAATAATTTAAATATATGAATATATTATCTCTCTACACACAAAAAAATTCAAAAGGACACAAATATTTTCAAATTAAATTTCGATATTTCGAAGAGTGTTTCTACTAATTTGTGTTTCGAAATAAATTATAAAACAGGATATTCACTTCATATATTGTTACTAATTAATCATTTTTATTATTCAAAAATATTTTAACTTATTGAAATATCGGCTGTTAAATTGTAAAAACTTGAGAGAGTGAGAGCGTTATAATATATTTCATTATTTTGATTTAATGCATTTATTATGAGAAATATATTTATTTTTATTAATATAATATTAGAAAATTCAAATTTTTTAATATAAATGTGAGTTTTATATTATATCAATTCGCCCTACATTTTACCAGACGATTCTTAAGTCTAGGGTAGGAACAAAAGATCGTGGGGAACCCAAACGACTGATCCCCATTAAGGGAATTTTTTTCCCCATTCAACAAGCTCCCAAATCACCACTTTTTTCTTTAAACATTTATATTAGAAGTAAGGTCTGTTTCTAAAAGCGATATTTATGATAATTTTGAAAAATGTAGTTTCATTTCTAAAAAAATAAAAAGATTTAATACTAATGTAAAGTATATCTGCTCTATTTTTTCTCTGTTGCCAATATTACAAATATTACAAATGATATATTACAAATCAATAATTTGAAAAAATATTTTAATTTAGAAAGATAAATAGTATATAAAATAAAATATTGGAGAATTGTATCTTTCTTGAAATAGAAAATGAACTCAAAGGATATACTCACAAATTATTTGTGTATATAAACATATATCCACTCAGTATCAATTACTTGAATGAACTCCTTAGTCTGTTTTGTATAAAGAATCATTGGAAATAATCCTATATATTTAAATTTTATATTTATATTAATTATTCAATAAGAGAGAATATATGTTATAATTATATATACAATTATATAAATAATTCATATCTCTGTATATTAAATGACCATTTTATATCTTAATAGGGATAGCTTTAATTAGCCTATAAAGTGAAAACTATATTTATACCTTTCAATATCAATTTATCCATCTTTTTATATTTCTATGAATATAAGAGAGAGCTTATTATTTATCATAGAGTATATGCCTAGCTGGATCAAAAGGCACATTTACATTCAATTACTTTCTCACTTTCATTAGAGAGCTGAAAATATAAAATAAAAGCAAGAGCATAAGAATATTTGTAATATAAATATGCCTAATATTTTTGATTGGCTTCATAATGCGACCAAATAATTGAAACTGTAAATTAGAAAGATTTATTTGATACCTTTTCCCCAAAACGATTTCTCTTTGGTTGTCCTTTGGAGCAGAATCGTGTGGACTAACAATGTTTGTGTTAGTTTAAGATTACTTAAAGGATCTTGATCCAGAAGCCAAAGCTTTTACTTTTTGGTTTAACGGGATTAAAGCTCTATGTTTTATATTTGAAGCCGGTCAAAAGCAAACGAACAAAATAAGTCAATTCTCTAAACGGTGCGCAGTAGTAGGCTGATTTAATGGTGAATGAGACAGAATCTTTACATTACGGTTCCAGGTTCGCAACCGACCGCTGCCCGGAGTCGGGGAAACACCCGGTCAGTTGAGTGACTATGCAACTTTGTTGGCGGCGCCAAGAGAGATCAATAACACATGTGACACTTACCGCATTGGTGTCCATCTCGGCCGCCGGGTCCATGCGGAAAGTGGGGGTCCCCTTGACTCGAATCTTGAGGCGTTTGGAAGCAAAGGCCGTTGGCGCCACTCTCTCTCTCTCCAGCCTCCGACTGAAACAGCGGCTGTCGGTGCGCCTGCGCAGAATGACGGCCAATCACAGTCTTTTGTTGTTTTAGTTGTTTTTTTTAACTTCTCCCCCATGTCAAACCCCCCCCCCCTCCTCTCCTCCCCTGCCTCCCAACCCTTTCCTTATTTTTTGTGGGCCATCAACCAATGTAAAGTACACTACTCCCCATTTCTATTACCTCCGACCGCCGCGGCACAAAAAAAAAAAAACCGCCATCCATCTAAATTTGCCCGTGGGTGTACTCGCTCCGGGAAGTTACACCCTCGACCTATGGACATGGATTTAACAAAACATTTTTTTTTACCTCGGCTTTTCCCCTCGGAAAGTTTAACCCCTAAGTTGATAACTTTTTCCCTGCCACCTGTTATCTCGGTAAGCTATCCCAGGGAAGGAGACAAACTCCCCTGGTGCCAATCTGTCCAACATCTGAAGAGATTCTTAGCGCTACTTCAGAGAGCGATCACACAAAAGATATCGACGACAAAAACGAACCACAAACAGTTGTTTTATATTTCGCATGTGTATACACGCCAAATATAAAATAACTGTTTGTGGTTCGTTTAAGTAAAAAAAAAAAGAGTATTGAAATTCCTAAATTAAGTTTTCTATGTTTATTTGAAGGACTTTGATTCATCCGAGAATATATTAATTACACTAGTACACAAAATGAAAAAAAAAATATTTCTCCTCCTCAAATAAACAAAAACATTTTCTGGGTTAACTTTTGTGCTGATTAACGTGGTATCAATTTTTTTTTATCGATTAGCTCAATTTCTCAAGTTATGGATATAATGCCTTTTACCCATGATTTTCATCTATTGGAGGAAAAGTTATGACATTAAACTTATTACTATATAAATAAATGCGCCAAAGATAGTGCAAATGAAGAAACAATATTATACATATTTGCATGTTTATATATTTTACTTCAATAACTGCCCTTAGATAAATATATTTATCAAACTACTTACGCTATATTCATATAAATTTTCATTTATATATATAAAAATCTAATTTCTATCCCTTTCTTTTTCAAAATTATCAGGAGAATTTTTATATATAAATAAGATGGAAGGTCTTTAAAAAAGCAGTGTATGCGAAAAAACATTTTATTTGGTTTAATAAACATTATTTATAAAGTTACAGTAATATTTAGGAAGTAATAAAAAATTATTTTCCTGATTTAAAGATTTTTTCTGTGAAGTCTATTATATTTTGCTTGTTTTTCATCACGCATCAGATTTCAACAATATTCCGCCACCATATGTTGATTCCGAAGACCATTGTATCGTTGCTCAATGATTTTAATATCTTGGTGGAAGCGTTCACCTTGTTCTTCGCTCTCTTCACCGAGATTATCAGGGGAAAAGTTTGAATGTGAATCCATAAAATGAAACTTTAGATTCGTTATGCACTCGAGCTTATGGAATTTGGAAATCAGATTTTCGACGATTCTCGCATAATTCGGTGACTTATTATTGCCTAAAAAGTGTTTGACAACGTCGATGAGTGCAAGCCAAGCATTTTTCACATTTCTTTCAATGTTGCAATGACTCTTCGTTATTTATTAGTTTACGAATTTGAGGTCCAATGATAATACCTTCCGTTATCTTAGAACAACTAATCTTCGGAAATTTAGTCATTAAATATTTGACAGCATCACTATCTTTCTTTAAAGCCTTTACAAAATTTTTCTTTAACCCTAATTTGATATGTAAAGGGGGAAAAATCATTTTTAGTTTATGGAAAAGCGGTTCATTTTCAACGTTTTCACCTAAGCGAAACGTACTTCTTTAAGGCCAATTTTTGTATATAATGATTCTTTCTGTCTCTGCTGTCCCACTTGCATAAAAAGCAAGGATACTTTGTGTTTCCTTTCTGCAAGCCCTGTAAAATTCCTATTATTCCCTATTACGATAGACAGAGATTTTGGTTTGTGGTAACAAGAGAATCCTTTGCTTTAATCTTGATCCAAGGATTTCTGCTGCTTCTTTTGATAGCCCTAGATCCCTAACTAGAACATTTAATGATGCCTATTCAAATAAATGTGGAATGCCACTTTCATTTGAAATAAATTCAGGGACTTCTAATTGATGATTGCAAATGTTGTGTGCTGATCATCCTTTTTGATATAGGATTCTTTAACCGTTTTAGGAATCGGTATGGGATTCTCGAGGTCGTGAGGAATAGGTTGACTAGCTGATTGTATATCAGGATAAAAGTTAGTTTGCTTCTTTTTACTATTAAGGCCTGTGATTTTGCAGACACAGAAATAACAATCGTCATGGTGATTTTTTGGTTCTCGCCAAACCATTGGTACACCAAAGGGCATACCTTTTGATTTCCCCGATTTCCATTGCAAAAGCCCTTGATAGCACGTTTCGCACACACTATGGGGGCACTACCACTTGTCTTGATCACCTAAGGCCACACCAAAATATTCTTTATAGCATTCTTTTATCTTTGGGGTGATACGTTTCCTCTGTTTGGGAATTGTAAATTTTCTACCAATGTAGCAGAACATTTCTAGATTAGCTTTGCATTTACGCGGCATTATTTTATTGATATAAAATTGCAATGGTATACATTTCATCTAAATGATGATAAAATTTTATGCTTACAAAGTCAATATCTTCAAAATATTTTGATAACAGCGATGACATCAGCTTCTTTATAAAATTAAATATTTTCGAATAATTTCAAAAAAATTGAGCTAATTTTTAAAAATGAAGGTTATATTCATGATCTACGGATTGGAATTTACTAGAAACAACTTTCAAATATTGATAAGGAAAAAGTGTGTGTACTAGTGTTATCAAAGATATAATTTTTATTGTGTCTGTTTTCGTACTTTATTGAATAAAATATCAAAACCTCACACTATGTTATTAATAAACTTGTGAAATTTGCGTGATAATTTGTTAAATTTCTGTTTGGAATATAGGTAGAAATTGACAAATACCATGCACACACAGTATTTGTTTCTCTTTATTTTATATCTTGGTAATTTATTATTTAAAACCTTGTTTCCGTAGGTTATTTTTCTCAAATGCCGATCACAATTTTTGATAATTAAATAAAAACTTTTGAATATTTAAACTTGCAAAAGATGATGTTTTTTTTTTATTCATAGAAAAAAAAAATAGCTAGCACATACAACGATTGGAAGAAAGAACTACTGATATCAAGGATATCAAGGATCCTGCCGAATACAAAAATATGGTTGGCACACTCTATAGGAAAAATAAAAATCTTTTGAAAAATAAATTTTCTAAAAAATGGTAACAATTCACCAGCCCAGTCCCATGATCAGGAGTTATCATTTTGCCGCTTTTTTTTATTTACATATTTCTTAAATTCCAAGCTTTTTTTACGCACTAAACAAGCATAATCAAATCTACCTTACAATATACTACCTTACAACCTTTCTTGTTGGTCTCCTTCACAATCTCCTCAGCGGAGAAGCACGCGAACTACGTTTTCTTTGTAGATCGCAAAATACGTGTTGTCGCTGCCCCTCTGGCGATCTTCCATCAAACTCTTCAGCGGTGGCAGAGGCGCAATTCACATATTCTTTGTATATATTTTTAATTATTATATTAAAATAAAAAGGCAGACTGTGAAATTTTACATGTATTTATAGATGTCAATAAAATAATGTTAATTGTCAATTGCCTACCTTACAACACCTCATTATCCCAAAGCTTCTTCACGGCATAGGTGAGGATTATTTTCTACATTTTGAAGATTTTCTTATTGTACGGATTCTTGATAGTTGCGTGAGATTCTTTGACTTCCTATACATTTGTTATTTTTATAAATCTTGATTATTTCACAATTTATTTTTTGATTCGACTAACGAAAAATATAAGTAAATATATTTTCATATGAGATGTTGTGCATAATAATATATAGTTGACTTTCCAATATAATGTAACCTTTTATGCTTTGAGTCGTAAAACGTTAGAATTTACGGTCAAATAAGGATGGTGTTTTATTTTAAATTAACCTGAATAAAATTATAATTCTAAATATATATACATTTAATGTTACGATGTATTAGAGCGCCATCTGTTATCAAATTATAAAACTATTTTAGAGGCGTAATATTCTTTTTAAATAAAACAATTTCTACTGTCCTTACTGCGATGGAAAAATTAAAGGGAGGCCTGGCTCATCAGTGGTGAACCCTCCCAGCGGTTTCGCCAGTTTAATCTACCATACCGCTGTTATATTGCATTATTTATTTCATCTCAATTTACAGGTGTTACATTCGAGCACAGCTCGCGAGTCACCTTGTCCAGATTATTTACACATGGCGAGTTGTAATGCTGGAGTGGCCCCCCGTACCTTACAGGAGGGCAGTTGTTGGGTGTTTGGCTGTCAGCTAGCCATTGGGTCCAGGTCGTCGGATTCGGTGGCTGAGGTCACCTTGATTTTGAACAATTTCTTGTATAGTTGGATTTGATGATTTTTGAAATTGCGAGAATAGTCTTGTCGCAGAGTCTTGATAAATCTCTTCTATATTAGGCTGGTTGAGATCTTCTTTGAGAATTTTGTTTGAAAGATTGAATGGGGCTCCTATAGTGGTTCGTAAGCAAATCCTTATGAAGGCATCTATTCTTTTTTTATCCGTAGGTGTGATATATTTGCCCCAGACTGGTAGTGCGTACGTGATGATGGGTAGAATACAGGTTTTGTACAACGTGCATTTATGCTTTGTTGTTAAATTACTTTTAAAATTAAGCAGACTTGATAGAGCTATTTTGGCTATCTTTGCCTTTCTTATGGTGTTTTGGACATGTAGGTTAAATTTTAATTTCGAATCCAAAGTGACACCAAGATACTTGGCATGGTCGGCCCAACTAATAGTGCTTGAGTTTACTGTCAAGTTGGTTTGTGGCTTGAATTTTTTGTTATCTCTTGGGGGAAAAACTATTGCTTGAGTCTTAGTTGGGTTAATGTCTAGTTTCCACTCATCGCACCATTTGATTATGTCATTTAGGTAGTTCTGAAGCTGAGTAACCAATAGGTCGACTGATTTAGAGTTAAATAAAATTGCTGTGTCATCTGCGAAGAGCTTAAGTTTACATTTAGAGTGCAGTGGGATGTCATTAATGTAAATATTGAAAAGGTAGGGTCCGAGGATAGAGCCTTGAGGTACTCCAGTCTGGATTGGCTTTGGTTCAGTTATAAAATTTCCTTGCTTGACTGAAAATGTCCTGCCCTGTAGATAATTCTGCATAAAATTTATAATGTCACTTGGAAACTGGTGTTTTGTGAGTTTCTTTAAAAGGCCATTATGCTAAACTTTATCAAATGCTTTCGCAAAATCTAGAAAGACTGCACCTACCACTTCCTTGTGGGATCTTCTTATCTGGATGTAGTCCATAACTGCAATGAGTTGGTGAGTTGTTGAATGCCCCCTTCTAAATCCGAATTGCTGCGGGATGATGAAATTAGAGTTGTCCAAGTACCTCTGAAGTCTACGTAAAATAATTCTTTCGTAAATTTTGCCGATGGTGGGGAGGAGGCTGATAGGTCTTAGATCTTCAGGGGATTTAGCGGATTTTTTTGGAATTGGAATTATGATAGCATGCTTCCAGACTTTGGGGTAGTAACACAAGTGCAGTGCGGCGTTGAAAACTCCGGCTAGAAATACAATCCATTTGATGGGAAGATTCTTGGCCATTTGCGGAGTGATATTGTCATGGCCAGGAGCTTTGTGGTTAGCTAAGTATTTAATCACTTCCTTGACTTCATTTGGTGTCGTCACTGTGAGCATTTTTTCTTGTTGGTGATTATAAGTTATGTTTGGTTGGTCTTCTTCTTTTTCCTTGGAGAACTGGTTGGAGAAGTGTTCTGCAAGTTCATTTCCGATTTCTTTGTCGGTCAATAAGGTTTTGCCGTTCATTACTAAATTTGAGATCCTTTCCGTTTTTTTTCCTGGTAGGTTTTGTTTTTCTCCAGAAGTCCTTTGGGCTTGATTCAATCTTGTGTATGAATTGATTCCAGTTCTCGGTGGAGTCAGATTTGAGGGCTTTGTTAACTTTTCCCTGTAGGTTTAAATAAATGGCTCTATGGGTTGGATCCCAGGTTGCTTGCCATCTCTTACGAGCTTTATTCTTTTCTTTTATCAAGGCCTTGGTCGAAGGGTTCTGTTTTGATGAAGAGGATGATATAACCGTGTTTTTTGAGTAGCTGTTGTAGATTTTATCATTTAGTATGGTCACTGCTGAGTCAATATTGGCTTCCGTTTTCAAGGGTACTCTAGGAGGCGTACTGGAAATTAAGTCTTGTTGGAAGTGAACCCAGTTAGTGAGTCGACAAGCCCTACTCGTGAATTCATCCTTCGGGCAGGTCAGCTCTAGGATTACTGGGAGGTGATCTGAAGATAAGACATCCAGGGTCTTAATCCTCGAAGTCCAGGGGATGTTTCTAAGAATTGCGATGTCTAGAAAGTCTGGATTTCCCAAAGGACTGTAGTGCGTGGGTGAAGAAGGTGCGACAATGTCCAGGTTTTCTTTTTCGGAAAAATTATGAAGCACGGTTCCACTATTATTGGAGGTTCTTGAGCCCCAAAGAGGGTGCTTGGAGTTCCAGTCTCCTGCAGCGATTACTGATTGATTATTCTCTAACAAGAGATTCAGATCTTCCTCCAGGAGTGGTAGATCGGGTTTCTTATAGATTGACGATATCTGCACTACTGCCCTTCCATCTGGTTTCATTAGTATTGTGGTGTTTTCCATGTTAGATGTTTGAATCAGCACTTTTTTATATTTAAGATAGTTTTTTAGAATTATTGCCGTTCCACCGCCCCTTCCAACGATTCTATCGTCTCTTATTGTCTGATAGTTTCTGAGTTTGAGGTCGACAGATGGTTTTAAGTGTGTTTCACTGAGCAGTGCCATGTCTATTGAGTTTTCTTCTAAAAACTGTAGGAATTCTTCTTTTTTGAGTTTGATTCCGTTGCAATTCCAGAAAACGATTTTTAAAGGTAATTTGCCTTTCATTGTAAGAAGGTTTTGATAATTTCTAATAACTTTTCGCACAGTTCCCTGGTGTCAGAACGAGTAGTTTTCTTTTTTTGCAGTTTCAGCGTAACTTGCCTTTTGTTTTTCAGCAGTTGCTTCTTCTGTTTTAGTGGAGCTTGCTTGAGGTATGGTGTTAGGGTAGTTTTGTCTGGGAGGCTTTAGCTGCTGTTGTTGTGGCTTCGGAAAATTTGGGCATCCGCGGTAATTGGCTGTGTGCGCCTCTCCACAGTTAGCGCACTTTGGTGGGAGCTGTTTCGAGTTTCTTGGACAATCCTTCGAATGGTGTTCTTCAGCACACTTGACGCATTTGGGCTTCAAAAAGCAGTTTAGCTGGCCATGCCCAAAACCCTGGCAGTTAAAGCATTGGGTCACTCGTTTTGTAGTCCTGAATGATTCCACGACTATTTTTTGATAAAGTATTTCGGTTATTCCATAGATTCGTTTATTTTGTTCATTTTTCGGTAGCTCTACTAGGACTATATTCATCGGTATTTTGGTCGATTGTCTATGGAGTCTTTTGACAATGACCTCAGTGAAGCCCATTGAGACCAGTTCAGTTACGACGTCTTCTTCTTTGAAGGCTGTTGATACCCCCTTCAATACCACTTTTAGCGGTTTTTCCTCCTGTAGTCTGTAGGAATATCCTCCATTATTTTTCTGTACATATTCCCTGATTTTTTTGAAGTCGCCTATGTTTTTCGATTTAATTATGTGCTTTTTGCCAGAAATCGTGACTTGGAATGGTTCCATGCACAAGTCTTTTAGTTCTTGGCAAAGAAGCTTCCAATCTGCTACATTTTCTGCAATAACAGGAGGAATTCTCGGTTTTTTCACGTTAGTGACTGTGGTCCATGGGCCATCGTTGTCGTTATTTTCTTCATCGTCTTGCGGTGGGTGAGCTGCGTTCATTTGTTGAGAAACTCCAGTGGCGGGACTTTGTTCGTCGATGTCCATTCTAGGCGTCTTCAGGTTACGCTCGCTCCTAGTTGGCGATCTTGAGTCATCCTGGGAGCCGCGAGTTCTCTTCTTTGATTGAACCGTTTCCTCAAGTTTATACTCGATTCCACATTTGTCTAGGATCTTCGTTATTAAGGAGGCTTCGATTATGCATAGTTTCTCGCCGGTTGGTCCGATCGTCGATTTAATTACAATCGGTGGCATATTATTTTTTTTTTTGTTCTTTAATTGTTTTATATTGCATTTTTGGAACTTCCTTTTATAGGTGACTGTTGTTAAACTCTTGGAATGGGTATTTTAGAATAACTATAGACATAAGCTTTTAGGACAGCAGAATTAAATATAATTATAAATATATAATATGCTTCGAGCAATCGCTCTTCCGCAAATATCAAATTGTGTCTTTTATTAGAACAATAATGTTACGATGTATTAGAGCGCCATCTGTTATCAAATTATAAAACTATTTTAGAGGCGTAATATTCTTTTTAAATAAAACAATTTCTACTGTCCTTACTGCGATGGAAAAGTTAAAGGGAGGGCCTGGCTCATCAGTGGTGAACCCTCCCAGCGGTTTCGCCAGTTTAATCTACCATACCGTTGTTATATTGCATTTACCATACCATACCCATTCCAAGAGTTTAACAACAGTCACCTATAAAAGGAAGTTCCAAAAATGCAATATAACAGCGGTATGGTAGATTAAACTGGCGAAACCGCTGGGAGGGTTCACCACTGATGAGCCAGGCCCTCCCTTTAATTTTTCCATCGCAGTAAGGACAGTAGAAATTGTTTTATTTAAAAAGAATATTACGCCTCTAAAATAGTTTTATAATTTGATAACAGATGGCGCTCTAATACATCGTAACATTATTGTTCTAATAAAAGACACAATTTGATATTTGCGGAAGAGCGATTGCTCGAAGCATATTATATATTTATAATTATATTTAATTCTGCTGTCCTAAAAGCTTATGTCTATAGTTATTCTAAAATACCCATTCCAAGAGTTTAACAACAGTCACCTATAAAAGGAAGTTCCAAAAATGCAATATAACAGCGGTATGGTAGATTAAACTGGCGAAACCGCTGGGAGGGTTCACCACTGATGAGCCAGGCCCTCCCTTTAATTTTTCCATCGCAGTAAGGACAGTAGAAATTGTTTTATTTAAAAAGAATATTACGCCTCTAAAATAGTTTTATAATATATACATTTCTTAAGCAATATATATTTCTTGATGGAAAACCTTTCATAAAGGTTTTTAAGAGATCTCGGGATTAGGTCGATGATACCATAGCTTGACCTAACCTAAACCGACCTATCCTAAAACCTAAACTAACCTTATCTTTTCTCATAATGGCTTATAACGTTTTACGCTATATTATGGTTTGAAAATCAGCAACCTCTTATCCCGAAACATCCAATTTTTCTAACGATACTACCCAGCATTTCAAAATAGATTAGAGTTTTTATTTTTATCTTCTAATTGATTATTGTCAAGTAAGTGTATTTTAAATCTTTCTCTTCATCTCCAGGGGGACACCAACAATTATCTTTAATGAGATCTTCTACCTTCATCGAACCATATAGGTGTTTGGCAGGAGTCTTTTTCCCGCTTCACATCCAAACAGCCGTGATTCCTCCAGAATTCACCAAGATCCTGTCGATCAGTGTTATAGACAGATTTTTTTTTACTTTTGATCGTTGTGGATTAAGAGGATTCTATCAAAGGAAAGACCTCAGTTAAAGAAGACAAAATGTTTTTAATATCGTATACGTCCAACTTGGCTCCTTTCTATATGATACACAAAGATCTCCAAGCTCTTTCAATTTATTCTATCCACTTCCAGAATAGATGAAGAATTCGGATAGCTAAATATTTATTTTAGAGACGATTTTCCTATATCACAAGGAAGGGATTACTACGCTTTTGAAGATAACATCTTAAATTTGAAAATCTGAAATCCATATATCAATTTGATATATTCTTATCACCAATATACCTATAGGTTTATTAAAAGAAACTAACAATTATAACTACTTGTCCCTTTTTATTTCGTTTTACGCTCTTATTTCGTAGATAAAAATTCTTCAGATAACAAACCATATCCTAAAAAATAAATGAATCACAATAGGTTATCACAATTTTTTTCTTATTTTTTTTTTTAATTTCCTTCTAAAGCCCACGGGTTTTGAACCTAGCGTTTTGAAACCATTTAGGTATTGAAACAAGTGTCTTTTTTGCTGTTTGAAGCTTAGATTAGGTTATTATTCGAACTGAATTATTTGCTGAAACTGTGTGTGACATTATAATGTGTTGTGATGTGATATAATACGACAGAATAATTTTACATTTTAAACGTTCGTTATATTCTACAAACTTTATATTTTATAACACATAACTCTTTATTTTGAAAAAATATGAAATTTGGGAGAAAATTTTAATGTATTTCTGTCGCTATATTTCGGTCAACTGTAAGAGAAGTCACCTGAACTTTGCATCAACTCGTGAGGGAAGTCATTTTAACATTCTGTCATTGCATCAACTCGTGAGGGAAATTATATTGACATTCTGCCATTGCACCAACTCGTGAGGTAAGTCATCTTAACATTCTGCCATTTCATCAACTCGTGAGGGAAGTCATTTTAACATTCTGTCATTGCATCAACTCATGAGGGAATTATATTGACATTCTGCCATTGCACCAACTCGTGAGGGGAGTCATCTTAACATTCTGCCATTGAATAAACTCATGAGGGAAGTCATCTTAACATTCTGCCATTGCACTAAATCATGAGGGAAGACATTTTAACACTCTGCCATTGCATCAACTCGTGAGGGAAATTATATTGACATACTGTCATTGCCCCAACTCGTGAGGGAAGTCATTTTAACATTCTTTAATTGCACCAACTCGTGAGGGAAGTCATTTTAACATTCTTCCATTGCACCAAATCGTGAGGGAAGACATCTTAACATTCTGCTATTGCACCAACTCGTGAGGGGAGTCATTTTAAGATTCTGCCATTGCATAAACTCGCGAGAGAAATTATCTTGATATTCTGCCATTGCTCCAAATCGTGAAAGAAGTCATTTTTAGATTCTGCCATTGCACCAAATCGTGAGGGAAATTATATTGGCATTCTGCCATTGCTCCAAATCGTGAGGGAAGTCATTTTAAAATTCTGCCATTGCCTAAACTCGTGAGAGAAATTATCTTGACATTTTGCCATTGCTCCAAATCGTGAGGGAAGTCATTTTAACATTCTGCCATTGCACCAAATCGCGAGGGAAATTATATTGACATTCTGCCATTGCACCGACTCATGAGGGAAGTCGTCTCAACATTTTGCCATTGCACTAAATCGTGAGGGAAGACATTTTAACATTCTGCCATTGCACCGACTCGTGAGGCAGTCATTTTAACATTCTGCCATTGCACCAACTCGTTAGGGAAGTCATTTTAACATTCTGCCATTGTATCATCTCGTGAGGGAAGTCATTTTAACATTCTGTCATTGCATCTACTCGTGAGGGAAATTATATTGACATTCTGCGATTGTACTAACTCGTGAGGGAAGTCATCTTAACATTCTGCCATTGCATCAACTCGTGAGGGAAGTCATCTTAACGTTCTGCCATTGCACCAAATCGTTAGGGAAGTTATTTTAACATTCTGCAATTGCACCAAATCGTGAGGGAATTTATATTGACATTCTGCCATTGTATCAACTCGTGAAGGAAGCGTTTTAACATTCTGCCATTGCATCAACTCGTGAGGGAAATCATCTTAATCTCTTTTTATAAACTAATGAGGGAAGGGTTCTTAAAATATTTATATTTCTAGCACCTGTAATAAAGTCATCTTAACACTTTGCCATTCCATTCACCGGCAAGTGGAAAATTATTTTAAAACTATGCAATTGTGTGCACCCGTGATGAATGCCATATTACCACTCTGATATTCCGACCACCTGAGAGAAAAAAATCCACAAGTTGTCCTTCCGTTAGATGATGCAGCTACTTACATTCAGTCCATCCATTAGGAAGTATAGCTATACAATCACTGCTATTACGTTTGAACTTTGTTATTCTGACTACGGAGTAGCGGTAGACTGCAGCACGAATTATAGAGCACATTGAAACACATTTTTTTAATATTCTGAAAATAAAACGGATAAATTCAGTTTACATTCTGTATGTTCTAATAGTCTATGCAGATACCAATCCTTAATAATTTCAGCCCATATATCATTCTGGTAAAAATGTTCAAGTTTCTACTTAGAAGAAACTTATAATGAGAGAAGTTGTACCATCCCCCTTCAGACCAAATATCAATCAAGACTCGAAACAACCCCCATATCACGGAGAATGCTCCCAGAGTTCGCCACCCACTAATCCGCCCTCCCCGGAGATCAATTAAACAAAAAGGTCTCAAATACGAAGTTCCTCCAATCTCGACATTTGTTTTTCCACTGTTACAAATTAAATGTTGTAGCAGCAGCCTTCCCATTTTATGTATCGAGTAAGTAAACATAAAAAGAGCTGTCAAAAAGTAATAAATTACACGGAATTTATGTTGGAAATCTCTTGAGCGGCATTTTGTTCATAATTGGACTTGCCTGCTCACTGTCTTTCTTCTTGGGACGGATCTGCATATAATCCCTCACCTTCTTATTCATCAACCTCGTTTATACTCCTTGTTGTCAGCACTAGAAGGCTAACTATAAAACAATACTTAATAAAATATACTTAATAGATACACTTAAGTATCGTTATATAACTAAAAACGCATTCAAACTTTTCTTTTCTTGGAGAAATTTTAGCACTTTGTAATAAATATATTCAGAGGATTTGTATCAATATAACAATTTTGTGATAAGGAATAAAAATTATCTCGCTAAACATTTACTTTAAACACGGCAAGAAATGTAAGCCTCATAACACGAATGTTTCTTTTACGCATAAAACAAACTTCTACTGTCCTTACTGTGGTGAAAAAATATTGGAAGGGCTTGGCTCATCAGTGGTGAACTCTCCCATCGTTTCAGTCAATTTAATCTACCAGACCGCTTTTTAGATCTCTAATACTGTAATAGACCATTCTGCTTATATATGCTACATTGAAGGGTGGAATCTTAGAAATGGTATTTAAGAAAACTATGGACATAAGATTTTAGGACAGTAGAAATAAATTTTGCATCGAGCAATGCTCTTCCGCAAATAATAAAGACAAAGGCATATTAGGCATAAATTAATTATAAAACAATAACGCTTCATCTATATATAATAAATGAAAGCATTAAAGCATGAATGTTTCTTTTACATATAAAACAAACTTCTACCGTCCTTACTGCGGTGAAAAAAAAAATAGATCGACAAAAGAGAAACTTCGCTTAAAGTTCTCTACCTTGAAAAAAAGTCAACTGTGGGATTCTGAAACATTGGTCAATACACTTTTTGAAAGATGAAGAATCTATATATTGAGTTAATATCTTGTTGCAAAAATATATATATTTATCATTTTATTAACAGATATTATTTTCGTAAAAAGATAGAGGCTGCCTGGCCGGCATTCAAAGTTCTTCAAATTAAGATACTTCGGCCAGTAAATATTTTTATTATCTCGACGTTTCGACAAAAATCTTTTGTCCTCGTCAGGAGCGAACAAAAATTAAAACATTTGGCAAAGCGTTAAAAATTATTCTAAGGCTGCAAGGGCCTTCTCACGCGATATTTTAAATTTTGTGAGTTAAATATTTGTTTTTGTCTCGTGCTTTGGATGTTGTACAAAATTTGAAATATCGCGTGAGAACGCCCTTGCATCCTTAGAATAATTTTCAACGCTTTGCCAAATGTTTTCATTTTTGTTCGCTCCTGACGAAGACAAAAGATGTTTGTCGAAACGTCGAGATAATAAAAAGATTTACTGGCCGAATTATATTTCATTTGAAGAGATATTATTTTATATATTTATATTTTCCTACTCCATAAAATTCCCCAAATCGGTCTAGTATTTTATAAATCTTGATTTATTCGTGCTTTAAATAAATTGTTGTGTCATCCTGAAGTTTGTCTAAATTTCTACTTGTGGCAATACATTGTGATAAGCACGCTGACTATCTGTCACCATACTTGCTCTGTCACGATGAAGATACAGGGTGACCTTGAACGCTCTTGCTCAACGTAAAATAGAGGTTGTTGATATCATCGTAAAATTCTCCATAGGATACTTCAGATTTTGGAATTTATTTCATAGAAACTTATTTTTGGTCTCAGCCAAATGTGACTGTTTCTTCTTCGAAACGCATCTATTACATATAAAAGACGTTAAAGCTCTTTATATGTAGGTAGGTATACAGGGGCGACGGGCTACTATACGAATGTGCAAATTTCAGAAAGCACACACATTTTTTCCGTTTATTTTGATATTTATTTCAAATATTGGCTTTTTGAATATACCAAAACCAAAGGACCTAATTCTTAGTATAAAAATGAAGATTTAATAAATAATTTATAAAAGTTATACAAGACTGGCTAAAATTACTCATTTCTTCAAGTGAAAATTCTCTTACCTTTATCTCTAATAAAGTAATAATATATATTTATATTATCCTTAGTATCGCGGAAAAAATAATATGTTGGAATATAAATGGTTTCTATAGGATTCTTTCGATATTTCCACTCCTCGAGCACATAAAGAACTACGAAATATTTGCTCTACTTGAAACATGGTGCCTGAACAGGACTAACATAACACTAAAAGATTATCAAATTATCGAATTACCTGCCACCAAAGAATCTGTAAGGGGAAGAGGGTCAGGGGGTATGATTGTCGGTTTTAGGGAAGGCGGGCAATATAGAGTAGACAGTTCAGAAAAGGATGGCACTTGGTTATCTATTTTCTTATCAACAAACACAAGAGCCCTCCAACATGTTATTTGTTTGATATTTGTATACCTTCCTCCAAACCAAATACAGCTGCATAACTTAGATAAACTGTCTACATACATTCAAAAGCAAATAGCAGATGGAAATGAAATAATTTTACTTGGAGACTTAAACATCAGAACTGGGAAGTTGGGAGGACTACACAATCCACTTAATTTCCAGCTCCCTTTAACATCGGAAAGAAGGGCCAAAGATTATATAATATCATCTCTGTCTGATAAACTTCTTGATTTCCTGGAAGATAATTCTTTGACAATAGTTAATGGAAGATCTAGAGGGGATAAAGATGGAGATTTTACATACATATCTGAAAGAGGCTCTTCGACTATTGACTATTGCATACTCTCACAGGATTCACTACAAATATTACTGGACTTCAAAGTCGATGACCAACTGTACTGTTGTTACTGACCACTGTGTGTTATGGTTTCCACAAGTCCATATCTCAGAAGAAGGCCAAGTGACACTCACTCCTCACTTTCTTACTGCTACTCTTTTTGTGTTGTTTTTCTTGCTTCCCTCTTTCTCTTTCTTGTTTTTTCTTTTTTTTTTCTTTTTCTTCTGTATATATCGTTATTTCCTTTGTCTCACTGCTTTGTTCTTATGCATACCTCTGGTGTATCCTGTATATGGTCAGTGACCTTAAATAAAGGCTTTTTGTTGTTGTATATTATCCTTAGTACACGTGGTACAAGCCATGATAATAACGGTGGGTAGTAGATGGCGACTGCTTTTACAGAAAGTGCACCACATGTTTACATATGTAGAAAGTATATAGTAGTTTGACTTTTTCTCTTACAAATGTGCTAGAGCACCGTTTGGTTATTTGAACTCACTTGTGGGGTTGGACTTTTGAAAGAATCAGGGGCCATTGGAACAATTTTTTTTTTCCAATAAAAAAAAAATTCCGACGCGGATTCGATCCTGGGTCGTGGCTGTTGGAAATAGACGGTATATTCTAGTCGAATTAATGAATATTTGGAAAATAAAATAAAGTTTTTATCATTCCTAAAATTCTATTCCAGGTAAATTATGGGTTATTCAGAATGTTGATATGTTGTAGAGAATTACCACATTTGTTAGCTCTTTTATAAGTTGTTTTTTATAGATTTATATATTTATATTTTTGACCAGATGACCGGACTACTTTGCATGTATATATTTGGTTTTAAATGATGTAAATGAGTTAGTTATGAAAGTATATTAAAAGTGTTAATTTCTTAGAGGTGTTGGTGTTTACTCTGCTCGATGGTAGAATAGGAAAGTCTTAGCTCCCAACAGGTTATGGGCCCAGCAGAACGCTTCCACTGCGCCGTAGAAAGTAATTAGAAGTTAAAGCCAAAGAAGGTAAAGAAGAAAAAAGCTGAAGGCTAAAGAGGATATAGAGCTAAAGAAGAAAATTTTAAGTTGAGCTAAAGAAGAAAATTTTAAGTTAGGCTAAAGAAGATAAAGCAACTAAGATAAAGAAAATAATTTGATTATTGGAAATTTAAGCGGTTTTAAAAACTGAACTTTGTGCAAAGAAGAAGAAGAAAAGATTCAAGTTATACTTTTTTTGTGAAATTTGCATAACTAGAAAAATCAATGGCTGACGAATTGAGAATACCTAAACTAGATGGTAATAATTACTATTCCTGGGCTATAAGAGCTAAATCAATTTTGATTCAGAAGGACATAAGGGATGCAATTGAGCCTGGCTTTCCTAGTGAAACTTCAGAAAAACAGAAGCGGAAAGATATAACTTGGCATTATCTATAATATTATTGTCAGTTGAAGATTCATTCTTAGATGATATCGGTGATTGTAAACGAGCGATCGATGCATGGCAGATACTAGAGGATATCCACACAAAGTACGGCTTATTGCACATATTACAGCTACTAAGAGAGTTTTTCAACATTATCAAAAGAAATGACGAAGATATGGAGCAATATTTTGTGAGGATAATGGAATGCCATAGAAAATTAGCAAAGTGCCACCATGGATTTGGGGATGTAGAGTTGGCGTTGATTATGCTATTGGGATTACCAAAGAGTTACGAGCCGCTAATTCTCAGTTTAGAACAGCAGGAAGAGAAACTATCAACTAGTGTGGTTAAATCCAAATTACTCTTAGAAGAAAAACGACAGAACCAGCGTCAAATTCCTCAAGAAGATCCAAATAGCGCTTTTGCGGTAAGAAGAAAAGATGATACATGCAAATCACCATGTCAAGAACGAAATAAATTTAAATATCACCAACCAAACTTGGGTAGACTGATGGTATAACACACACTACCAATAGCTAGTTTAAAAGGATGAGTATATGTTTAAATGGATTTTTCTCTTGCATTAGAACAAATCTAACAAGGAATACAAATGACTAAACGGGAGTCTGGTATCTTATTAATGAAATGCCAAACTGCTTTTTGAATTTCGTTGTTTTCGAATCAATTACTGACTGTATTATGTAAATAAGGGGCTTGCTTGCTAGATACGTAAAGATGTACCAACGATTACATTTCGCAATCTGTTCGTATTCTTTTATCCATTTTTGCAAGCCTGCTTCCTGTTGCTGACAAAATCAGTTGAGGAATCCATATTATTTCTGGATACCTCCGACATTTCCCTAGCTAGTTTTCTTCTCTCGGACGAACCGAACACTACACACATGTAGAAAACTTAAGGAAGTGTTATCTTTTAGTATGTATATCGGTATTCATATAATAACTCTGAAAGATATTTGATACACAGTGACCTTTATTGAAGACACGCGAGATAACCAAGTGTGAACACAATTGCCTCTGTCTCCTTAAAAAAAAAAAAAAAAAATAGACGACAGGCTATATCAAAGACGTTCCACTTCCTTAAATTTTGCCCATAAGTGTATTTTCTAAAAAGAGGGTCATTTTTGCTATGTACATTTCAGCTGTCCCGTCGATTGTATTTCGTAATACGTTCTAATTATTCTAACCTTTTTTTTTTCGGAAATTGACTTTTATCCGCCGACAGAAATAGTGGGGAATCCTTAGTATTTCTAGGTACCTCTGATACTATCTATTTATTTTTCTTCCCTAGAACGAACCAAGCATTACTTCTAGACCTTGTCAAGCGACGGCTTCTTCCTATTGAGGTAGATGTCGGGATATCGGCATCTCCACCTCTTGTAGCGGTCAAAAAGATTGAGCTGCTAGATGAAATTAAAGTTTACATTTATTCAATAAGATTTTAGAAATAACAAAAGGTAAATAATTAGAGGAGTGTAGGAACTTAAATATATAGGGAATTAATACAATATAAAATACGGTTTTAGTTATACAAGTAAGAAATGTATACGTTTGTTTGGCGATAGATGTACCAATATTGGAACGCTACAGAGAAGATTAGCATGACTTCTACGAAAGGATAACACTCAAAATCGTGAAGTGTTCCATATAAGTAAGAAATGTAACGGTTTCGAAAATAAAATTCTAGTCATTTTTTTTTGTTTACTGGAGGCCTTTATTACCGCCGTTGACACTTGATATATATTTTTTGTCTTTCTTTTATATCCGAGCTTCAATATTAAATAGATAGATACACGGGAGACATTGCCACTTGCTCAACATTGTTTGATGTCGATTTGTTCTGCTTTTTTTTTTAAATTGTGATGACTCTGTCAGACAAAAAATCAGCCTTTACCTACGTTTTATTCAATTTTGATTTAATTACGGATTCAGAGGGACGAATTTCAAAAGGACGCTGTATTTATAACATTTCCTAATGCATGTCGTTTTAATTCAAATAAAACTGAAAGTAACTCAAATTTATATTTATTCTTCACGGCAATCTCTCTCCGATTAAGAATGTTCTTCTAATAGTAAAGTCTAAGAAGTATATATTAGTCTAAATTTCTGTCTACAACCACGGATGTTCCAAAACAATATAAAATTGCCCAAATTCTGCTACATTTGTCGAAATATTTTTGTATCTCCCTATATTTTAATACAAAGCAATAACGCGCCATCTATATACAAGGAATGAAGACATTATATATATATATATAAGACGCGATTGTTTCTTTTCACCAATAAATCAAGCTTCCTTAATATGAAGTTATATAATAAATTTCCTTAACCTTATTTTGCATTGTGAGCGATAGAGAAATTTATTTATAAAACTTATATTTTATTTAAACAATAGCTATTGTGAAAAAATAGTACAAGTGTGACATTGTACTGGGATAAGGTTCATAAATCAAGAAAAAGGCATCTCCTTATCATGCAACTGAAAGTTGCTGATGGCTTTATGATCGGAGAAAATACCAAATATGAAGAATGGGTATTTGGCCAATTCTGGAATAATTAAAAATCAATGAATAGTTGATATTTATGCCAATAGATTGCGCAAGCCATCAGCAACTTTCAGTTGCACGATAAGGAGATGCCTTTTTCTTAATAGATATTGTGATAGCGACTATTTTTTGTAATTTATCCTCAATCAGCCAAAAACGTACTTATTTGTTAGCACATAACAACATATAGAGATTAAGTTTTCTCCGACATTTCTATAGTTAGTTTTCTCCTCTCTAACCAACCAAACGGTACACTCATGGAAAAACTTAAGGAAGTTGTACCTTTCAGTATGTATATCGGGATTCATAAAATAAATCTGAAAGATATTTGATACGCTATGACCTTTATTGAAGACATACGAGATAGCTAAGTGTGAACAAAATTACCTATGTGTCCTCAAAAAAACAGACGACCATAAACATCAAAATATGAATTTTTTAAAAGTTTTGTTCATGAGTGTATGTCCCAAGAATGAAAGTTTCCAGCGCCCTGCTCTCAAGAAACAAGTCTCGCTCTAATTATTCAATGTTAGAGGGAAACGACGTTAAGTAATAATTCATAAATAGACGTTTACGTCTTGATTTTCTACCTTTAGTGAGGGATATAGTTGGAGCTACGAAGGATGTGTTAAGCTGTCTAATTCGCCAGGATGGGATGTCGCATTAGTTTTCACGAGTTTATTTTTAATCAGCCATCTAAAATTCAATTGCCCCAAAATTCTAGTATTTAATAGTTATCAGCCAAATCTCTCTATATCTAATTCTCTCCACGATATTTCTCAAGAATAAGAAAAAAAACCTAAAAATTATTTTTACAAACTTTAAAATAAATGCTTATTTGCATACCTTTCGAACTTTGAAATTATCATTTTATTTACATATAATAGTCTTAAATCAACTGGTGCTAAGTCCTCTAAGTTTTTTTTCTATTATATTACCTTAAACTATATTGTTAATAAGTGAAATCAGTAGGCCTCTAGGACCTTATAGATGTGCCAAGAGCCCATACAGCATTGAACTCATCTACTCTGGCTCTTTCTAAATATGGAGTTTCCAAATTGCGAGAGAGAGAGAGAGAGATAAATAGCAGACTTACATTCAGAGTGACTTATATCTCTACAGACTGCAAGTTTATTAATGAGTTTTGATAGACAAACATAATCGTATTATGATGGTTATATTATCGGGGCAATAGTTTGTTATACCTGGAAAAACAAACATTTATAACTTTGAATTTACGCTATTATGCTTGCATCTTTATGTAATAATTAAAACTATTTAGCGCATTCAAAATATTTTCCTAATGACCCTTCTGCAAAAATAAATATTTGTATATGTTTTTTGCTGATCCCGAATGTTATGTTCAATTAATGTTTACATACCCCTTTAATTATAGTTTATCTAAATTATCAGCTATACAAAGCAGAATGGTAGATTTAATTGGCGAAACCGCTGATGAATCAGACTCCTCTATCATTCTTCAAATTAAAGATACTTAGGCCAGTAAATCTTCTTAAAAGATTTACTGGCCAAAGTATCTTTAATTTGAAAAACTATGAATTCCGGCCAGGCACCTCTATCTTCACGATCCTCTATCATTATCCCAATGCAATAAAACAAGAGGTAATTGACTTTTTTTTTTTTTTTGAAAAAAGCGCTATATTGCTGTTTATTTGTTTATTTATTTCAATTCAAAGCGCTATGTCCCTCTAGGTACACTTGCGCTGTCATACATGTATGCCTCTACATTTGTCTATACATATTAACAATACTTTTAGCCCGTAAAGAATAGTCATGTGATATTAATAAGGAGATAAAGAAAAAAATTAAATATATATATATGTAATATTGTTGCAAATGTGATCCTGCCGACGTATGGATGAACTGGCAGTCGTGTACGTGAGGCGAGTGTTGATGTTTTTCCCACACGCGGATAACAAGAAGCAGAGGCAGGGCTGGATGTTAGCACCGAGAGTGATCGGGGACAGCCCACGGGACAGAGGTAGAAGCCATGACACAAACTTGGATGCCTATCACCGAGACATGGAGAGAGAGACTGAGAGAGATTGAAACACTTTTTATTGACATCTTGTCAATTATGTTTTACAAAATTAATGAAGAATAATGGGAATATTTACATTGATTTATGAGTGAGGAAGGCTCCACCATCTAGATAGGATCCTCCTCCAGACCAGGAGAGTGTCTTCTTGGATCCCCCGCAACTTCAGGACCAGGAAGTATTTGTAGATGCGGGTCTTGGCAGATGCCATGATGGCCAAGGCGTTGTCCTCCAAGTCATGCCCGAAGATCCAGCTCTGCAGGTCAGGGGGCCGCTGGATGATGGTGAAGGCTTCCACGATGACTGGCCTGATCCGTCTACAGGACCAGTAGCGGTGCAGGACTCCCGGGCTGAGGCCGGATGCGCTGGATGGGGAAGAGCGTGCAGGGCCAGCCGCACAGCAACATCGGCATTGTGTCTCGAGTAAGCACCTCGCCGGAGAGAAGACCAGCTGATGGAGATGGGGATGCTGACGTGAGGGAGCGACCGGCCCAGCAGCTGGGTGATGGGAAGTGCAGCCAGGCGTGGACGCTCCAGCATGCGTCGGGCAGTGCGGGTGGTTAGGCGCTGGAGGGGAGTGGCCGTCCCGCGCAGCACAATGGCATTCTCGATGTTGTCAACACGGTGGGTGTGGTTCCGGTTCTGCTCTACAAGCCGGCTGCAGAAAGTGGTGAGTGCCGTGAAGTCAGCTAGGGTGGCGCGGGTGGTGCGCAGAGGGAGGGATGAAGAGCTGGTGATGTCACCAACGCGCAACCCCACCCACCGTGATGGGACCAAGAGATCTGGAGGCCGAAGGAACCTGCAGTCCCCGATGACATGGAGCTCCTGGAGCTGATGGGGCGGCAGAACTTGGTGGTTCAGCTCCAATATCTCCGAGACGGCCTCCCAGAGACGGAGGAGCCTGCGGCGCCGAGGTGGAAGCCAAGTCCCAGATGTCGGAGGAGAAAGCCATGTCCCACTCACAGCGAGCCAAGAGTAGGCGTTGAGTTCCGCGCAGCGAAGCTTGCACGCCCTTCAAGCATGCCAAATGAAGCTGTGTCCCTATGTCCAGGAGTCCGAGGCCGCCCACGGAGACTGGCCTTGCAAGGACGCCGCCCGGCTGCCAGACAGTACGCTGAGGTCCCCATACAAAGCGCACCAGTCGGGTTGCAGTTTGGCGATGGTGGAGTCTGTGGGCAGGTAGCCGTGTAGATGGTGCACCACGGCGGATAACATCAGCGAGTTGGCGGCTCTGGCTCGACCGACTAGGGAGAGGCCGCGGGTGAAGGGGACCCACCTCTTTATAGCACCCTCGAGCAGTGCGAGGAGATGTTGTTCCTGGGCGGAGGATGACATTGCAGATGTTGCATTGCAGCCCAGTACCCGAAGCTGCTCCGATGTCCAGGAGATGCCAAGCTGCGCGTCGGTGCGGGCTCGCCAGGCGCCGCACCATAGGCCTCTGCTCTTCGCAAAGTTGACGTCTATTCCGGAGGCGCGCCGGAAGTCCTAGAAGATGTTTCTCACCACGTCGAAGAGCTCGTCGCGCCTGATAAGCAGCACGATGTCGTCGGCGTAGACGAGGACGTTTCCGGGGCCAAGCGCTCGCTCGAGGCGCACCAAGAGAGGGCCAGTGGCGAGGCTGAACAAAGCGGCCCTGACGGCGCAGCCCTGCCTCACCCCGTTCAGCTGATGGAAGGGCCTTGTGTGGAGGCCCCCGGCTCGTACCGCCGCATCCGCCTCGGCATACAGGAGGAGGAACCACTCGATGAAGGCTGGTGGCAGCCGCAAGGAGACCATCAGGGACACTAAAAAGCTTCGGTCCAGGGTGTCGAAGGCCGACTCTAGGTCCGTCGAGATTACAGCCAGTTCCGACCCATTCCTCGTAGCCATGTGGATCTCGTCGGCTATTCTCGCCAAGTTCCAACTGGGAGACCTCCCCGGGACTGCGTATGTTTGGTACCGAGGCACCAAGACGGGGAGATGGGGCCGTAGACGCTGGAGGATAATGTTGCCCAGGACGCGGTAGTCTGCCGTTAGGAGCTAAATCGGCCTGTAGGCGCTGAGCCCAGGGCCGCCGTTGGACTTGGGAACGAGGCAGATGGTGCTGCGCCTGTTTGATGAAGGCAAAGCCCCGCGGAGTTTGGAGGCCTCGAAGACGCGCCTGAGAGCCTCGACGAAGAAGTCTTCATAGGCGATCAGAAACTCGCAGGGCAAGTCGTCCCACTCGGGAGCCTTTCCGAGCGGTAGTCGGCGGATGGCCGCCGCGATCTCTGCGCCGGTGATAACAGGGCGGATCAGTGGATCATTCTCTTCCAGGGTGAGGGGGGTGGTCGTCTCCCGGATGAATTCAGCGGCGGCGATGGGGTCGCTGGATTCACGGGCAAAGCGGCGCTGGTAGATGGAGTATGCTCGTCGTCGCAGCTCACCGCTCGCGATGATGCTGCCATCCTCATCCCGGATGTTCGTGCAGGCGGGCCTTCGGACGCGAAGTAAACGCACAAGGTCGGGCAACGATGGGTAATCGGCGGCTGACGATGCTGCCTCCAGCCTGGCCTGCAGGAATCGCCCTGCGCGCGAGATGTGGTCGTCGTCGTCGACGCTTGAGACATGGAATGATCCATCCTCCGCCAGAAGTTCGGCCTTGATCTTCGACCATCTTATCCACAGAGCTTCGCTGGACATGTCCGCAATAGATTAAGATGTTCTCTCTATTGTTGCCAGCAGATATTCATCCACCAGCACCGAGCGAAGCATAGCGGCCACGCAGGGCTGGCGAAGGAAAGGAGGCGGACCCAGCTGGACGAGGACAGCTCGATGGTCAGAGAGTCTGTAGTAGATGGTTTTGTACAGTGTCACTCTCTCCAGGAGTCTCGATGGCAGGAGAATTCTGTCCAAGCGAGCGGTGTCAACTCGACGCCTGCAGCTGGCCACTCTGGTTGGAAGGTGTACAGCGTCAAAGAGGGTGGCTACATCAACGAGAGTGTCTGTTCCATAAGCTCCGTGAGGGCCTCCACCGAGCCGGAAGCCGTGTCGCTAGTGCTCTGGTCGTCGATGTTGAGGTCGCCCACCACCCAGGCATCCTCCTGGATCGCGGCTGCCTTGATGGACTCCAGATGCTCAAGCCGCTCGCGAGGAATGTGTGATAGGTGGCAGTTGATCACGCGCACTTCCTGGCCACGGACGTCGGTGGAGACGATGGAGATATTGCCTGGCCACAGGACGCGCTGCCGCAGGACAGCGACCCTCGGGGCGAAGAGGCAGGCGAGGCCCGAACCTCTGAGGGCTGCGGGGGGCACGATGACGGCGCTGTAGCCCAGACACAGATGTTGTATGTCGTCCAGCGACGAGGCGTTGGTCTCCTGGATGAAGGCGACGTCTACGCGATGTTGACGCAGGAAGTGGCAGAGCTCAATGCGCCTCTCGCGAGCGGCGAGCCCGCGGGCGTTGATGGATGCCAGACGGAAGCTCATTGGGCGCTCCTCGTCAGGGCACGAATGGCCATGAGACGCTTGTAGATGGCGGAGTGGGAGTTGGGCAGGGCTTCCACTAGCATCTCGGCGACCCTAGTGAGCGCGGTCTTCTGCTCATCCCCTATTTTCTTCTGTAGCTTCTTTAGACCGGGGACGGTGGCTAGCGCTTCCAAGATCTCGCTTATTTCTAGCCCTTTGAACTCAGGCTGGTTCAATATGTCATTGGGAACTCGCTCGAGGAGATCGTTGAGCTGCTTCCGGGTGTTTAAGGGGGTCCCCGAGGGAGACAACACTTGGGTCTCCTCCTTTTTCATCTCGTCTGGTGATGTAGAGGCCTTTGGGTTCTCCAGGGCCATGTTAGGCATGTTCCGCGAAGATGTTATGGATTTCTTAACGCCACTGAATAGCCTTGGTGGAGGAGGGGATGGGTCCACAGCGGCGGTAGTTTGGGTCTGTGCAGCAGGTGGGGGAGCTGCAGGTGGGGCTGATGATGCAGCTGGAGTTGGTGCTGCAGTCGATGGTGAGAGAGCCGGCATGGTATTCGAGGAGGGGGGCTGCCTTCTTCCGGCGTTCTTTGGGCCAGGAGGGGAGTCCCCTGGTAGAAGTAGGCTAGCCTCTTGCACGCCAGTCTTCCGGGGACAGTTGGAGCGTTTGTGTCCTTGTTTATGGCATAGGGAGCACCTGATGCCGTAAGTCACGTAAACGTGGCTGGTACCCCCTTTGGATTTGATTTCGAGACGGGCTGGGATGTGAGAGAGCTTCACGCCGTCTCGAAGGGTGATGAAGGCCTCGCGACGTGCGTCGGCCCAGTATGCATCGCCCAGCTCGAGCATTTTCTGGACGATGGAGGTTATTTGACCGTAGGGTCGCAGGGTTGCCACGAGGTCCCCGTTTTCGATGAAGAACGGAACGTTGCCGAGCACGATCCGCTCCGCCCGTTTCTTCAGTGTTGTTGCTCGCAGGATGGCGTCCTCTATCTCCAGCCCGTCCTCTACGAGCTTGTCGGCTTGCTGGACATTGGAGAGGCAGAGCAGGATTTGCCCCTCCATCTTCGTCAGCTGGTAGACGGTGATATGAATTTATATTATTTAATTATTGTATTGTGGCCATTGACCTGTGGGGCAAAATTTGCATAAGTAATTCTTGTATATTATTATAAAATGTAACTGTTGTGCCATTATGACTTATTAAATCATCAGTTGGTGACTAAATGAGTGATTTTTAACCTAAATACACCACAGCTGGCGACGAGGATAAAAAGTCAGTTAAATTATGGCAAATATTGTTCCGTTTCCAGTTTTCACCCCAGATCAAGACTTTGAAATTTTCGTGAAATGTTTACGTTTTGCTTTTGTTGCTAATGATACTTCGTTAGCTAAACAAGTATCAGTTTTACTGGCGGTAATAGGCCCAAAATTATTTAAATTGGCCGAAGATTTGGTAGCGCCTGAAAAACTAGAAACGAAGTCATTTGATGAAATTGTCGCACTTCTAAATAGACATCTCGCACCTACACCTAGAGTCATACCAGCTAGATATAAATTTTTAAGTCAAATCAAGAAGATGAAACAATATCTCAATTTATGGCAACATTGAGGGGTCTAGCGGAGCCTTGTAAATTTGGAAGCATGTTAAATGAAATGCTAAGAGATAAATTAGTGGTTGGCGTTAGATCCGAATTGCAAGAAGGCGATGACGCAACATTGGACAAAATTTATGAAATCGCATTATCATACGAAGCCGCAGAAAGAGATTTATTGTCAATGAAAAAGGTAGATTATGCAAATGCAGATGTTCATGATGTTAAGAAATTAAATAGTGCATGTTCTCATTGTGGTAGATATAATCATCTATCAAATAAATGTTTTTTTTTAAATGCAAAATGTCATGAATGTGGCAAAATTGGACATATAAAGCCGGCTTGTAAAAATAGAAAAACTAAATATGCAAAAATACAGCATGGATCAAAAGCTACTGGAAAAATAAATGTGGTTAAAGCAAGTGAAAATGGAAAATATTTTATTACGTTAAATGTGGACAACAAAAATATACAGTTTGAATTTGATACAGGTAGTTGTCACACGTTGATGCCAATAAATTTATATAAGAAATTGTGGAATAAGAAAATAACTCCAATAAATTTACATCTTATATCATATTCAAATACGAAGATTGATGTTATTGGCAAACGAGAAGTGTTCGTAGCAGAGGCCAACAAAAGTATTCCTTTGATTATAACTGGGGCAAATAGGCCTGTATTGCTTGGCACTACTTGGATCAAGTGCTTGCCTGCTAAATTTCTAAAATCCTCGGACATAAATTTAGTCCAAGAAACAACATGTTCCTCTTTGGTAAATAAATTTGCAGAGGTTTTTGGCACATCAAATGTAGGTGTAATTAAGAATCATAAGGCGCATCTAATTCTTAGAAAAGATGCTAATCCAAGATTTTTCAGGGCGAGAAATGTTCCTTATGTAATGAGAAACGCTATTGAAAAAGAGTTGGAAAATCTTGAGGCCCAAGGAGTAATTACAAAAATAGAAAGAAGCGATTGGGCTACGCCTATAGTTCCTATAATGAAAAAGAATGGCCATGTCCGTATTTGCGGAGATTTCAAAATAACACTAAATCCTGTCCTTAAAATTGACCAATAACCACTACCTAAAATAGAGGACATCTTTGCCATTCTCGGAAGAGGAATAAATTCTAGTAAAATAGATTTGTCCCAGGCATATTTACAATTAGAATTGGACGAAAATTCTAAAGAAATGGCTGTAATAAATACACACATAAAGGACTCTATAGATATAATAGACTTCCTTTCGGCATTGCTTCTGCACCAGCAATATGGCAACGAATAATTGAACAAATATTGTCCGGCATACCAGGAACACTTGTCTATCTGGATGATATACTAATTATCAGAGAGTCAGAGGCTGATCATCTTAGAAATTTGGAGGCAGTCTTAAATAGATTAAATGAATATGGCCTCAAGGCTAACAGAGAAAAATGCAATTTTTTTTCAAGAAAGTCTTGAATATTGCGGTCATGTGATCGATAAAATGGGTTTGCATAGAACAAATGATAAGATAAAGGCTGTTTTGGATGCTCCAGAACCACTAAATGTAACCCAGTTACGAGCGTTTTTGGGATTAATTACCTATTATCACAAATTCATCAGAAACGCTGCAGATGTTTTATCGCCTTTATATGCTCTTCTAAAAAAAGGAACAAAATGGCATTGGTCAACAGAATTCCGAAAGGCTTTTAGGCAAATCAAAGAAATTATCTCTTCAGATCAAATATTTATTGCTTACGAACCTAAATTGCCTATCCGTCTGTCGTGTGACTCAAGCAGCTACGGACTCTGTGCTGTGTTGTCTCAAATTGATGTCGACGGAAATGAACTCCCCATATATTTTTATCTCAAGGACCTTATCTCAGGCTGAAAAGAAATATTCACATATTGATAAGGAATGCTTAAGTATAGTTTGGGCTTTAAAGAAATTTAATAATTACCTTTTTGGAAGAAAATTCGAATTAATAACTGATAACAAACCCTTGCACCATATACTAAACCCCATGCGGGAAATATCATCTAACATGTCTGCACGACTACAGCGATGGGCATTGATCTTGTCTTCATATAACTTCACAATTGAGTACAGGAAAACTGGAGATCACGGCAATGCTATCGGACTTTCTAGATTGCCACTAAAACAATATGAAGAAATGGAAGAAGATGCTGTATAAATACAGTTCATATGATTAAACAATGTGAAGAATTGCCGCTCACATCGAGTCACATTAGGCGAGAATCTTGCAAGGACTCAATCTTGAAAATAGTATACCACAACACAATGTATGGTTGGAAGGATAAGCCATCAAATACCGATTTGTTCTCGTTTTATTTGCGAAGAGAAGAGTTAACTGTGGAGCAAGGAATCCTACTTTTGGGAACACGAGTAGTTATTCCAAGGAAATTCAGAGCGAAAATTAAAGCTGAGTTGCATCAAGGACATCTAGGTGTTGTAAAAATGAAAGCACTGGCGCGAAATTTTATTTGGTGGCCTGGAATAGATCGTGAAATAGAGGAAATTGCTAGAGTCTGCAGAGAGTGTAATATAAATAAACATACGTTAAAGCAAGAAAGTGTTCACAGGTGGGAATCTGCTCCTACACCATGGTATCGAATTCACTTGGATTTCGCGGGTCCATTCATGAACAAAATGTTCTTAATTGTCATTGAAGTTATATAGTGAAGTTATTATAATGAATTCCACGACCGCGGGAAATACTATCAGAGTTCTGAGAGACTTATTCTCGCGCTATGGTATTCCTGACCAAGTGGTCACGGATAACGGCCCTCAATTCGTTTCGGAAGAAATGAAATATTTTAAAAAATAAAATGGAGTTTATCATTTGAGGTCTGCTCCTTATTTTACAGCTACCAATGGTTTGGAAGAACGTTTTGTACAAACTCTGAAAAGAAGCTTAAAGAATATGAGAAATGGGGAATTGAATGAGAGTTTGGCAAATTTTCTGTTCACATATAGAACAGTACCACATTCGAGCACTAGGGAAGCCCCAGCAGTCCTTTTTTTTTAAAGCGGATGCTTAAGTGTAGGTGGAACCTATTGAAGTCAAAATTGGAAGTAAAACCAGGAATTAAAAAAGGATATTCCCCTGATTTTGAGGAGGAAGAGAATATCTTAGTCAGAGACTTTCTGGGTACAAATAAATGGAAGGAGGGAAAAATTATAAGTAGACTTGGAAAGTGTTTTCACACTGTTAAATTGAATGACGGTAGATTATGGAGACGGCACGTATGCCAATTAAGAAAAAGTTACATCGCGCCTAGTCCAGCTTCCGAGAGATTTCTGCCGGAGCAACCGATAAATTATCCAAGAAATGAGAGCCGTGCAGAGGATGGTTCTGTGGAGATTCCAGTCTCTCCCAGTAAAGAGAACATTCCCTCCTCTTCAGGAATCTCTGCACCAGAGGAGCCCGGTTCCGCAGCTTCGGCGTCGGACCAGTATAGGACGCCCCAGCGGCGGTATCCTATGAGAGACAGGAGACCTCCCGAGAGATTTGGTTTTTGAAGGTGGGAAGGAGCTGATATGTATTTATATTATTTAATTATTGTATTGTGACCATTGACCTGTGGGGCAAAATTTGCATAAGTAATTCTTGTATATTATTATAAAATGTAACTGTTGCCATTATGACTTAGCAAATCATCAGTTGGTGACTAAATGAGTGATTTTTTAACCTAAATACACCACAGACGGTGCCCTTGCCAAGCTTGGCTTCCAGCGCCCGGAAGTATTGCTCCTGGATGAAGTCTGGGCAGAACTCCAGGTAGATGCACTGGTCCGCCTGCCCTGCTGCCGACCTGGCTCGGAAGGTCGCCTGCTTCTGCCTGGTGGTCTGGCATTCGTGCACCCTGCTGGGTCTTGGCGTGGCTCGTGGCCTGCTGCTGTTGGGAGGGATCCTCGGTGCCTGGACACATCCCTTTTTGGTCCCCGAGTTGGCATGGTCAGGGTCATGTGGCTTTTTCTTTGAGCCTCCCACTGTGGTGAAGATTCCATCTTCGCCATTGGGAAGCTGGTCGTACAGTTCCGGGCAATCAGCCCAATTGCGGCGAGAATTTGCATGTCCGCCGCCGGCTCAGAATTGGAATCTTTGTGGCTTTCAGCCATTTCTGAATCTTTTGCCGATATATCGGCGGAGACTTGAGGATTTTCTGTGAGGTTCCTATGGGCTTGCAGCCCATTCTCTTGGCTCTCAGCCAATACCCCAAAGGGGTTAGTAATCTCCATGGCCTCCATCTCAGCCTTAAAAAACGCGGAGCTCGCGCGCCGCGTGGCCGCACGGCCGAGAGAGAGAGACAGAAGCCGTCTGCCGATGGCCACACCCTAGAACATCTGCTGACCCCATGCCAAAACCTGTCCTGTTTACAGGGATCGTCTATAAAAATCCCTAGAGGGAGGGGGCCCATCTGTCTGGGCGTTGGCATTTTCCTCCTCTATCCCCAGCTGTCCCCAGCTGACCGCTCTTTGGATTTTTATTTTGACGTCCCCAATTTTAGTTTAAATACAAATAGAGGTTTACAGGTATTATTAATAAAGATATAGTATATATACAAAATATGGGGGTGGTAGCAAATAGAAACGTTGTACATTTTAGTAGAAGGGTAGGATCTTATAAGGTATCGGCTCTAACTAATTGGAAGATATGTGACATATACTAAAAGTGTCATTATTATACAGTTTAAAATATACGATAGAATGTGCCCCCCGGTGATGAAGGTTTGTTTGGGGGAAATGAAATAACATAATGATGACCTAACAAACCTATTATAAAATCGAAAGAAATAATTTGGGCACAAATTAGTTAAAATTATTATAAATATAGGAATTTAAAATAGGACAATAATATAATGATGACGTCTCAATAAGATATAGAATATGATGAAAGAAAAATACATAAGAATAAATAATAAAATTGAGAAAATATGCAAAATAAAATTAGAAATGTCGTAAAAGTAATTTACTTATAGAAAAAAAATTGAGAACCTATTGAATGAAAAAATAACCAAAAGAAAAGCATAAAACTATTAAGTTGAACTAAGGTTAAAAGTTGACGCAGAGAGGGTTGATGAGGGTATATGAGATATCTGAGTATGTTCCTGCAAAGAAATAGCTTAATGAGTTCTGCAATGCAGTACGAACTTGTGTTAGTGAGGTACTGTTTTCATTAACAGAACGTTCAAGATATTCCGTCTGCATTATTTGTTCAGACTAGCAGGGAGAGGTAGGTAGGTTGAGGAATGTGGAAAGGTAAACGCATGAGATGTACTGTTGCCAATGATAATGGTACCCGATTTGTATGATGAAAAAAAATGATGAAATGATTTTAAAAAATGATGAACCGGGTAATAAAAAAGGAATCTAGCTGAGTATCCTGAACTCACTATTGGGAACGATATAGCGAGGAAGGATGTTTCCAGTTGGATTAATCAAAAATAAATTTCTGGCGAGCAATAATTTCTTGAGGGGAATATATGAGATTGGAGAATGAAGAAGGGAAGGTAGCTACAAGGGTTGTTCTGTTGCCAATGAAGATTTCACCCGACTTGAATGGTAATAATAAAAAAAGTAAAAATAATGATTGGTAATGATGAGCCGGGTAATAAGAAAAATAATCTAGCTAGGAATCCTGAAATCACTATTGGAAATGATATAGCGAGGAAGGATTTCTCAGTTGGATTAATCAATGAAAAAAAAAGTTTGGCGAACAGGAAGCCCTTGGGGTAATGCATGAGAATGTATGGGCAGGGGAGGTTAGGAGACGTCAACGATAAAATTAGAAAACTAAATAGATAAAATATATAAACAAAAAGATCTTAACAATTAAAAAATAATATGAGCGCTGTCAATATATTAAAAGTTTTAAAATGATGAGAAAGATGGTTGAAGTTATAATATGTGTGTGATAAGCCTTGACATAATTAAAAATATAAATTGAAGAAAAGAAAATAGTTGTTGATGGCTGACGGCATTGCTAATGAATGGCACACAAAATAATAATAAAGAATAATATAATTGATTAATTGAAATAGTAATGGGGCAGGTAAATTAATGACTTGATGAAATTATAATAATAATGTTATTGCTATAAATAGGGTATCAATGAGTAGTTAATTCAGCCTTGGTTCAGTCGATCCATTGTCGGGGAGTAAGATGTTGCCTTGGTTCAGTCGATCCATTGTCGGGGAGTAAGACGTTGCCTTGGTTCAGTCGATTCATTGTCGGGGAGTAAGACGTTGCCTTGGTTCAGTCGATCCATTGTCGGTGAGTAAGACGTTGCCTTGGTTCAGTCGATCCATTGTCAAGGAGTAAGACGTTGCCTTGGTTCAGTCGATCCATTGTCGGGGAGTAAGGATGGACGAAGTAGTTTTGTAGGCTCTAATCGCCCAAAGAAGAATTTGATTTTGAATAGAATTTATTTTCTCTTTGCATCTCGACTATAAATTAATTTGTACCAAATTTCAGAGCCATACCTAAGAACTGGCCGGATGATTGTTTTATACAGAATTATTCTTTTTTTTTTTAGTATTTATTCTTCACATTTTTCTACTAAGTGAAAACAGATGATTTTTTCATTCTTACGATCCTGCACAAAAATTCGATGAAATCTGGTGTAAAATTGATCTTCTTTTTTATTCTATGATTTGAGAATTTTTTTATGCCTGATATTTTAACTTGATCTACTGGGTTTAAAATAATATTCGGTACTTCAATTGGAATTTTAGGTTTATTATGTAAGTAAAGTAAATTATTTTTCTCTGGGCTTATTGATAATTTATTTCTATTGCACTATTGAGTCACATAGCATTGAATATATTCGCTTAACCTTTTGAGATCCTCGACAGACCTGTTCCAGCAAATGATAGAAACGTCGTCTGCATAAAATTTATTTCTGAATTATAAAGGATTGAAACACTGTATTTGATAATATTGCTGTATACACTTGTGTCGAAAAATAAGTAAATAAATACAAGATGTAGATGTTTGAAAAAAATAGTTTTATTAAAATGAAATTTTATGCCCAAATAAATCATTATATGGGTAATCTATTCAGTCGGTATGAATTAAAAAATATATTTGAATCATTCAAAAGTTCAAACAAAAATAAGGCCCCATATTCCTTGAAATAGAGGTCAATAGGGAGTATGCTCTCCTTTAACAGCTATACAACTCTTTCAACAAACCTTTAGGCTGATTTGTAGGAGGGGGCTTTGAGGTAATAAACCCTACCCTCTCTCTCTCTCTCTCTCTCTCTCTTTTCCAAGAGAAAATATTGTAGCAGGGTATTCATTCTTTTATTAACAGAGTATCCTTTAATGTTTATATTTTGCTACTCTGTAAACTTCCCTCGTTGCTTATCTTTTGTTTATCATTCATAGTTTGTTCCTGTCTTAAAAAATTGCTGTGTCATCCTGAAGTTTTTATTTCCTAATTTCCACGTGGCAATATTATTACGAGGAAGGTTCTGGAACGCTATTGCTTTTTGATGCGAAGATCTGGCTGGCCAATTCATTCTATGATTAATCTCCACTCTCGAGGAAATCAATAACTAGTATTACCCAATTTGGAGGAACATCATCTTTAAAAATGAACAAGGTACAATGATTACACAGGTCTACAAAAAAAACTTTTTTTTTTTGCCGGAGAAAACCTGATGTTGATTCTAATGTAATTTTTCATGCTGAATTCAAAAATGAAAGCAGAAGTTTTCAATCACCCATAGTTCTTGCAGGATAACCATTTTTTTCTATAAATTGTTATATACAGTAATAATGCAGAAATGCTACGTAAGCATTTTTTGAGTAAGCATCATTACATTAGCTAGCGCTTTATTTTTGACAAGAAGAGTTGATATGTGGAGCCAAAAGCTCTTTTTTATTTGTTATTAATTAAATTTTGCTCTTTAAGAATCATAAATATTAATTTAAATAACAAATTATTGAATTTTTAATTAAATATGTTTATTTTATAATGCGATCTGTTTTGCTTTCAACTCAAAAATAACGACAAGCTCTGGAATGCTATTTGCTGAATAACAATTTTAATATATATATTTAAATTGAACATAACACGATTTGTTTAATAGATTTGCATCAGAAGTGACAGGAAAATTTGAATTGATCAGTTTATTCTTCTCTATCGATTTGATTTTATAAATCGTGTGCACTAGACTGTGTCAATATGCCGAGTCGTTGCATTTATATTCCTGATATTTTCTGTTACATTTGTGGGGAATTAACTTTCAAAGTTCAAAGGCGAAACTTTACACCGCTCATCAAAAAGTGCTATCAACTTTATTTTGGCTGTAAAGTCAGTGACCAAGATAAGACTTGGGCTCCTCACCATTGTTGTGAAATTTGTGCTCGACGTCTTACAGGGTGGATTAAAGGTGAACGTCATATGCCTTTTGCGGTTCCAATGATATGGAGGGAACCTGAAGACCATTCTTCAGACTGTTATTTTTGTTTGACAAAGACTACAGGTATTACATCCAAATCAAGACATACAGTTGAATATCCAGATTTGCCTTCTGCTATGAGACCGGTTCCTCATAGTGATATTTTACCTGTGCCACAGCCTAATGAAAATGTAATATTTAGTGACGATGATTCAGATAGACGAGAGCAACAGTCGGATGACACAAATTTTGAAGCAGGAACTTCATCTGAACCTCATTTGTAAACCCAAGGAGATTTGAACGGCCTCGTACGTGATTTAAATTTATCCAATAAACAGAGTGAACTTTTAGGCTCTAGGTTAAAAGGCTGGAATCTGCTGCATAAAGGCACAAAAGTATGCTTTTTTCGCAAGCGTCAAGATGAATTTAAAGACTTCTTTTCACAAGAGAATGATTTAGTATATTGAAATGATGTTGTTTTAGTCTAATGGAAGCGCTTGGTCATGATACAGAAGAGTGTCGTTTATTCGTTGATTCTTCAAAATTTAGTTTGAATGCTGTTCTCCTTCACAACGGAAATATGTTCCCATCAGTGCCAATAGCACATTCATCCAACATGAAAGAAACTTACGAAAACATGAAACTGCTTTTGAAAAAGATAGAATATGAAAGATACGGTTGGAAAATATGCAGCGATTTTAAAGTCATTGCTTTCTTGCGTGGATTACAGCTTGGATATACAAGATTTTGTTGTTGTTTTTTGTGTGAGTGGGATAGCAGAGATAGGGAAATGCATTACATTAAAAAAAGCTGGCCAAACCGTGAAATCTTTACTCCAGGACATACAAATATTGTAAATCCTCCCCTGATCGCGATTCAGAAAATATTAACTTACCACCATTACATATTAAACTGATATTAATAAAGAACTTTTTCAAGGCAATGGATCGAAATGCCAGTGGTTTTGCCTACCTAAAACAAAAATGTTCTAGCATAAGTGATGCGAAAATTAAAGAAGGCATTTTCGTTGAACCTCAGATTCGAGAATTTCTGCAGGATAGAAATTTTCAAAATAGTTTGAATGAAGTTAAAGCAACAGCATTGGATTCCTTTAGAAGCGTTTGCAAAAACTTCTTAGGAAGTTTCAAGGTTGAAAATTACCGAGACATAGTGATTAATCTGTTGCTTTCCTACAAGGCACTGGGATGTAACATGTCTCTCTCAAGATCCATTTCCTGCATTCACATCTGGAATTCTTTCCAGACAATTTTGGGGCAGTTAGCGATGAGCATGGTAAGAGGTTTCATTAAAATATATCAAGCATGGTGAAGCGGTACCAAGGTAAATGAAATCCCGGTATGCTTTCTGACTACTGCTGGACACTCAAGAGGGATGTACCACAAGCAAAGTATAGAAGAAAATCCACTGTCACTACTTTTCAATAAAATAAATATATTTCGTTCATATATAGGCCTATATACAAGGTATGTCCCATAAGTTCCCGGACTGGGTCCATAAAAAAAAAAGGTAAGATATTTTTAAAAATATATATTAAAACTTTTTAAAGTAATCCCCCCTTGCTTCAACGCACCAGCGCCATCGTTTCCCCAAATTGTCGAAACCGTTTTTATAGAGCTCTTTTGGAATGCTCTTCAATGCCAACAGCGATTTTTCTATTATGTCATCCCTGGTGTCAAAATGTCTTCCTTTTAGAACTGCTTTAAGTTTGGGGAACAGGAAAAAGTCATTTGGTGCGATGTCTGGGGAATAGGGTGGTTGAGGTAGGATTTCTGTCCCGTTTTTAGCCAAAAAAAACTCGTCACCAAGTGCGCTGTGTGAGGGCGGGCATTGTTATGGTGTAGGATCCAGTCATCATTAGGCCATTTTTCTGGCATTTTTTTTCGAATCGCTTCCCTTAGATGGCGAAGAATGTCCAAATACATTTCCTTAATAACCGTTTGCCCTGCAGAAAGATACTCGTGATGAACAATGCCCCTGTTATCCAAAAAAGCGACCAGCAACACCTTGTTTCTGGATTTCAATATCCTGGATATTTTTGGTCTAGGCTCACCCTGACCTCTCCACTCGGCATATTGACGCTTGGTTTCAGGGTCATAGTCATAGACCCATGTCTCGTCGCCTGTGATTATCTTGTCTTTCCATTCCGGATCCGTTCTTGTCATTTCCAACATGTTCTCACAGGTTGCAAGCCGACACAGTTTTTGCTCATTAGTGAGTAATCTTGGGATGAATTTTGCAGGAGTCTTTTTGAACTTCAAATCTTTGGTTACGATCCTTCCAATCGTTGTTTTAGAGATGCCTGTGTCTTGCTCTAGCTCCAGCAAAGTGGTTCGAGGATTTTATTTGATCAAATCGGTGATTCTTTGCACATTTTGGGCGTCCTTGCCGAGGTTCATCTTCAATGGAAATTCTGCCAGCTTTAAATCTAGAATGCCATTCAAAAACAGTTGTTCTCTTTGGAGAGTCATTGGGGAATACTTTATTAAGCATTTCAAAAGTTTCGGTTGCAGATATTTGAAGTTTCACACAAAATTCTATGCAAATCCTCTGCTTCAATTTTTGTTCCATCGTAAAATCGCCACAGCGCTAGGTGTGACCTTTAAATAAATTAGAATGACCTTGGCGCGCGCTAATGTACCGCCTCGATATTGGTACCACCGTTTTGCCTGATATTTTTTCTATAATAAACAGTCAAATTTATTTACATTTTTCATTCATTTATTTTTTTATGGACCCAGTCCGGGAACTTATGGGACATACCTTGTATTAAAACACTTCCAAATTTCAAGTAGGTGTATCTAAAAAATCTTGCGTGATAGAAAAAAACTAATGGTATATTTGGAATCAGCACAAAGAGGTAAATTTATATAAGATGCTGTTTCTTTTGGGACAAAGAAAAATAATTTTTGATAAACCAGTGTAATGTAAAAAGGTTTATGCAAAAAATGCTTACGTAATATTTTTTGCTGTATTTATCCCAATACCAAAAAAAGGGTGTCACGCAAAAACCATGGGTGGTGGAAATTTTCTGATTAGAATTTTGAGTTCAGCATGAAAAGTTCCATAGAAACACCATCAGGTTCTCTTGGGCAAAAATGTTGTTGACCAGTGTTATTTATGAGAGATTTCATACAGAGCTCACGAATCTCTTCCTGTGCATATAAGTCAATGTAAGGAACTTCCCCAAATACAGGTGTGGGTCTGTTCGGAATTAAGCCAGCCAAGAACATGAGGCCCCTTCTCCCTAATCTACCTCATTCTCTGGTGTAAGTAGATCCCAGATTTTCTCCAGCTTGTCAATATTCAATGCTTAGATTGAATCTTGACTCGTCACTGAAGAGAACATGGACCCATGGATCCTGGATTGATGTTTACGGCACCAATTCAAACAGGCTCTCTAGTGAGAAGGGGAGAATGATGGCATACATTGTCATCTTGGGATTAGTCCATACAATAATAGAGCTACCTGGTAAATTGAACCTTCTAAACCGCGGGGAGGGTTCATAATTTAAGAGCCAGGCCATACCAATATTTTCTATCGTGAGAGAGATTAAAAGGGCAGTAATAAGTTGTTTTATTTGAAAAAAAACTCTAAATCATTCGTAATATAGAGATTGCAATATTGTGCTAATAAAGGAAGTAATAACGTGGAAATATGTGGTAATTTAATGAAACTATGTCTGTATAATAATGAAAATGTGTAAATAAATTTAAACTATTCACTTCGAATAAGGGGGGGGGGGTGGCTTGTCGGTGGTGAACCCTTCCAATATTTTTACCAATGCAGATAAGGCAGTAGGAATTGTTTTTTCGAAAAGAATTCGCACTAGGTGTAGATACAAAAACAGACATTCCCTGAAATTGAAATGATTAGGTTGGGAGGCGATATACATTAAACTAAAGAATAAAATTATGATATTTCCCTATTATTATATTTCTAAATAACATTACTGTGAGATATCCTATTTGATTTGTTAATCTTTCGTTCAATGTGTTTGATCGGAGTGTTAGTACGATCTTTAGGAAAAATAACTGAATTAAGAAAATCATTGAAACACATCTTTCAAGGCATTCAGTTCTTCTGTCTGAAGATGGAAACAACGCTATTACGTACATACTTCACACACAGGCGCATATAAGTAATTTAGGAGATACCATTTTTTATATAAAGAAACATCATACATACCGCTCTAGAAAATATATTAATCTTCCAAATACTAGCGATATAGCATATACTAGCGACTTCTGTTAATGTAAATAATTTATTTGTGCTGTCATCTTGTGATTTAATAGAGAGAAAGACAAAATAAAAACCGAAAACTTTTAAAAATGTATTCTATTGACTTATCCTCTTCATCAACCTGTAATTACAAAAATGTGAAAGATACTGTGGGATATGCAAAAAGGAAAATAGGATCTTTAATACAAATATGATAAATATAAGAGCAAATAAATAAAAATATAAGGTAAACAGAAAATAAAGTTACAGTGAGATAGCATATGCAATAAATTAATAAAACTTAATCATTAGAAAGAGTGTAAGTGTATATTCTAAAGAATATTGGAGGTAATTTAGAAATATTATTTAATGTTCTTAATTAAATAATTTGCAAATATATTACGTTTATCTAAATCTATTTTTATATTTCAAAGTATTATTCAAAACTTATGGTAAACACATACTTATCATCACTCACTATACAATGCATAACAGTTTTAACACACAATCTATGATTCCAACGACCGCAATGTCTCATGTACACACCAAGAATAAAGAAGAAATAAAGCTTCCATTTTGCCTATTCATGTTCGATGAATATGCATGAGAGGAAAAAGTAAATTAATAATAATTAAATAGGGGGGATAAAAACGCAATTATATTTGCAATTAAAGCAGCTCTCTGTATATAGGGGGGCAAGATTTCACGAGATTCCACCATAATTTCTGCATAGTAATATCCATAATTGCAGCTTAGCAAAAGCATTCGTGCGACTTCGAGAAAATTTATTTAATAAAATTTCCATACATAATGTAGAAGAGACCTTTATATAAAATTTAGTTTTGTCTTGCGGTAACAAAGGGAGGGAGAGATACATAAATTACCTGGGCTAATTCACGCCAGAGTAGAATCTGATTAGTTCACTTGGTAGGACCATAGCTCTGGACATCTGCCCGGCACTCGATGACACCAATCCTGTCAAACCCTCTAAAATTGACATTTCAATCGTTCACTTCACACAACAAAGTATTCGTAGTGCAATGTCGGTTACGAATAATACTGATTTAATAAATAGTATATATATTATTTATTGTAAAATGTGTGTGATATCGGTTTTGCTCTTCATTGGAAAATGCGTGCCGTTGCCACGTTAGTCTCTTCGGAAACTGACCAGAATACTCCAAAGGTACAGGTGGGACCGCAGGAAGATGAGGTCGGACCCCCCATCCCGCCGTAAGATCATCATAGCTTATTACTCTGAATAATGATTACAAGATGGAAAATACTTCAAAGTCAAAGAAGGAGCAGGAAACATTTCATAAAAATAACAGCTATCTGGAAAGCCCTAGAAGTATATCTTAATCAACTCTTCCTGCATTAAGAAAGGTTTGAATATATAGTGGCTTTAAGCAATTCAGAAGGACAATAAAAATCACGCAAAACATAAAATCGTTACTAAACCAGAAAAAAAACTATTGGAGAAGAATTGCATTCCACAACGGATTCCTGCCCATGTGGAAATCGAAGGTAATAAGATAGCGGATGAACTCAAGCAAAGAAAGCTAGAAATATGAGCCAAATTAAAGAACAAATGCCAGTATTTTGTCTCTCTCTCTTTCTTTATCAAAATTTAAAATAATCCAACAAAATACAAAAAAAAGTTAAATATGCTACATAAACGTTAAGAGAAGCATAAAAATAAAATCACAAGACTCAGAAAAAATATATTTTAAAACAATGACAATACTGTTGTACATCCAGATGGCACAAGAACCTACAGGACATGCAACAATCATCCTGGTGTGGAACTAACACCTACCCGCATATTCTCATAACCAGCAATGGCCGCAGCCTTGCATAAAATTGACATGGACCTAGAACAGCATCTCTACACGCCCATGATAAAGAACATTATAAAATCATGAGTGGATATTATTCAGTAGCGAAAAGGCGCCTCTTTCTTAAAAGAAATGCCTTAAAATAATATTTTAATGACATTCTTCGCGCATAAGGCGTGAATTAATCTAAAATAATATGCCATAATACCGGCTTCTGATAATTCAGACAAACCCATCATTTTACAATGTATTCTGGCCTAAGATCAGCCTTAATACTTCACTAGCTGAAGCATCATTTTGGCTGATGTGGCCGATTTCATAAATTCTATAGTGAGACTTTATGAATCGTAGTCACCCCTGTAACGATGAGGTCCCGAAACTATGGTATACAAGTTGGCTTTTGTCTGAATTTTCCAAAGCTGGGTTTGTTGATAATTCTTTTATATGAAATTACACCTTCTGCAGATCTTTAATCCCCGGTATTCCCGAGTGGTCACCCTCCCAAGTACTGACCAGGCCGACATTTATTAATATATCTGTCTGTAAAATACCTTTTATGTTGTTGGAAGGCCAAGTTATAGAGAATGGACTCAGTAATATCCAACACATCCAATGAATCGCAATTACCTATAGGTAAAGAGGTCAGGAGGTTTAATGATATTTAGATTCAAAACATGAAAGGTTTTAGAGGCTGCCTCAAACTTTCATTTATACTAGACCCTCTGAACCTAACATCCCATTACGATAGCTTGTTCGACAAAGTTCTCTTCTATACTAAAGTTAAGTGATGCTGACTGAAAACTGCTCACTTTCAGTTCTTAAGGACATGCGCCACGCGCGAGGTTTCCCGTGGAGTTTCTTCGACGTCATAGCATTATAGTTCAAAATTAAAATTCTCTCGCTAGTCGAAGCCTGAATGCCAGCAAGGCAATATCCAACCTCAATATAATATTATATAGACACAATCACAAAATAGTTCAAAATTCATCTATTGTATAATGGTTTTCATCTTTATTTTTGATTCTGGTTTACTAAATGAAGAAGTTATTATATTTGAATGCCTTAAAATATTTTTAAAGAAATATATTTCACAATATGGATAGGATTAATGATTTTGGAACTATTTTTAAACAATGGAGATAAAACTATTGCTACTTAGATACTGAATTGCGCTTCGCTGGGTTATATTTAAGCCTCGGATTTTATTATACCTTTATGTCTACAATTTTATCTTGAAAATATAGATTTTTATACTGTTATCTATGATGTTTATTCTACTTCTATTTATTCCAATGATGATGATAGAAAAAACAGCCATTTCTCATTGATGAGTTCTATAAGGAAAATGTCAGCACCTAATATTATGGTAAGCTGGACAATTATTTAAACATAGCTTCTCCACAGGTGAATCGTCTTCTTAATTAAAACCCCATCAATTGTCTATTGGAGCCTTTCACGATTCGTAATCCTTGTTAAATACCTATTTATGAAGGTTATAGAACATATAAATGTATGAGAAAATGATACAAATGTGAAATTTTACTGGATTAAAAAGGCATCTCCCGATTGTGCAACTTAATTTTCTGATAGATTTTTGGACTATCAGGAGATGTCTTTGTTTCTACATTTATATTTATTTGAAAAGGGTAAAATAAAAATCAGGTAAAAATTTTCTTCTAATTTTGAATTTGCAAGTTTTCGAGAAAATATACTGCTCTTCAACGGGCTAATACTATATTTTATAAATGAATCTTATCATGGAATGACATCCATGTATCCTGGATTGAAGTAACTGCTTCTGTGTTCTCTGTATTATTCGGTTAGAGAAAGGGTTCTTAACGGGATCTTTTAGACGCAAAGAGGGCGGACTTTTTATTTTTCCTATTTCAAATACTTTCTGGGTAACTATTGCTCACATTTATATTTATGTAAATACTAACGATATATACGTCATATGAAAATTCGAAACTATTATAGACGCGTATGATTATTTTAAAAATTAAACTATTTCTACTGCCTTCACTGAAATGGAAAAATTAATGGTTCATTAGTTATGATTTTTCAATTGCAGTAAAGGCAGTAGAAATTGTTTAATTTTAAAAGAATCATACGCGTCTATAATAGTTTCGAATTTTAATAACAGATGGCGCGTCAATGCATAATAATATATGTCATATATTAAAATATATCTCATTTCTCTAATTAATAACGTGGTCAAAGAACAGAATATTGTTCCAGCTTGGGACGTAGAAAGATGTACACCTATGTGGCCGTAGTCCAGAGCAAGTTATCATTAAAGGATGAGGTTTTATCACTGAAGTAACAAGGAAGATATATATTGAACACAGCGATAGAAACCATTTATATCTTACAAAAATTATCATAATCGTTAATATTTTAAAATTAAAATTTGTTTAATTTTTGTTTAAAATGAATTCATTAATAAAATATTGACATGAGCCTATGCCGGATATGACAATATCAACTATTCAATATTTTTCAAAGCGCGATAATTTTCTCTATATAACGTAGTTCTTCAAAAGTATTGGATTGCCGATATTTTGATTCTCCGACCACTCTTTTGGCAAAATAGTCATAATAGAAATAACGCGAATGGTAGAAACGAAGAAAATCGAATAAAAATTGAATTTGCACACGTCGTCGGACAACATTGCACATAAATTTAATGGTTTTCATAAAACATATAAGTAAATAACCTTGATTTATATATAGAAACAAATTCTCCTTATCGTGCATTTAAGATTTCACGTCTAACCAGTTTTGCACCATTTTTTTTTCATAAACTCAAGAATGTGCGAATCTGTGTATGTTAGAAAATTATTAAATAGAATAATGAACATATAGTAAATACTATTTCAAAATGTCGATATATATATATACAGTAGACTCTCCTATAACGCGATTAATGTGTTCCGTGTTGTATGAAATCGCGCTATAGGAATTAAAGTTTATTCACTACGTAATTTGTTTTTTTTTTTAAATATACATTTGCATATAAAATAATATAACATTTAGTTTTGTTTTAGTATATATTTTTTTCTTATATACATCATTTTATACAATACATTTTTACATGATACAGTATATCTCCTTTTCAATTTGTCTTTTTTTCAAACTTTATTCATCATGCCTGGGGAGCAAGTTTCGTAATTTTTTATATTTGCAAAATATTTACATGTAAATTCTAATTTAATACCTAAACGCGTATGCATAAAAATTAAATGTATTGTACAGTTGTCAATATGGAAATTTCCGCATTTTATTTTATAACGCGTTATACGAAAATTCGCCTTGTATAAATAAATTTGTCGCAATTTTTTTATCGCGTTGTACCAAATCGCGTTGTAAAAACTCGCGTTATAGGAGAGTCTACTGTATATATAGAAATTATGGCGCGCATCTTATATAAAATACAAGAGCCGAATGTGTTATGTCGCAGGAATCAAAATCAATATGAGCATACCATTCTTAAACTTGTCAAATTAACTTGAAGTTGGATCAATTCAAACAAAATTGTGTTTGAGATTATCATCAAATGTACTTCCTCCACATAACCTTCTTGGCTAGTCCCTCTACACATAAAGTGTGGTTTCATAGGCTCACATTGGATGTTTGTTTTCTTTAAAATTCCAGTCTCTATTGACATTTTTGAATATTCTCTAAAGAGTTGGAAAATTTTTCCAAGAGTTAGAGGAATGCTGATATGCAGTCAAACACCAATAAGATAGATAATATTCTGCTATGGAAATAAGGGCTAGAGTATTGGGATATGTGGCAATAAGTGATAGCATAACAAGACCATAATATATGAGAAAATAAATATGTTTAAATTTTATTGATGTTATAATGACAAATACATCATTCACACGTAACAAATGGAAGCAAAATTTGCTATATAAACTGTTAAGACGCTGACATAGAACCCTTGATAGAAACACGTAAGATCCACGTCCCAAGCTGTGGGCCAGAGAAAACGAGAGGCCTTAGTAACCTCAAGCCAGGCTAAATAGTCCGTATACAGCCTATAGGATTCTCTTCTTACCTTTGAGGGATTAACGAAACACAGCCTAGTAGCGTAAAAGTGAGAAACTATTACAAAACCTTGAATAGGAAGAAACAGTCAGAAATTTACAGATTCAAGACTGGATACTTCGAGCCGCTCAAATTTATATGTAACAGTAAGACAGTCCAAACATGCACCAAAAGCTGAACAATATTTCCAGTCTCTAGCATCTCCTTAATTGAACCTAAGCCATAAAACAAGATACTCGTATATGAAACATTCCGGGCCTATTTATCAAGCTTTTTAGCATCACCGACGTATAGAATTGGTCTGAATTTCTATAACAGAACCATATTCTGGTAATAAGAAAGAACAACAATGCCATTAGCCAGACACCCTCTCTACATCTTCTCCAGAACATTCATTGCAAATTTTTTTAAAACAAACAAAATTTGAAATACATTAAACAAATATATGAGCAATAGGTGGCTAGTAATATAAAATGATAAAAGAACTTAGATTCATCGTTTTCTCCTCCACTACATGATGGTGATTGATCATCGTGAGAATATTGTTGCAAGTCGGCAATAAGAGAGGAGAATCTGTATAAGACTGGTGTCATAATGAAGTCTTGGTGTGTGTAATTCTAAAAAAGGCAAATATTGGCTGGTGAGTGAAGTGTTTATTTTATTTATTTAAAACTTACAAATATATCCCTAGAAAGTTCACGACAAAGATTTACATAGGTGTTCCACAGGCTGGGAAGTCTCCAGTACAAGACGACATAAAACGCCGCAGCCATAAGTTTTCCAATCAATACAGAAATCAATTATAAGATCTCTATAATTAGAACAGAACTAGAGAGAAAGTTACGTTATGTAAGTGAGAGAATATAATTAGATTTTATTCTAAACGAGGTAAAATCTTCCCAATTACATGCGTGGTAAGGACAAAATACTCAGGAGATAAGTTTCTTCATTAATTTATTAGGACATCAAGCTTTCGGGCACAGCGTGGCCCTTCTACAGGATCAATCTGATCAAATTGATCCTGTAGAAGGGCCACGCTGTGCCCGAAAGCTTGATGTCCTAATAAATTAATGAAGGAACTTATCTCCTGAGTATTTTGTCCTTACCACGCAATTAGATTTTATGTTTGCCCCTGGACGATCATATAATGGCAACTTTAGTCCAACATAAATATCTTGTCCGGGTGCCAAGGTTATGGTAGTTAGTGTGTAGCCTATCTTTTATATAATTCTGACAAGTACATTCTATCTGGGAAATATCAACAAGCTCCTATATGAAAATTTCGAGTTAATACGAGAAACAAATTTTCAAAATATAATGTCATATTTTTATGCTAGAAAATATTTACAAGGCAAACAATTTTATCCAAAAGCTAGTGAATTTTTACCTTGAAGAGCTGCTATATACCTGATATTGAAATACAATTTGAATTCTAAAGTCATAGTTTTATATTTATAAGTATTTAATAAATAATTTTGAAAGAAAAGCGTTCAAAAGAAGACGCTGAAATCAGTATATTGTAGAACTGATAAAAGAGGAAAATAAAAAGATTGTTAAATGGCTAGAGTTGATTGGATTGAAGGATGGACATATGCATATGTTCCGACCGATAAAAATGGACAAGACAATAAGTAGAGTAAGATAAGAGCAGTTATTTCTAAAAAATGATTAGAACACACCTTTACCTATTTGGTCTTTTATCTTTCTGATGTTTATCCTCACTTGTAACACATCTTGGACGCTTATTTATTTACCTTTCATAGGAAAATCTGACATATAAATTTATATATTTAAAAATATTAAAACGATAATACAATACAATTATGATTATTAAACAAAGCACATTAAAATATGGTTAGAATCCATTGTTTAAATCAATTTGTATGATTGCCAGTTCCCTAGTTGATCTTGTCACTTCCCTCACTCAGCCGCAGTCAGAAAAACACATTCGTCAAATTACAACAGCCTACGTCATATGTAAGATCTAATAGTGTAATCTAAAATTCTGACAGATTTGTTAACAACTTTATTCAACTATAACAACAAAGCACGATGTCCCGCTAAGGACACTGACGTCCATTGAAAGAGAAAAACAAGAGAAATAGATTTAAAAAATATATATATCGACCTATATATTTATATATCTAAACATATATATAAAAATCACAATATGTTTGAAATAGGTTTCTAATATAACCATACTAATTTTAATTTAAACTTAAATCAAAATAAATAAAGCTATAATGTATAGCATATATATATGGAAATTTTGCCGGGAGAAAATTGATCTATTAAACCATATGGCGCCTCTCCCGTCAAAATAGACGTCAAAACTAGACGCCATATATTGACTGTCGCCGCAAACTAGCGGCCTCGGGTCGGTGACAAAGCTCAGTCACTTTACCAGGTAAAAATCCGCCTATTTGGCAGATTGTGAAGATTTCATGAGATCCCTTGTGGATCTAACGGAATAAAGTCCGCTCTAGGCTGACGAGGGTCATCAGTTCGAAACCATGGTCTCTAGGTGGACGCTTCTCAGCTTGCCATAGCCTGAGGTCGCTAGTTTTCGGCGATGGTCAATAGATGGGGTCTAGTTTTGACGTTTATTTTGACGGAAGAGGCGCCCTATGCTTTTATAGCATATATTATACAATTGATTATACTTAACAATTAAGAATATTTAGAAATTATGATATATATTCACAATATATATTGAATATAATGTTACTATGTTTGTAGCTTTGAAATGCTGGGGGGACTTGAGTGAGTAAATCCTGAACGTTACATCCACAGCTCGGATCATCCACTGTGTTAATTATCTTTTTTTTTAAACAGTAATTAAGATAAAAAAAAGGTATCTTATCGTGTAACTAAAAGTTACTGATGACTTACGCCATTTGTCGGAAATAATATCAACTAATCTCGTTTATATATATATATATATATATATATATATATATATAATATTAATTATTTCAGAATTTACCATTAAACATTAACGACATTAGATGATATTAATTCCGACAGATGGCGCAAGCCATCAGTAATTTTTAGTTGCAAGATCAGAAGATGTCTTTTTCTAAATTTATCAACCTGATCACAGTACAATTTCATTATGTTTTGCACTATTTTTTCACAGTAATTACAATGTTTTCATTGAAGAGTCCAGTCCAGCGTTAGGAGTCGAGTAGTCTTGTTACTTTAAATGTATTTTTCTACTGTGGTTTTGATTGACAAATAAAGAATATTTGCTCAAGTATAAAAGTGGTTTCGTGGTCCAGAGCGACACGGCAGTAACAAATAATAAATTATTAACAATGCTTGAGGGTTCTCCGATAAGATTTGGGAGTTTTTCGAACTTTTCTCGGTGGTAAATACGCCCAGTCGGCTGTAAGGAGAGGTTGTTCTCTTAAGTCTCACTATTCCCCAAATTGCTGTGTTACTCAATTTCAATAATGTTTTTAAAATATATATATAAAAAAAAGACATTGCACTCGCTCTCTTCTTATTTTTATTGCAAACGGTACCTCAAGCGTTGGCAATTTCCATATGTAACAAGAACATTACATTAGTATTTTATCTTGATATATGACGATTAAGTTAGCACAACGAGACTATCTCTCTATATATATATACTCATGGACAAAACTTAAAGACGTGAAAAGTTTTTAATATCGCTGGCCGTCTTTTTTTTTTAAGGAGACAGAGGTAATATTTTTCACACTTGGTTATCTTCGTGTGTCTTCAATAAAGGTCACTGTGTATCAAATATCAGAGTTATTGTTCCAATATACATGCCAAGAGGTACAACTTCCTTAAGTTTTGTCTATGATTGTAATACGCCCAGTATCGTCTTTAATACACATGTAGTTTATGAAGAACATATGCCACTAATAATATTGATATTTTTCTGAAATTAATAATTTTTAAATATCGAGCTGAGACAGCTAATAGATGACGCTCAGTTTTTGCGATATTTTAGAGACACGAAAGGCATTTTTTAAAATTTATGAATGATATCTTTCAATCGAAATTATTTATATATTAGCCATTAATTATATTTTGTATGTTTGTCTTTTTTCTCCTTGACCTTTCTCCTTGCCAATTTGTTATGATGTAAAGAAATGTATTAACGCAAATATCCTGAGTTTAAGATATCGTGTTATAGGATGTTAATAAAGCCATGGAATATCTCTTTGGAAAATTCTTTTAATCTCTCGAAACTGTTGTAGATCTTATGGAAACAAAGGTCACCCCGAACTGACATGGTCAATAGTCAGAAATCATGGTTTTCCTGATAGGCCTGCATTTGACAAAACTGGTATTGTGGGTCATCACTTACCTGAATCTGCTGAATTTCCCAAACGCGAGATTTATCGTCTATTTTGACAGGAGAACTAGCCTCTCTCTTGTTTAGGATTATTAAATTTTATTATTTCAGTTATCAAGGGATTCCTAAACCTTTTCGATCAGTATGTAATCTGTCTGTGGATGAAATAAATGATTAAAAAACTAAATTCAAAGATTTAACTACAATTATGCCAAAGTTTATTTCAACATTTGAACAAAAAAAAAAGAATCGTTTAAAAACGAAAAGATAATTTTTATCTTCTGCATTAAAATTCCCAAAAAAGCAGACGATTCACCTTGCCCACGATTATAAACTTTACTGCTTATTGAGTTCATTAAAAAATGCCGGGTTAGGAGAGATTATATAAATGGAACATCTTCTAAAAATAAGAACTGGAAATTAAGTCGGTATTAGCATCCCGTGCGGGAAAATGGCGGCAATAAGGAACGTGATGAATCAACCAGGTCGTCTGCGCTATTTGCAAAAGCTATTTGAAGGCGTTAAAAAGAGAAGTACCATTCAGCAGAAGAAAGAAAGATTCAAGGGATATTACATCGTGTTCCCAAATAATAAATTTACAACAACATTTAAATTTTTTGCCTCTCAATTTTTTTTTTGCCAGCCTTGATTATATAGTCACGCAAGCTCTCGTCTGGTGTTTTTTTTTTTAAATGTCTGTTAAATTAGTATAAAGGTTTATTAATTTGAGGTGATGGTGTGGAAGGAAATTACTAATAGGTAAAAAGGTTTGACCAATAAAAAAAGGTTTGGGGCAAAGATGTTTTTAATTCGATACACGAGTTAGGATTTTTAAACATTTTTAATTTTAAAAAATCTATAGCCGTGATAGAGTGTATGAAAAATATGTAAAGAAGAGGGAAAATACAGCTTTAGTAAACGTGTAGAAAAATCTTCCTCGAAATAACGTTAATTTGAAAAACGCATGAGACTTTTTGTATTGTCATTTTTAGATATAAACATGAATATCATTAAGAAATGGAAGCATTAAAGCACGAATGTTTTTTTTTTTAATATAAAACATTCGTGCTTTAATGCTTTCCTTTCTTATATATAGATGGCACGTTATCGCCTTATGACTAATTTATGCCTAACTGGCCTTGTACTTATTGTTTGCAGAAGAGCATTGTTCGATGCAAATATTCATATGTTACTCTTCTGTCCTAAAAGCTTATGTCCATAGTTTGTTTGAATACCATTTCTGAGATTCCACCCTTCACACATTGTAGCATATATAAGTAGAGTTGTCCAATACAGTATTAGAGCTCTAAGAAGAGGTCTGGTAGATTTAATTGGAGAAACCGCTAGGAGGTTTCACCACTGAGGAGCCAAGCCCTTCCAATATTTTTTCATCGCAGTAAGGACAGTAGAAGTTTATTTTCTATTTAAAAAGAAACATTCATGCTTCAATGCTTCCATTTCTTATATATAGATGGCACGCCTTATAACAAATGTCATTGCCATAGAGAAAATTATCTCAAAGAATCTTATTCTATAAATAATACTTTTATTTTTCACAGAACATTCTTCTTTCATCATTTCCTATTTTTTTACATCGTCACGTTTTACGGTAACAAAAAAATCGATATCCAAATTGAAAAAATGTCTTTCCAATTCATTTACTACACCTTGTTATATAACGAGAGACATATAGTATAAATATTATATGTATATATTATGAATAACCTAAAATATTTTCATTCAAAAATAGAAATTGAAAATGATTAATATACATTAATGTATATTAATAATTTATAAAACTTTGATTATAGTAAGGTTCATCTATACTAAAATTTGAACCTTTAACAAAAACATTCATTGACAAAACTTAAGGAAGTGGAAAGTCATTGTGGCTGGTCGTCTAATTTTTTTATTTTTATTTTTGAAGGAGACAAAGACAATTTTGTTCACACTTGATTATCTGGAGTGTTTTCAATAAAGGTCACTGTTTATTTTGATATCTTTCAGAGTTATTGTCTGAATATCGCTATACGTGCTAAAAGGTACAACTTCCTCAAGTTTTGTTCATGAAGTTATTTAAATAATTTTACATGTAGATATTTTCAACCCGTTCAAGAAAGAAATGACTGTGACAGAAACTCTAGCTGTGCTAGAAGAGGTAAGACGTACAGTACACTAAGTGTGAGAGGGTCTAAGAAACACATCCCATTAACTAATTGCCCAAATTGAATTACAGCAATTATTTTTACGACAGGGCACCGCCCATAAAATCTCAACCACGAAATAAAATAATAAAATATGTTTTTAGAAAACTCAACAATACATACAATTAGGAAATACTGTCCCCACCCAGTATATAATACGGCATGGAGTCAATACACGGCCGGGAGTTTATTAGAGACCTTCATATAGACCAGCAAATGATAGATGGCTAAAGATACAAGAGTGCTGCGAACATCTTACTCTACTCGATTATAGAATTGTCATTTAGTCAGAAAGATCCATCACACAAGAAAGAATAGACTTGAAATATCGGTATTGATATCTGAATAAAAATAACATCTCGAATAAAAAAAAGGTTGATGTAATTTTGAACAGGAATCAAATTCTTTTTTTTTTTAACCACTATATTCAATCACTAATTTGTACATTCAATATATATAATAATAAATAGAAAAATGTCAGGTGTTTCAATATATATATTGACTTTCTTTTCTATTTTTAAAAGCTTTTAACTTGCTTCCCTCTCTGTCTGTCCACAAATCTTGCAATCGATTTTTAATATACTTTTAGAGCACGTAGGAATCTGAAATTTGATACACTTTTCAGAACCCGATGACAATGCAAGATGACAAATTTTCAGACTTTTGGGTTGTCAGGGTGGCCGGAAATGGACAAATTTCCAAATTGCCTTTCAAATTTTGTAAATTAATTTTGATATACTTCCAGATCACATATAAGTGGAATATTTTAATATGTCTTTGTTAAGCTTAAAATTATGTTAATAAACCTTAAAATATTCATTATTAACAACTTGAAGCTAATTTTATATATTATGCCAAAATATTTCTTTAACAAACTGTCGTCTTAAAAATGTCGTCTTGAAAGTTTTGAAAATAGGGAATCCATATCCATCTTAAAGTGTAATCCTTTATATATAAAAAGCAGCTAAGAATGATCTTAATTAAATTAAAAACGCCCCTATTGAATTGAGAAATATCCCTTTCATACATATATATATATATGGAAAAATTGCCGGGAGGAAATTGATCCATAGAAGCATAGGGCGCTTCTCCCGTTAAAATAAACGTCAAAAACTGACGTCATTTATTGACCGTCGCCGCAAACTAGCGGCCTCGGGTCGATGTCAAAGCCACAACACCAGCTTTAGCAAATTGAGAAGCCTCCACTTAGAGACCATGGTTTCACGCTAATGGCCCTCGTCAGTCTAGGGCGGACTTTATTCCATGAGATCCATACGGGATCTAATGGAATCTTCACAATCTACCAAAGAGGTGCTTTGCTGGCAAGGTGGCTGGGCCAAATCTATCGCTAGAATATAGATGGAAAAATTGCCGGGAGGAAATTGATCCATAGAAGTATAGAGCGCTTCTCCCGTCAAAATAAACGTCAAAAACTGACGCCATCTATTGACCGTTGCTGCAAACTAGCGGCCTCGGGTCGGTGTCAAAGCCACAACATCTATATTCTAGCCATAGATTTGGCCCAGCCACCTTGCCTGCAAAACACCTCTTTGGTAGATTGTGAAGATTCCATTAGATCCGTGTGGATCTCATGAAATAAAGTCCGCCCTAGACTGACGAGGGCCATTAGCCCGAAACCATGGTCTCTAGGTGGACGCTTCTCAATTTGCCAAAGCTAGTGTTGTGGCTTTGACACCGACCCGAGGCCGCTAGTTTGCGGCGACGGTCAATAGATAGTGTCAGTTTTTGACGTTCATTTTGATGGGAGAAGCGCTCTATGCTTCTATGGATCAATTTCCTCCCGGCAATTTTTCCATCTATATTCTAGCCATAGATTTGGCCCAGCCACCTTGCCAGCAAAACACTTCTTTGGTAGATTGTGAAGATTCCATTAGATCCCGTGTGGATCTCATGGAATTAAAGTCTGCCCTAGACTGACGAGGGCCATTAGCCCGCAATCATGGTCTCTAGGTGGACGTTTCTCAATTTGCCAAAGCTGGTGTTGTGGCTTTGACACCGACCCGAGGTCGCTAGTTTGCGGCGACGGTCAATAGATGGCGTCAGGTTTGACGTTTATTTTGACGGGAGAAGCGCCCTATGCTTCTATACATATATATGTTGTAACCGAGGATTTCTCGCTGTGGTGTGGTAACCGAGAGGGGCAAACCTGTAGTAACCGATGGGACAGTCGGAGCGTGGAGAGTTTTCCAGTATCTCTCTGCACCTTAAAAGACCTTTAACAGTTCTCACAGAGTACAGGCAGTCGCGGTCGAGGCAGAGTGGAAAGCTTGGGAATGTCCACACAAAAAAACAGAGACACAGTTGTACTAGGAAATATTCGTGAACAGATAAAAGTCGAGCTAGGAGAAAGATGGAGATAGAAGAGTTCTTACTGGTCTACATGGTCGATGAGATGGACCTTGGACACAACCGACGAGGGCTCCCGCTGATGGTGAAGTAAATATCAAAGTGACTATATTTCCGGCTAGGGCGGAGGTCTTATATATCTTTGCCGAGAGAGGAAGTATTGAATTTCAGCGGATTCAACAGGAGCGTGGATCGGAAGCAAAATTGTACACTCTGGCAACACCCTGTGATCTTGCTATCTTTAGGGCTCGTTGGATTTCTATCTCAATCTCTTGCTTCAGCTCAACTTTTAATCTATTACTGAGTTTTATTTATTTATCCTCAGTTTGTACAAAGTACATTACATATGGTGATGCAATACACATGTCAATCATGCGTATAATTATTTATAGATGTGTTTCTATTATGCAAGATGAAAATCTTGTTATATTATATACAATATGAGGTTTTGGTTTAAATTACCATATGTATATAATTTTAAAAAGTATACATAATTATAATATATATATATATATGTTATATAATTTTTAAAAATTAATAGAAATATAATAGAGATAAATGCATGTAAATATTATTTTATTTTATTAATCTGTTTAAAATAACTCTGTTGTTCTTGGCCACTAGATGGCGCCACCTTAAATATAAATAGATTGTTTTGTTTTTTTTAGTGTTGGTTAGGTAAGTTAGATTTTATTTTATATAGGTATGTAAATGGTGATATAGAATTAATCGTTAAAATTCTATATTTACTTAATTTAAAATATATACTTTTGCTCAAAGAGTTCAAAATAAACTACTTGAGACTGATTTTCTCTTTTTTAATTAAATTCAAGACGACTGCACCTTCAATTTTAACAAATCATTTTTTGGATTTACATAATTATAGAACATATATATAATACTATCGTTCGGATTGGTTGGATTAGTTGTTTGGATTGGTTGTTGTAAGACCCTGTTGACTTACTTGAGGGGGTTAACTTGGGATGATTGGCGGCGCAGTCGTTTGGCTGAAACGGTAGGTTTTCTCACAGGGGAAATAACGAGAGGGACACAGAATGGGACTGAAAATAGGACCAGGACACTTAGGAGAGAAGGGTTTTTGACTAATGGAGTACTTGACTATTACATTCTACATAGAGGTTACCTTTGGTGAGAAGGGCTTAAGCGTCCTGCTTGCTGTGGTGTCCAGCTCCCAACTGACTTAACTTGAGTCCGAGATTTACCTCGTTAACTCTCTATTGCTCTCATTGGTTGAAATCGTCTACGTGGCTACATTTGGTTGGCTGTTAGCTATTCCTGCTGGACTCTGATTGGATATTGGTGCCTCCATTGTCTTTGTCATGATTACCACCCCCCAGGAAGAAGAAGGTCTTTGAACTTAGTTTTTATTAGTTCCTGGGTAATAACCTTTACTTCCTGGATAATGGAATCCTGGTGATGGTTTCTCCCCAGTTCGCTAGGCCTAACCTTTATTAAAACCTTTTGGATCATACATTGCATATTTTGTGGTGGGGCCACATCTTGGTATGTAAAAATTATGACAGATGCGCCCCCTACATGTGAAGAATTCAAAAAGGGGTAGCCTGAAGTGAATTCTGTAAGGGAAAAATAATTTTGTGGGGAAAAATTAATTATGGGTACTGGGAGGATATGTAAAAGTATTGTATGTGACATAAAAGATAAAAGAGAATGGTATTGGTGAAACATCTGTTGAGCATAAGGAAGCGAAATCAAAAAATAAAATTTAATTATAAGAAATCAAAGTGAATGCGCTTTGGTGCATTGTTGAGTGAAAAAAAAAAGAAAAACATGCCTACACAATTCAGCTCGAGATGGGGAAAACTAAAATCGAGGGAATTTTTCTGTTAAGGCTTTTGAGAAATCAAAAATAAAATTTAGTTGTGAGAAATCAAAGTGAATGCGCTTTGGTGCATTGTTGAGTGAAAAAAAAAAAAAGAAAAAGGTACCTACACAATTCAGCTCGAGATGTGGAAAACTAAAATCGAGGGATTTTTTCTGTTAGGGCTTTTGAGAAATCAAAAATAAAATTTAGTTGTGAGAAATCAAAGTGAATGCGCTTTGGTGCATTGTTGAGTGAAAAAAAAAAAAGAAAAAGGTACCTACACAATTCAGCTCGAGATGGGGAAAACTAAAATCGAGGGATTTTTTCTGTTAGGGCTTTTGAGAAATCAAAAATAAAATTTAGTTGTGAGAAATCAAAGTGAATGCGCTTTGGTGCATTGTTGAGTGAAAAAAAAAAAAAGAAAAAGGTGCCTACACAATTCAGCTCGAGATGGGGAAAACTAAAATCGAGGGAATTTTTCTGTTAGGGCTTTTGAGAAATCGAAAATAAAAATAAAAATATATAAAATTAAAAGAAAACCAGTGAGTTTTCGTTGAGAAAAATTTGTTTAGTGGTTGAGAAAGTAATTGGTTTATAAACAGAATAAAAGTGTAAGAGAATCAGAGGCTGGATCTCAGAAAAGTATTGTTTAATTATCAATAATATTATATTAAGATGACAAGGAACAAAGAGAGTTAACAAAGGCAAGCGTAGGGGCAGACAACAAAGCAAACTGAAACTTATATACAAGTACGGCCGGAGCGGCGCCAGGTCACGTGATGTCTGGCAGGAAGCGTAGTGCGTAGTTACTCTCTCCAACACTCCCACCTAACGAGCACTTTGTTGTTTCAAACAGTCCAAGTTGGCTTCTTAGTCTTCTATACTTTTCTGGAGGTAGAGCTTTCGTAAATATAACTGCAGCTTGATCATTGGAGCAGACATAAAGAAGGTCAATTGCATGTTTTTGAAAATGATCTCTGATAAAGTGATACGAAATATCAATATGTTTAGTTCTTTTGTGGTATTCTGGGTTGTGAACAAGTCTTATGCAGCTTTGTTTGTCGCAAAAAATTGTTGTAGGCGTTACTTTTTTTGATGTAGCTCGCGTAGAAGTTGTCTCAGCCAAATTGCTTCTTTCGTTGCTTTGGAAGCCGCAATATATTCAGATTCTGTTGTTGACAGAGACACACAATTCTGTTTTTGACTGCACCAAGAAATAGGTCCATTATTCAACATGAACACATATCCGGTGGTTGATTCTCTTGTGTCTAGGTCTCCAGCAAAATCAGCATCGGAAAAACCTATCAGAGATGTAGTGCAGGAATTCCCACCAAAACAAATACCGATGTTTTTCGTAGCTTTTAAGTATCCAAATATTTTCTTTACTGCGGTCCAATGTGAAGGTCCTGGGTTGTTCATAAATTGGCTAACCCTGCTGACTGCGTAGGCAATATCAGGTCTAGTTCCAGTCATGAGGTACATTAAACTACCAATTGTCTGTCTGTATGGAATCTTGTTCATTTCTTCAATTTCCTGATTATCCTTTGGGCACATCTCTTTTGTTAGTTTTGAGTAAGGATCAGAAGGTACAGATTGTAACTTAATTTCAAGAAGGTTGTAATGTTCAAGTGTTCTTTCAATGTATGAGGCTTGATGTAGAAATAACATTTTAGTTGTTCTATCTCGTTATATTTGTAGGCCAAGGAAATAATCGGCAGTAAAAGTTTTTATTTCAAAATAGGAATTTAAGTACTGTACTATATCATCTAAATGTTGTTTATTTACACTGCAGATTAAGCAATCATCTACATATATTGCAAGTAATATGTAAGCCTGTTTACATTTCATTGTATAGACACATGAATCTGATATGCTAGGTTTGAGATCAAACTTAATTAAAAACTCATGAAATTTCTTGTTCCACATTCTGGGGGATTGCTTAAGACCATAGATGCTTTTCTGAAGAGAGCAAACATGATTTGGAAAATCTGGGTTTTCATAACCTTGGGGTTGTTCCATGTAAATTTCTTCTTCCAAATCACCATTCAAGAAGGCAGATTTTACATCTAATTGAATCATTTCCATATCAAGTGATGCACAAAGTGATAAGATTGTTCTAATTGAATCGAATTTTACTACTGGAGAAAAAGTTTCACCATAATCAAGTCCTGATTTTTGTGAATAACCTTTCGCAACTAGTCTAGCCTTAAACATTTTATTTGATCCATCTGCATTTTGCTTTTTTTTGTTTACCCACTTGCATGCAATAGCTTTTCTGTCTGATGGTAGTGTCACATAAGTCCATGTTTGATTTTTCATCAAGGAATTGAATTCATCGTCCATAGCTAGTTTCCACTTTTTTGAGTTTTGTCCTACAATTGCATCTTCATAGTTCAATGGTTCTTGGTCATGGACATAACAAGCATATGAAATAGCTCTTGTACAGTTGGTTGATGCTTGTTCCTTTTCTCTGATTCTATTCCCGATAGGGTATCGACATGATTCTTCTGGTTTGGAACTGGTATTTGTGCTATCAACACTTTCTTCACTATATATAGTTACCTGCTCTTGTTGGTTATCCTGAATATTTTCTGATGTATTAGCTTCAGTAAATATTACATCTCTGCTTATGATAAATTTTCTAGCAATAGGGGATCCCACATTCTATAATTTTTTAGTTTCAGTATATCCAACAAAAAATGTACGAATACTCTTTTTGTCTAATTTCTTTCTGTTATCTTTTGGTATATGCACATAAGCGTTACATCCTAAAGTTTTCAAATGTAAGATGGAGGGTTTTCTCTTGTACCATATTTCATAAGGTGTAGAATTTCCCAATACTTTAGTAGCACATCTATTTAAGAGATAGACTGCTGTGTTTATGGCTTCAGCCCACAGTTCAAGCGGCATTTTTCTTCCATGTAACAAGCATCTAGCTGATTCAACTATTGTCCTGTTATCTCTTTCAGAAATTCCATTCTGTTCTGGGGTATATGGAGCAGTGAGTTCATGAACAATTCCTAGAGATTTTAGATAATCAGAAAAATTCTTATTTAAGAATTCTGTGCCATTATCTGTTCTGAATCTTTTTATTTTATTTCCAGTTTCAGTCCTAACTCTTTTTACAAATTCTTTAAATTTCTCAAGTACATCTGATTTATGCCTAATGAAGTAGGCCACTCTAAATCTTGAAAAATCATCCTTGAATGATACAAAATATAATGATCCACCTGGTGATCTTTTACTCATTGGTCCACAAACATCTGAATAGATCAGCTCTCCTGGATAAGTCAAATTTGGACTTGTTGACGCGTGAAAAACTTTTCTATTTTGTTTTCCATAGATGCATGCTTCACATAGTAAAGAATCAGGCTTTTCTCTAATTTTAATGTTTTCTTCAAAAACATTATTTTCAAACATTGGGTTAATTTTATAGGATTTACATGACCCATTCTTTGATGCCATATATCTAGACTTAACTGAGCAACATGAGTTTGTGAAGATTGCTTTGCTTTAATAAAAATTCTATAAAGATTTGAATTGTCCTTTATTCCAGTAACTAGCACTTTCGATTTTTTTTTGTCAATTTTATCTGATTTCCTTTACAAATGAGCGTCAAACCATGTTTTGTTGCAGTAGATATTGAAAAAAGATTGGTCTCCAATTCAGGTATATAGAGAACATCCAAAAGAGTTGCATTAATTTCCTGACTATCAACATAAGAGAGAATATCAATATTTCCCTTACCTTTTGCATAGATCTTCTTTCCATCTCCAAGGCACACAGGATGAACACCTTCTGGTATTTCTTCGAACGAAGAGAACCATTCTCTTCTGAAAGTCATGTGATCCGTTGCTCCAGAATCTGCAATCCAGGAATCCTTTGTTTCAGCGAGGAAGGCACTTGTCTCAGCTGAAAAAGCACAGCTATCATCTCTGGCTGAAGAACTTGGCTGTTGTCCTTTTTGTTCTTCCTTTCTTTTATAGCATTCTTTCCACCAATGTCCTTTCTTCTTGCAATATCCACAGTGTGTGTTCTTCTTTTTATCTTTAATGGATTGTTGATGCTGCTGTTGTTTGTTGGAAGCTGTTGAATTTCTGTTGAACTTTGAAAAGTCATCAAGGCATTATCTGGTTTAAAATTTCCTGAAGAATCCCAATGATCCTGTAAGCTTTCTTCTTTCAGTAATCTTGCCGTCAAGTTTTCTAGAGTCTTTTTTTCTGATGAAACTGAATCCCACGCTGTTATGAAATTCTTGTATTTATCAGGCAAGCTGCAAATTATCTTTATAATTAGGGCAACATCAGAGATTGGCTCACCTAGATCTTTCATTTGTTGCGCCTGAGTTTCAACTTTGGAAATGTGAGAAGCAATGTTATCATTTGGATTCATTTTATATTCGAAAAATCTTTGCTGCAGCAAATATTTGTTTGTTTCAGATTTCAGTTCATATATTGTTGATAATTTCTTCCACATTTCTGCTGAAGTCTGGCAATTAACAATCTGTTGAAGATATTTAAACTCTAGAGCAGTAGTGATCAGCATTTTGGATTTTGCATCTTTCTTTTTCCATTCAGAGAATTTTGCAATATCCTCTATTTCAGGTTTTACTTCAGAGCCATCAGTTATACTGAGAAGATCTTTTGCTTCTAGAATAATCTTCATTTGAAATTTCCATAGATGAAAATTATCGCCGTTGAATTTTTTAATTTGTGGAAGTTCAGTTGTCATCTTGAGCAAGCAAACGAATTTCAGTTTATATAAACAAAAATATTTGATACCAACCAAGCTCTGCTGCCATGTAAGAGAATCAGAGGCTGGATCTCAGAAAAGTATTGTTTAATTATCAATAATATTATATTAAGATGACAAGGAACAAAGAGAGTTAACAAAGGCAAGCGTAGGGGCAGACAACAAAGCAAACTGAAACTTATATACAGGTACGGCCGGAGCGGCGCCAGGTCACGTGATGTCTGGCAGGAAGCTGGCGTTGCTAAGGCAACGGCCGGTGTGCGTAGTTACTCTCTCCAACAAAAATAAGTTGTTATATAAATGGTAAATATTTGATTAAGCATTTTGATTTTAAAGATAAAAAATAAATAAATGAATGGGGTAAGAAAACACAATGTGCGTAGAGAGATTCGCAGGATCTCTAATGATAAAAGTTACATGCCAATGTATCTAGGTCACGCGGCGCGTCCTGCTTCTTTTTAATTTGCCCTCGTAGATTTTTTTTTTGTCCCTGTGCGACTTGTGGGTGAAAACATGATTCTTCCCAACAGTGCATTTACATTGTGTGTACAGGAGACACGGGAATCTCGTTAACCTTAAGTGTGTATTTGTATTGGTTGTGGTGTGTTTTGGGGTTGTATTGTATTTCAAGATCTCAAGGCCGAGTGTATTATGTTAATTTTTTGCCGAGCCTTAATGCGTTCTAGGGATTTTTATGCAGTTCCCTAGGGCACTTAAGATATGCTCGTCCGATATCCACTTCGTTATCGGGAGGTACGTGACTGGAATCGGATCTTTGAATACAGGGTTCGAGGAGAGTCCTCGACCCTTCTAAAGTGGTTGTTTCTTTCTTTCGGAAGAAACGTAAGCTCGAAAGCTTTGCTACCTATTTTTTTTCTATCCTTTAAGTGGTAATGTGCGTGTTTTTGTTCGTATTTGACCTTGAGATCTGAAATTTGCTTATTGGTCGTGAGTGTTGTATGCTGGTTTTATGTGGGTGACATGTAATATTGTTTGAAATGTTAGTAAAAGAATCGAATTTGGCTGGCAATTCATTTGGAATGTTTTTTTTTTTGAGAATTAAATTTGTTTATTAATATGTGATATTAATATAATGATATCAATATAATTAAATGTGTTTTTGTAAGAATCGGGATGTGAACTCGTTTTGAAATGGATCCAACGTTGAGCGAAAACGCAATTTGGTGACCGTTAAAAATGGCGTGTATCGCGGGGTAAGAGGACACGATGACCTAAATCGAAGTGCCGGAAACGAGAGGCCAAAATCGAGGGGAAATTCTAAATCGGTCCTCCCCTAATTGATCCGGATGGTCTCAGCGCCCGCTGGACATTTCTTACTTAGGTTGGTTGTGGCCCCCTAAAGATTCGCTGGAAGTTTTCTTCCATTATCTCCAATATAAGAGTCAGAAATTCAAAAATTGCATTGCCTATATGGAAGATGGCTTCCTGTAATTGGTACAGCCTTTGGGCTGTTGGGTATATAATCCAATGTAGACTATTATGGTAAATGGGGCGAGTTTATAGGGCATAATCAGGGGACAGATAAAAAATATTAAGTGAAATATGGGAAACTTGTACATTTTTTCCCATGTTTTCTCCAGGAGTTGATGGTTGTGGGTTTCGTTTTTGTATTCGATTGGTTGTGGTGGACTTGGAATTGGATGTATTTGTGGATGGGCGATGTCGCGTTCTTTGTTATTATGGGTGAGTGGTGTAAACTGGGTTTTGGTAAAAAATGGTGGGATTTAAATGAATGACAGGTTCGCTGTTCGCCGGTTTGGTTGTCAATGGTTCTGTTGAAAAAATGTCGGGTGTAGGGGTTTTAAGTGGAAACGTGTAATCGTTCCTCTGTCGTAGGTGGTGTATTTTTGTTAGTTTTGTTGGTGTTTTGTGTGTGGGATATTTTTTATGTACGGGTTTAGTTTGTTTATGTGGACTGTATCGATGTCTCTTTGGAGAGGTTGGTTTGATCTATCGATACGTTTTGTCAGTTGGCAGGTTGGACAGGTTTTGAACTTTTGTGCAATGTCTTGTGACATGTTCTGCCAATAATATTGAGCGGAGATGAGTCTCGTCATCTTTGATATGTTTGGATGGTTGTATTGTGTGTGTACTGATTGTAGTAGTTTGTTGGTGAGTGTTTTGGGAATTATGATTTTGGTTACACCTTTGCGGGAAATGGTATGAAGTCCGTTGTGATCAATGGTCAAGTTAGAATTTCCCGATGGGGAAGGCTGATGGTTCTTAATGAGGGAGGCGTCTAAGAAACCACAGAACGGGTTACGAGTTATGACGTCCGTTTCATATTCTTGTACTCCGTTTATGTAACGAAGCTCGTATCTCGATAGCCTTAATCTCCATCGAAATATTCTGCCTGACGGGTTTTTGATCGTTTTCAGCCACTGCAATGCGTGATGGTCAGAAAATATGGTAAATTTTCTGTCCATCAGACAGACGCAAAATTTATCAACACTCTCAACGATTGCTAGGCATTCTAATTCAGAGTTGGAGTAGTTCCGTTCGTGTGAACGCAGGGAGCGGCTGAAATATTGGACTGGGTAGGTCTTCCCACCAGGGTGGACCTGTTTAAGGACGCCTGCGATGCCGAGTGTTGAGGCGTTACAGTACACTTGGCATGGCAGACCTTCCTGGTAAAGGTGTAAAGTGGGGTGTGTTGTGAGGCTTTCTTTCAGGCTAGTGAACGCTTTCTGGCAATTGTCATCCCAGACCCATGTGACATCCCTTTTGAAAAGGTTGTTAAGTGGCGTCCGCAAGCGGGCGTAGTCCGGGATGAACTTCTTATAAGCGTTCACAGCGCTTAAGAAAGATCGCAATGTTTTGCGATTGTGTGGTTGTTTTGATGGCGTGAATTGTTTCTATGTTTCGTGTAAATGGTGTGGTTGTACTGGCAGTGGTTGTGCATGTGTTTGAGTGGTGTTTCTGTCGTCTTTTGGTGCGAGTGTCGCGCTTGTTGCGATGTTTGCGTGTGTGACTGTTGTGTAATGACGTGTGGTCACGTGTGTGCTTTGTGTGTGAGCTGTCCTGTTGGATGGACACTGTCTGGGCATTGTTGTTGTGAGTTGGGGCCGTTGTGGCTTTGTGCATTGAGGGCATATAATAAAGGCAGTTGGCCTTAGTGAAAAAATTGTGTTGTGCGTGCGCGTGACTAGATTGGCAATTGTTTTTTGACCAATGGATGCGCGCATTGGGTGCCATGTGCGGAAGGCCTTGTGTGCGTTGTGAGCCCTTTGTGACTCCGCTTGGCATTCCCAATAAGTGCATTCATTGGTTAGGTGAGCAAAGTGGTAGTTGGTGGGGGACAATGGAGCGGCAAGATGGAACATAGTGCCTTGGTTAAAGTCTATGGTTATTTTAAAATTTCGGAGGGTATTTATACCGAGAATTCCAAATGGTAGAGGTGCTTCCACCACATGGAATTTCTTCTTTTTAGTTAATTTACCTATTGTCAAGGGGAGGGTTATTTGGCCTATGGTCGGTACAAGACTGTTCATGGCCTGTAGTTCTATGGACTGTTTTTAAGTTTTAGTTGAGGGAGGTTATTTTTAATCTTTTTATATAGGTTATAGGGCACTATGTTCAAGCTTGCGCTTGTGTCAATTAGAAAAGGGGTGACAGTTCATGCGTGATGGGTAGCTTGATCGTCAGTTGGCTGACGAAAAGGGGGCGGTGCCTTCCTACCTGGTTGGCGAAAGGCTGGGGCGTCTCGGGCGTCTGGGCCTGCTGTGGGGCGCCGGGCGTGCTGTGGAGGTGGGGCTGTTTGCACTGCCCGCCCGCTCGCGTGTTGAACGGGTTTATACCGGCATTAGCTGTGCCAATGATGGGCGCCGCAGAACTTACAGTTCGATGGCGGAGCAGGTGCAGTCCACCTCCTGTGGGAGTCCCAGTTGTATTCCCATGGCGGTTTTCTCCCGGTGATGCTTCTCCAGGTCTGCCTGACCAGCAAGCTTCATGGCGAAGTATTTGGCGAAGGATGCCTCGCTGGATTCTGGGTAGAGATCCGTGAGGCTTTTTCTCACCTGGAAGTAGCTCTGGGTGGCCAACCGGAGTTTCCTGAAGAGTTCCAGGGGTTGGCGTGTCAGGTAGCCCGGCAACCGGAGCAACTTATCGGGGGCGTCCACGTGGGCGTCGTCCATCTTCCGGTCGTACGACTGGAAGAATTGACGGGCGCCGTAGGTCCCATCGAAGGGTGGCAGATCCGTCTCCGCTCGCTCGGTCAACCTTACTTGCGTCAGGACGGTGGCCAACTGGAGTAAATTCTCCGCTAGGGGGCGTGATTCGCCTACTCCGGGGCCTTCCTCCCTGGTCCCGTTGCCCTCATTTTTCGCATCTGGGTTTTGCTCGTCTTCTATTATATATCCTGTCGACAAACTATAATACTATCGTTCGGATTGGTTGGATTGGTTGTTTGGATTAGTTGTTGTTGTAAGACTCTGTTGACTTACTTGAGGAGGTTAACTTGGGATGATTGGTGGCGCAGTCGTTTGGCTGAAACAGTAGGTTTTCTCACAGGGGAAATAATGAGAGGGACACAGAATGGGACTGAAAATAGGACCAGGCGACTTAGGGAGAGAAGGGCTTTTGACTAATGGAGTACTTGACTATTACATTCTACATAGAGGTTACCTTTGGTGAGAAGGGCTTAAGCGTCCTGCTTGCTGTGGTGTCCAGCCCCCAACTGACTTAACTTGAGTCCGAGATTTACCTCGTTAACTCTATATTGCTCTCATTGGTTGAAATCGTCTACGTGGTTAAATTTGGTTGGCTGTTAGCTATTCCTGCTGGACTCTGATTGGATATTGGTGCCTCCATTGTCTTTGTCATGATTACCATCCTCCAGGAAGAAGAAGGTCTTTGAACTTAGTTTTTATTAGTTCCTGGGTAATAACCTTTACTTCCTGGATAATGAAATCCTGGTGATGGTTTCTCCCCAGTTCGCTAGGCCTAACCTTTATTAAAACCTTTTGGATCATACATTGCATATATCGTGGTGGGGCCACATCTTGGTATATACAAATTATGACATATATATATCCTCATATCTTTAAAAATGAAATCCAAAATCGATGTTTGTTATCCCGTTGCGCAAAATCTACAGAATCAATCATTATGAAATTTCGGTAGGTAGCAGAAGATTTCGTTTAACATATAGGCTATTCAAAAAACTAAAAAGGTTAATGGGCTTTTTTTTAATGCAAAACCAAAAAGCGTTATTTCCAGCCTTTTACCGCTTGGCGTCGCACTGTTCGCGACGATAAATGAATTTGATTGGTTAATAATTTTACACGTAGTTTGTTTACACGATGTTCGTTTTCAAAAGGTAAGATTATCCAATCGCAGGGAAATTTTAGGAAGTTATTTACCATACTACAGGGAAGGTTTCTGGTTTGAATTTGATTTGAAATAAATTTTCGATGCAATTTCATTTGAAATTTTTCTACTTTCACTCGCAAGCAGCGCCTCTCGCGGTGTCTGGTGAAATTAATTTATAAATTGTAAAAATGCTAAAATGTGTTCCAAGTATAATAAATTAAATTAAAAAAATTAGTAATATAATATTCCAATGACGTAAAAAAAACTTGGCATTTTAATATTAATATATATTTAAAGAAAATACAGTAGACTCTCCTATAACGCGAGTTTTTACAACGCGATAAAAAAATTGCGACGAATTAATATATAACGCGAATTTTCGTATAACGCGTTATAAAATAAAATGCGGAAATTTCCATATTGACAACTGTACAATGCATTTAATTTTTATGCACACGCGTTTTTCAATTTTCTTGTTTTTGAACGAAGTACGACGTAGTATTGTATACTTTGTCAATTTAATTGCACATGTGTTTCTGTAAGTAAATTTTTTTAAATAGTGTTAAATTGAGTTTTAAGCTTAAAATAATATTTTTAACGCATATAAAGTATTATATTAAAATTTACATGTGAATATTTCGCAAATATAAAAAATACGAAACTTGCTCCCCGGGCATGATGAATAAAGTTGTAAAAAAAAAGAAAAATTGAAAAGGAGATATACTGTATCATGTAAAAATGTATTGTATAAAATGATGTATATAGGAAAAATAATTATATTCTAAAAAAAACTAAATGTTTTATTATTTTATATGCAAATGTATATAAAATAAACAAATTACGTAGTGAATAAACTTTAATTTGTTTTTTATATACATTTGCATATAAAATAATATAACATTTAGTTTTGTTTTAGTATATAATTATTTTTCCTATATACATCATTTTATACAATACATTTTTACATGATATTTGTCACTACAATTCACCCTAACAACATTCGCGTTATATAAGTTTTATTTCGTACAACGCGAATTCCTATAACGCGATTTCATACAACACAGAACACATTAATCGCATTATAGGAGAGTTTACTGTATTGTAATGTTTTTGGTGTTAAATGTTAAAATGCTGTAATGTTCAAATATATTTTTACATTGTTAATTTAATTTATTGTTGTTTTATAATAATGAAGATGCAAATTTCATTGTTTTTGTTGTTTATTATCGTTTGTTTATATTAAAAATTACATTGTATGTGATGATGATAACAAAAACGAATTTTTAAATCAATATACATAATTCATTGAGAAAAAAAAGAAATAATTAATTATAACATTCACAAACGTGGCAATATCTTATTTAAAAATTAATAAATGTTTTAAAAAATGATGTGTTTCAAAATAATATTTAAACGCATATAACAATATTTATATACGTTTATAAATCTATATATAGGTGGGTTGGATGTTTTCTAGAATCGTTTTGACAAATGTTCGTTAGGCAAACTTTTACTCGGGTAAAAGGCGGGCGAAGCCGGGTACATTCGCTAAATACAGTTATTTACAAATGTTCGTTTGTGGCAAGATACTTTTTTTATAACTTCAAATTACCGAGTGGACCAATTGATATTGATTTAATTCAACTTATCGAGTATTTTTCAAGGGACCGGGAAAAAAATTCAAATTATCGAAAGTATAGATACATATAGAATCATTAGGTATTGGATGTTTGCTAGAATCGTTTTAATAAATGTTCGTTAGGTAAACTTTTACTTGGATAAAAACCGGGCGAAGCCGGGAACATATACATATATGTTTATCGGATATGCACGCCCACAATATGTAACTAATTTCGCTGAAATTTGAACAGGACAGAGAGTTAAATCTTGAAGAGTTTTTTGTCGCACTTTTAACCAAGGAAAATTATAATTAACTAAGTACTGAGCAACAATATTTTTTTAGTCAGAAATGATTATCACAATATTGCTGTATCATGCTTGATGGACATAAACAAAATTCTTTAGGGGAATATTCACTAAAGCAGACCACGAGCGAAGCCAGATAATAATTTTTAGTAGGGAGGAACAAAATTCTACCAGCGAAACATTCACTCGAGCAGAAGACACACGAAGCCAGGTCATCTCTATATATAAAATATCGTCTCTCGGCCTTTTGGATAAAATCATGTAGTATATCTCTATATATTTTTATTTATATATATATATATCTTTTTAAAAATCTATTCAGTAGAGAGAGAGAGTGGATATATTTGCTCGAAATAAAATAAAATATATCAAATATATAATTTAACGAATATTATTATCATTTGTCAAGCAAGAAGTTTCAGAAGATGAGTTTCTTTTAATTAAAAGAAACTCATCTTCTGAAACTTCTTGCTTGACATATCTTACTGGAAGAGTCTTTGACCTTTACTCATTATTATCATAATATTCTGTGTGTTCCGGATTATTATCAATAATATTCGCTAGGCAAACTTTCACTCGGATAAAACCTGGGCAAAGCCGGGTACACATTCGCTAGTATATATATATATATGTTATGAATATTTTTTGTTGTTGTTAGATAAAGGGTTGATAAGACAAAGGATCGATAAGGTAAAGGGTTGGTGTGCAGTCGTGATAAAAAAAAGATAATTATTTACCGTCAAGTAGCTTTTATTTTCAATTACTTGAGGAAATATTACACATTAGTTAGTTTCACATTATATAGAATTTATAAAGTTAATCCTATATTAGTGATTTAAAAGGATAGATATATTAACTACGCATATTTACAACAAAACTATACAACAAAAACTGAAAGTCTTTCTAAAAACGATGATAACAAAAGTAAAATTATCAATGAATAAAATAAAATATATATTTTTTAAGATATAGAAATATTTGAGTTGTTAGATTATATAATATTTCCCCCCTGTGGAAAAGATTTTAAAAAATTATAATTTTAAAATAAAATTGGTAATTAAAAATAATTAATTAAACGAAATCAACAAATCTATAGAAATAATTAAAAATGAAACAATAAAAATCAATATCCACATTTTTTCAAAATAAACAAAAGAATGTTTGTTTACAAATAATTTATATAATTATGAAATTATAATACAAGTTTATATAAGAAGTATTAATGGGCGATATATAGCACAATGGATATGCAGCAAAAAAGGTATTTAAAAATTAAGTAATTATGACATTATGCTAGTTACACTTCAAAATATCAAAAAGCAGTAGAAAATGTTATTTTTACATGGTTGAGTAATGAATCGCTAATAGATGTATGGAGTGACATTAAGCTATTTGTGAAGGCTTAAGAATTGGTGCTGATATTTGTTCTTCATTGTCCATGTCCAAAATATGGCCTTCATGTAAAAAACATAGTTTATCATCAATATCTATTAACTTTGTGTTAGAATTTTGGTTTACTATTAAGTCATTTCCTATGTTAGTGCTATAGTGAAGTAGAAAATCTGCTTCTGGGTAAAATTATTTAAGCTTATTAGAGTGTATAATTTCTGTTTGTTTTCTTTGGGGTAAATTGGGTTTATTAATTTCATATGTGACTGGAGAAAGTTGTTTTAAAATAGTAAATGGGCCTATATATCTTTGAGTTAATTTACCAGTGTTTGGGTAAATAAAGGTTTTTACTAATACCTGATCTCCTTCTTTGAAAATGGGTTCTGGGTGTTTAATATCATAAAGTTGTTTGCTGTGTTCATGGGATTTTATGGTTCTTTCAATGGCTAATTTTCTTGCCTTTTCTATTGGTGTATGTGTTTCTGTGTCATGTTCTATATGCTGTGGTTGTATTCCATAGTATAAGAATTTTGGAGTAAAGCCTGTTGTGGTATGTACTGTTTCATTATAGCAATAATTTTAGGAATATATTTTGTCCAAGGAATCTTTAAATTAGCATTATATTCACATCTTAACCTATTAATGATAGTGGAATTTAGTCTTTCTACTTTTGCATTTGTTTCTGGATGATGGGCACTGGTGAGTAGATGCTTAACATTATTTCTCTCCAAAAAATGTTTAAATTTACTGCTGAGAAAAGCTGAATTTCTGTCAGTTATTAATATTTCGGGTTTATTAAAATTTGGAATAAATTTCTCAAATAAGTTATATAAGAATCAGTTGATACACATTTAGTTGGAAAAGCCCAAAGGAATCGACTATGATGATCTACTATCATATGGATACTGTTGTGTCTTGTTGTCCCATAATTATGTAACCCGCCCAATGTTTCTAAAGAAAAAATGTGATTGGGATGTGTAGCTATTGGCATCTGTTGTAGTGGTCCATAAACAATTCTGTTATCCCTAGACTTGTTAAACTGGCAAGTTTCACAATGTTTGGTGTAATTAGCAATATCCCTAGTCATAGTGGCCAATAATAGTGTGGATAAATTATTTTAGTCATTTGAGTTGTTCCAATATGTCCATGCTTTGTATGTACTCTGCTTAATAATTTGTGTCTTAGTGTTTGTGGTACATAAGCTTTTTTAAAACCCTTTCTAATAATTAAAGAGACCATTTTGTATTTTAATTTTACTATTGTTAATTTGTTCTGTTGATTGGGGTGTTCTTTTAACTCATTATATGCTAGGTAAAATGAGACAGGTGCTCTTGACGGCATGTCTGCTTCTATATTATTTAATCCTTTAATATGTTTAATGTCAAAACTATATTGAGATAGAATTAAGGACCATCTAAATAACCTACCTTGTGGGTTTTTTACATTTTTGATCCATTTTAAAGGTAAGTGATCTGTGTGCAAGGTAAAATGTATGTTGTGTAGGTATGTATGAAACCTTTGTACTGAATTAATGATAGCTAATGTTTCAATTTCTGAGGCAGTATAATTCTGTTCATAAGGATGAAGTTTTCTTGAAAAATAACCTATGGGGTGTAAAATGCCTTGTTCATCTGGTTGTTTAAGAACTCCTGCTATTCCTAGACTTGACGCGTCTGTGAATAAATGGCATGGTTTTGATGGGTCATAAATATATAGTACAGGTTGTGATATGAGTGAATTTTTAAGTGTTTGGAAGGCTTGTTCATGTTTCGCACTCCATAGCCAAGAAGCATTTTTAACAAAAGTTCATTCAAAGGTGACCTAATTTGCGCATAATGGGGAATAAATTTATTATATATATTTATGGTGCCTAAAAATCTCTGTAAGGTTTTAATATTATATGGTCTATTTAATTTTAAAATTGCTTCAATATTTGTGTTATTTGGTGTATATTTTCTTGAGTTAATAGTATATCCTAAGAATTGTATTTCTTTTTGTAAAAATTTGCATTTATTGAGATTGAGTTTTATATTCTCTTGTTCGAATATACCTAATATGTCATCTAAATGTTTAATGTGTTCTTCATAAGTTTTGGAGTGTATAATAATGTCATCAAAATAATTTAAGGCATAGTGTATGCTATGTCTAGTGAAAACTGACTTCATAATCCTTTCAAATTGTGAAGGTGCATTTTTTAGACCATATGGAAGTCTGTTCCATTCATAACATCCTAATTGTGTTACAAATTAAGTTTTATGCCTATCTTTCTCATCTATGGGTATATGCCAATATGCATTTTTAAAATCTAGAATAGTATATATTTTTGACTGTGATAACCTATCTATAATTTGTTCTATAAGTGGAATTGGAGTATGTTCTGGAACTGTTTTTGATTAAGTTTCCTATAATCTATACAGAGTCTTGTGGGGTGATTTGGGGTATCAGATTTTTTATCCACTAATAATGCAGGAGAACTATAGGGGCTAGATGAGGGTCTAATAATATCATATTTTAGTAATTCAGTTATTTGTTTTTGTATTTCAGCATTATTGTAAAAAGATGTCCTATATGGCTTTTGTGCTATGGGAATATTATCTAAAAGAGATATGCAAATTGGGTTAGTCTTTATGTGTCCTATATCAAAATTGTGTTTAGAAAAAACATTCCTATATTTATGCAAAATATCTGAAATTGTTTGATTAGAGAAATTTGGAATAATATCTAACTTACTAAAGTCTAAATATGAATTATAATTTGTTATAGGACATGGTTGTCGCATACTGTGATATGAGTTAGAATCAATAATGGGATTTGAGAGAGAGAGAGAATTAGGATCTATAAGTTTAACATTTGTAGTTGGTATATCAAAAGAATTGAAATTACACAATGGGTTAATATTTAAAAGAGATGAATTTTTAACATAGTATGGGTCTGGAATGCATAGGGTAGTAGCATATGACTTCTGATTATCAGTTTTTAGATTAAAGGAATACAAGAATTTATAATTTTGGAAAAGAAGGTTTTTTTGAGAAATCTATTTGTAACTTAAATATATAAAATGTTGGTAAACCTAAAATAAGATATTCTATTGGGCTATCACAAAAACAAACATTTCTTGATACTTTGTAATTTTACCTAAGCTAAGCCTAACTAATATTTTGTATAATGGGTAAGTAAATCCTTCTACCTGACCTATTCTTTCTTTTGGAGAATTATCTAATATTTTATAATAAATATAGTTTAAATATTTCAAAGGAATAATGGAAATAGATGATGCAGTGTCAAGTAAACAAGGTAAATATATTTGGTTTATAAATACTGAGAAAAGCAATAATGTTCTACCTGGGTTGATGCGCTTCGGATGAGTATTGTTCTTAAGTGGGCAGTCTCTATGGAAATGGATCTGGTTGGGTAGCTGGTGAGAAGCACATATCTTACAGGGGTATGGAGGCTGGTCCCATTGATTTGTGGGGTTCTTGCTGGTGATGAGTTGCTGCTGCTGTCCTGGGAAAAGGCTGGTATTGATGAGCTTGGGAGGAGTTGGAGTTAAATTTTTTACTGGAGTGCTTGTACTGGTAGAGGGTTGTTGGGGTTCTTCTTTATTTGTTGATAATTTTAATTGGGTTGTGATTTTATACCAGTCTGAAGGTTCTTGTACTCTTGCAGCTATTAGATATTTTTTTAGGTGATCTGGCATTCCATCTGTAAGTGCCTATAGTAAAAGTGTTTTTTCAAGATTAAGTTCATTGGCTAAGGCAGATTTTTCTTAAAAATATTGTTCAAGATCATTATTGTCATTATATTTTAAATTTATAAACCTACTAAATATATTTGAATCTTTAATTGTGAAATATGTTATCAAATTTTGTTCTAAATCCCCCAATTATCTATATCTTGTAATTCTTCTATGTAATAACTGAATGATTCTCCCTCGAGATAATTTGATATATTATTTAGTTTAAAATCTTCATCAAGATGTTTCTGTAAACATTTTTTGTTAAAGAATTTGAGCCAAGATATTATGTTTAAATTTTGACCATTAAATTTCGGTATTTCTTTAGTACTTGGATTTGGCGTCATGGCATGTTCTACATTCCTTTGTTTGCGAGACATTTTGTAAAAATAGTTTTATAAAATTTGAATAATTTATAGAGCAATTGGGTTGAAAATTCAGGTAATCCTGTCGACTTATTGTTATGAATTTTTTTTTTGTTGTTGTTAGACAAAGGGTTGATAAGACAAAGGATGGATAAGATAAAGGGTTGGTGTGCAGTCGTGATAAAAAAAATATAATTATTTACCGTCAAGTAGCTTTTATTTTCAAAATTACTTGAGGAAATATTACACATTAGTTAGTTTCACATTATATAGAATTTATAAAGTTAATCCTATATTAGTGATTTAAAAGGATAGATATATTAACTACGCCTATTTACAACAAAACTATACAACAAAACTATACAACAAAAACTGAAAGTTTTTCTAAAAACGATGATAACAAAAGTAAAATTATCAATGAATAAAATAAAAAATATATTTTTTAAGATATAGAAATATTTGAGTTTTTAGATTATATAATATATATAATTGAGACCTCAAAAGCACCCTACAAAATTTCCAATGATATCAAATTTACAGTAACCCGAACAATCAAATATTAAATTAAGACCAAACGAGAGATCGTTTAGAAGATAATTTAAATATTTGAATTTTCATTTAGATTACATAAAAATGAGATGTATAAACAAAATTGAATTCCATCAAATAATTCACCTCAATTTGGTAAAAATCTAAATGTTAGATGGATAAAAAATATAAAAGTTAATTTTCATATTAATTCCAATATATTTAAAGAGGAGGGTTATCTACACTTTTTCTAATAATCGGTTAAACTTTCCCGATATCTATGATTAAAAAATAAATAAATTTAAGATTCTCAAAAGTCAATAAAAACGATGTTTTAACTTGTGGAAAACTCGTCAGACGATAGATAAATTTTCATTTCCCTCTTGCTGGAGGGTTATTGGAGTTTACTATGATTAAACCAATTTTCCATAACCGTAATTATTATCTAGATGTGCAAAAAATAAAAATAAAAAAATTAATAAATGCATTTAAATAATACAATAATTATCATAACAAGTTTTTTTTTTCTGCCGGTTTGGCGAGCCAACCCAATTTGATTGGGATGAAATTATTGAATTTAAGAAAAATCAGTAAATGTTCTCTAATTAAATTAACCGAATCAATAGTCTCGCTCCCAGCCTCTGATGAAAGTTAACATCCTTTTAATTTTTCGCAACTGAAACTGAAGATGTTATTTAGGGAATCGTCACCAACGGACATCGGAGAATTTTTACAATTGAATTAGAGGCAATTATAATATAAGATTACGATTGGAAGAAGAAAAATAAAAATGAGTAAAATGTGTGGTAACACAATAATTATAGTTATATTAAATATATCATCGTCGTTTGTTTTAACGTGATATTTTATTTATTTTTTACCGGTAATTTCGTTGAATATATATTTATTATATTGTTTAATATTTTATCTACGAAGTGTAATATTTTAATTTTGTCTATTTTAGATATTTCGATATGTTCTTTCTAATTTTATTTATTTCTTTGAAAAGAACTACATTTCATTATAATTTCTAAGTAATTATTTTATACACCTTTCAATCATATTTGTATATAGATATGATATTCCATCTTAAACACATATATATAGTAAGAATAATAAACAAAATATAGCCAAAAGATATTTCCTTAAATAAAATATATATTTAATTTTTTTATATCATATACTACTCTGATCAAAAAGTTTCGACACTTTGATCATAAGTTAAAAAAAACTTTATTATTCTACCAAATTCAAATTGTCCCCTTCAAAGTAGTCCCCGTTGGCCGCGATGCACTTCAGCCACCATTTTTTCAGTCGGCAAAACACCTCTGGTAGTCTGTTTTCGGGATCGCCTTCATGGCCTTCTTCGATTCCACTTTGATATCTTCTATGCTCTGAAATTTCCGACCCTTAACTTTTTTTGAGCTTTCCAAAAAGGAAGAAGTCGCAGGGGGCCAAATCGGGACTGTAGGGGGGTTGGGGGAACACAGAGGTTGAGTGGTTCTGCAGGAACTTCGAGATTTTGAGAGCAGTGTGCGCCGGCGCGTTATCGTGGTGGAGGATCCACGACTTGCTCCTCCATAGCTCCGGCCGTTTCTGCCTGATCGCTTCCCTCAATTGCCTCAAAACTCCCAGGTAGGAGTCAGTAATTATTGTAGAGCCTTGTTGTTGAAATTCATGATGAACGATGCTCTGGTAGTCGAAGAACACCGTCAACATGACCTTGACTTTGCTGGGAGCCTTCCTCGCTTTCTTTGGTCTCGGCTCGTTTTTGAAGCGCCACTCCGATGCCTGTTGGGTAGTTTCCGAATCAAAGCGGTAAATCCATGTTTCGTCTCCAGTAATGACCCTCTTCAGCAATTCGGCGTCGTCGGTTGTCGCTTCGGCCGTTTCTTTCCGGGCGTTCTTTTGATCAAAAGTCAAATCTTTGGGAACGAGAACGGCGTTGAGTCTTCTCACTCCCAAAATGTCCTTCATAATCGATTGAGTCCACCCGAATGATATCCCTGCTTCTTCGGCGACCTCCCTGACAGTTATTCGTCGGTCTTAACTCACCAGTTCCAACACCTTGTCCACTTTTTCAGGCGTGGTTGATGTGGACGGTCTCCCGGAACGCTCGTTGTCGGCGGTCTCTTCCCGACCCTCCTTGAAGCGCTTGTACCACTCGAAAACTCGTCTTCGGCCCATGACGGCATCCCCGTAGGCTGTTTGCAACATCCAAAAAATTTCAGCATCCTTGAATCCGTTTTTCACACAGAACTTAATGCAAATTCGTTGATCTTCCATTTCGGTGACTAACGAAATCGAAGCACGGGCAAAATGGCTTCACTTCGAACGGCCGCTGCTCGCGCTGTTGTGGTGCGTGATTTTTGAAAATTGGCAGGTCTCCAAGCCAAGGGTGACGCTTGCGTTTGCCACAAACCGAGAGAAAATATATGAGCAAAGTGTCGAAACTTTTTTATCAGAGTAGTATATGGGATATATATGCGTTATTTGTTTTTGTTTTAGAATTAAAAATATCGATTTTCTACACACAATAAATACTTCATTTATTTTTAAAATGACATTTTTAGTTTTTATATAACTATTTTGAGTTTTGTGCAGATAAAAAAGTCTTACGTTTTAAGACAGCATTTTAAAGTTTAATAGCGACCGCTTAAAGTTGAATTTCAATATATTTAAAAGTTTATAAGCACGCGCGGAATTATTTGAATATTGATAAAACTAAATTCTAAATAGTTTGCAACATTTTAAATTTTAATTGCAACATTTTAAATAAATAGAGACCTTTTAATGTGTGAAAATAACATTTAAAGGTCAAATAGTAGCATCTAGACGATATAAAATATTTAAATTTTATTTGTAATATTTTATATTGAGGCCTTCCATTTTATTATAATGGCATTAAGTTACACATTTTTAATTATAATAAAAGTCATATAAGAAAAATGATTGCAACGTCATTTTTATAATGAAACTACATTGGTTTTGATGCAAAATTATATAATTTCGCCATATTTTGTCACTTTGAAACATGCCCAGAACAAAAGCTATTCCGAAGAGTTTGAGCTTCGACACAAATTCTATATTTGTGTTCCTATCCTTGTATTACCTATTAAACCTGTTTATAAGAATAGTTAAAATTAACACACACAGAGAAATGGAAATTCTGCCGGTTTCTGGATAATAACCCAGTACAGGGCGTGCTTTAAAAAAGTTTTGTTACGTTGCTGTGTCAAGGATGGCCAAATAAGAAAGAGTGATCTGTAAGGATCTCTGTTCGACTGATCTTTATTTACCTTCGTGTATAATGGAGAGACATAGAGTAACATGCAATAGAGCATCATCCAACAGCCACCGTCAAAAACAGGGAGGACGACTTCATTTCTGCTGGCCGTCAGCTGGGCTTCTTCCTTGTTGATTGGTCCACCTCAGCGGGGTGAATCCATGTGGCCGAGAACTGACCCTGCTTTCCACCACGGCGTTTGTCGAAACTTTCTTTATTTCTTCGCCGTAACAGTTAATTATCTTTTTCATGTTTGATTTTAATTATATACTGCAAGAATTCTTATAATGATAAAAATGGGCATTCCGATTCATAATGAAAAAGGTGGGTTGGTGGAAGGATGATCTAAACCGTTGGTTTTCAACCGCTACGACCCGGGTTCGATTCCCGCATTGGGCACTTTTTTTTATCTGATTAAAAAAATGCTCCAATGGCCCCCGATTCTTGCAAAAGTCCAACCCAACCAGCGAGTGCAAGTAACCAAACGGGGCTCTGGAACATTTGTAAGTGCAAAGTCGAACTGCTTTTCACATGTGTAGACATGTGGTGCACTTACAGTAAAAACAGTCGCCTTCTTCTACCTACCATGATTATCATGGCCTGTACCACGTGTACTAGAGATAAGAAAAAAAATGAAAAAGAAAGATTTCAAAATAGCAGAATACAGCTATTATAACATTGTTAAAACATAAAGGGAGATTGTTTCAATTTTCGTATCCATATATAATTGATTTGAGATACAGTTACTTTGTGAAACATATGTGACAAAATGTTATGATGTAATAAAATATTAATACAGAGGGTAATTTACTTTAAAAGTATTCAAATTTATATTCAATATGATTTCTTGAACTTTAAACAAATTAACGACTTCAATAGTTCTATAAAATTAGACTTATTACAAAGTATTCATATTGATTTTAGTCCCAATCATCTAAGCAACCTTTCCACAGGCCTTCAAATGTAGTTAACCGCTTTTATTTTCTTAGCCTTTTTCTCAATAGTCCGAATACATAGATATATTCTTAGGAATGGTATCAGGGTATTTTGCAGTTAAAAGACTTGATTCAGTATAAAATTCCGTGTCCATTTGTGTAAGGGCCATGTAGTTGATCTCAAGGTAAGGTTCGAAGTTTCATCTTGTTCGATTCATTCTCCTCTACTCTCATTTCTGTGCAAATTAGAAATAGCTTCTTAAACTTTCCTTCAGTATTTACCTCTTTGAGGTTATTCTGAATTGATATTGTAACAAAGTATTTATTAATACAAAGCAATAACGCGTCATCTATATATAACGAATGAAGGCATTGATAAGTTTATTAATAGAGTATAATTTTTTGTTCATAATTTGCTACTCTGTAATCTTTCCTCATTCTTTATATTCTGTTTATTATTTATAGTTTGTTCTTGCCTTGAATAAATTGCTGTATCATCCTGAAGATCGTCTTCCCTAATTTTCCGCGTGGCAATATTAACATTATTTTTATCATTGCCAATATTGAGCGTCTCTTTTAAGCAAAACCAGCGACAATTATGCAATCTTTCAAAAAAACTATTTTTATATCTAGTCTTTAGCGGCCCGATTTGTTTCTAACATATTAAATCACACATGGGCGGTTACAATTTTTGATGTAAATTCAAGCTTCATCCGATGTAACTGTGGAATAATGGAGATCCACTTCGGGGCGTCGTCCAGAAGTCTCGGGTGACTGTAAACAAACAAGCCCCGGCGGCGCCAGCCGCCAACAAAGAACCAGAACACGGCCTGGTCTGACGCTGACCAGTTGGGTGTTTTCCTCTGTCCTCTTGTTTGTTTGTTTGAAGGAGAATTTTACCCTCTCCTTTCTGCTATTTAGTCATCTGATTTAAATCCTTGCAACAGCCCACAAAAGAATCATCACTGCGAATTCTTCTACCGAATTTCGCATCAGTGTTTTGTGAAACGATTACCCGACATTTTTTCATAAAGTGGCGTCCCCGCGGTTGGGCTTCTGATAAGGCAAGATCAAGTGGATTTAACGGCGGAGTACAAGTCAAGACTCAAGATAAGTACCTTTTGTTTTACCTTATGTTTATAGTTTACTAGACGGGTGACCCGGGCTTCGCCCCAGGATTGACCCGTGTGCATATCTACCCGAGTGATATATATTTAGATAAGATTTTTTATAATTGTTTGTTATTAGCATTATCTATTTGTTTGCATCAGCATAATTTTATCTAATCTTTGATAGAGGGCGCTGTTCGTGAGCTAAGTAGAATAATTTGAATATATAGTTTTAAAAATTGATTTATATATTTTTTAAAATAGCCTATCGTCTTCCCCGTATTTTTTAACATATGTATGGAAATTTTGGTTTGAATTAGTGAACTACTGCGAATTTGTATACGGACATACAAACAAACAAACATACAAACATTGATTTATATATATATAGATTTTGAAAAATGGAAATTTTAAAAAGGCGTTGAAATTTACTTAGAAAGCGACTAACTCGCATCTTGAAGGCGACAGAAGAGTTTCCGTCAAGTACTCCACCAATACCTGTAGAGGACATTGAAAATAATAGAAAAGTCATTGAAGAAACTCATAGTGAGCTTCTTGTGATCCAAGGCAAGATAAGAGACTTCATGCTAATTTCAGACGTTAGCGAAGAGGAACTAGAGCACGACGACGAGGAAGCCTTGGGATATACCTTCAGATATAAGAAGATATGTAAAAAATGTCTGGCTCTTGTTAAACCTAAGGTCGCTGCATCAAGTCCCACGACCAGTGAAGTGAGCTTCGCTTCTAGCTCACACCATAGAATTAAAACTTCCCAGGATCTCGGACTATCTCCCATTGGCCAGGAATCAGTTAAACACGTGGTGTTTGGAGGCCATACTAGTGAAAGTGTCAACCAAGAATACAGTGTCACTTTGGGTCATGCATCAGGGAATTTTAAAATGGTCGCGAAGATTATTGATCAACGAAATATCTATGGTAACGACTGAGCCGCGGGCCATGGTTGAAAGAACTCAAAGCCCGCAGAATCTGAGTTCCTGATATTGGAGAGGATGACAAGGAAATTAAAATACTTCTAGGATGTGATGTGTTGGGATTTATTTTCATGATGAAATCTTGTATGATGTCAAATGGCTTGACTGCGGCGCAGACGCGTTTTGGATGGACTTCAATGGGAGAATGTCAGCCAGGTAGTGACGTTTCACTCGCTCATCATGTTACAACGATGACAATTTCGGAGAGCAGTATAACCAATCTGTGGAATCTCGATGCTCTTGGCATTATGGATCCTATTGAGGTTAAACAGAAAGATCAGAGAGACGCATTGGCGCGTCGACATTTTCTAAAAACAGTCCAACATTCTGTTTCTGGAAGATATGTTGTTTCCCTCCCGTGGACTATAGATAATGCTAAAATCGCGGACAACAGGGAGATTGCTAAGAAGAGATTAGAACAGACGACTAAGAAATTAATCTCTTCGAATCTTTATGAGGACTATGATGATATTTTCCGAGGCTGGTTGGCTGGTGAGATAATTGAGAAAGTCCCAGCTGAACAACACGACGCTGAGGCCTTCTGCCTGCCTCATCGTCCTGTGGTGAAACTCTCCAGTGGGACTACGCCTATCAAGCCTGTCTTTGATGCTTCTAGCAAGGTCTATAGATCCCCATCTTTAAATGACTGTCTTGAAAAAGGACCTAACCTCATAGAGATGATTCCCAGCCTTATGCTAAGATTTGGAAATGGCAAGTTTGGTGTCGTGGCAGACATTGAGAAAGCGTTTCTGCAGATTGAGGTGAATGAAAGGGACAGAGATTACCTGCGTTTTCTGTGGTATTCCAAAAATGGAGAAAAGACAGAAGTATTCAGACATAGACGTGTCGTTGCAAACGTGTCGTTCAAGGTTGCAAAAATCCTTTTATGTGGACAATTTAGTCACAAGAGTGAACTCTTTTGAAGAGTTAAAAGATCTGAAATTGACCGCAACGTCCATCATGGAAAATGCTCGGATGGAGCTAAGCCGTTGGGAGCATAGCCTGGACGTAGCCTCCGATACTTACCCCTATGAAAGAGCAGAGATATCTAAAGTGCTTGGTATATATTGGGATAAAGGTAAAGATTGTTTGTCATGTGAAATTTCCGTATCCATACCCCCCAAGATAACCAAAATGAGTATCCTGTCCTGCTTAGCTCAGATATATGACCCTATTGGGTTTCTGAGTCCAATATTAATAAAGCCTAAAATTATATTGCAAAAAGCTTGGACTCTAAAGTTGGCATGGGACGACGAATTGGACCGTCACTACAAGGATGAACTAAGCCTATGGTTCGACGACCTTCAGCTGCACAGAGGCATGAAAATTCCTAGGAATTTCAATCCATTGATGGTACCGCAGAAGGACTGGCAGATACACACGTTTGTTGATGCTAGTAGTGAAGCTTATGCTGCTGTGCTCTTCCTTCGGACGCGGTTGGTGACAAAGTTGAAGTGCATATGCTGGCGGCTAAGTCTCGAGTCGCTCCTCTCAAGAGACCTCCGATACCAAGACTTGAACTTTTAGTCTGTATTGTAGGAGCACGATTAAACAAGATGATCTTTGTAGCTCTAGAGTTGAAAGATGTCACAAATGTATTCTGGTCTGATGCCACAACAGCCCTCGCTTGGATAAAGCGCGATGATCAGTGAGGAATCGCGTTGAAGAGAAATGCAGACTTAGTGAACCAGGAGATTGGAGATATGTTCCTAGCGAGTGCAGGATGCAGCCTCTTTCAATTGATACAGTCTAGATGGTGGGAGGGCACTTCCTGGTTAAAACTCTCCGAAGAATATTGGCCTTCCAGGTATAGAGACCTGAATGAAGAAGAAATCTGTGCGGAAAGAAAATTGCTGTTGTGACAACAGTTAAGAGTACCGATCATTGGTATATGAAATATTTCTCCTCGTTCATAAAAAATGTGCGGATGATGGCGTGGATTAGAAGATTCATCAACAACCTCCGATCTTCAACGAAAGTAAAGGGCGAACTTTCCGTGAAGGAGATCGACGAAGCGGAGCTAGCGCTTTTGAAATTAGTTCAGGCCGAGTGTTTCCTTAGCTCTCTATACCTGGCCTGAAGGTATATGAAGTAGAAGGAATCCTGCGTGTGAAAACAAAATTAATTTACAGCAGCGACGAATTTGGCTTCCGTTTGCCAGTACTATTACATGGGACTCATCCGTTGATTGAACAAATGATATGTGATTTACACGTTGAGAATTGCCACGCTGGTGTACAAATTTTGATGAAAACACTTCGGGAAAAATATTGGATAGTAAAAGCGAGACAGACCATTAAGAATATAGTGAGAAGATGTGTCACATGTCGCCGCTTCTCCGCTAAACCCGTTGTGGAGGAAGACGCTCCATTGCCTGCCACTCGAGTACATAACGCCAAGGTATTCGAGGTGGTAGGGATTGATTTGGCGGGCCCGCTCTATCTGAAAGATCGGACCAAGACCTGGGTTGTTCTCTTCACCTGTGCTGTGTACCGCTGTGTACATTTGGAACTGCTAATATCTCTCAGCACAGGAGATTTCCTAAAGGCCCTGGAGAGATTTATCAAGAGACGAGGACGTCCATCCACTATCTTCAGCGACAACGGAACAAATTTTGTAGGAGCCAATAAATTCTTTAAACAGATTGACTTGGAACGCGTTTCTAACGAGGGGAAAGTGAAGCGTATTGAATGGAAATTCATCCCGCCCACTGCTGCCTGGTGGGGTGGATGGTGGGAGAGATTGATTCGTTCCCTCAAAGATATACTAAAAAGAATGCTCGGAACATCAACATTGACATATCAACAATGATGACCCTGCTGTGTCATGCAGAGGCAGTGATGAATGGAAGGCCCATGACTTATGTCAGCGACGATCCGAATGATCTTGTGACAATATCACCTTCCATGTTCCTATGCAGAGGCAGTGATGAATGGAAGGCCCATGACTTATGTCAGCGACGATCCGAATGATCTTGTGACAATATCACCTTCCATGTTCCTACAAGAACAGACAGATGTCGAGTTTCCCGAGTGCCAGAATATGGGATCTAATCCAACGACACAGAAACTGCGCTATTTGAGCAAGCTGAGGGAGGAGTTGAAATCACGATTCAGGAAGGAATATTTGTCCCTCCTGGTTCAGAGAAACAGACGCATTTACAATCCAAAACTCCAGGCTGGGGATGTTGTCCTTGTTGGTATGGACAACAAAAAGCGTAACTTCTGGCCATTAGCAGTGATCGAGGAGATATTATTTGGAAGATATGGAGTGAATAGATTAGTGAAGGTGAAAACCGCAGTAGGAACCTTCCTAAGACCTATTCAGAAAATATATCCCTTGGAAATATCATCAACAGCAGCTTCTTCGCGTTTGCTGAACGATAAAGAGAAAACTGCAAATATTCAGATTAGATCGGGAAGAACCGTTTGTATACCCAACCGTTTGAACGCTTATTATTGTTTTCCTATTGCGCCTAGAGGAAAACAGGTGGGAGTATGTGAAATAATGGAGATCCACTTCGGGGCGTTGTCCAGAAGGCTCGGGTGACTGTAAACAAACAAGCCTCGGCGGCGCCAGCCGCCAACAAAGAACCAGAACACGGCCTGGTCTGACGCTGACCAGTTGGGTGTTTTCCTCTGTCCTCTTAAGATGTTTTGAATAAATTTAGTTTGAAGGAGACTTTTACCCAATCCTTTCTGCTATTTAGTCATCTGATTTAAATCCTTGCAACAGCCCACAAAAGAATCATCACTGAGAATTCTTCTACCGAATTTCGCATCAGTGTTTTGTGAAACGAATACCCGACATTTCTTCACAGTAACAATGTGCTTCCATTTTTATCACTAAATGCTTTTCATTGGGTTTTCTATATTTTGTATTCCTTTCATGGATTTAATAGATATGAATCTCCAGTATATGAATTAAATAATGCAACAGGTTTCTGGAGATGAGTTTATTTTCATTTCTATTGCAATATAAGGCTTTCAGCTATTACCACCCTTCTACAGGGGTACAGAAATAAACAATGATGAAACGCCGTTCATGGATGTGTTTGCGGTAAAATGTAAACTTTGATTTTTCCTCATAGCTAGATTCAATTCTTTATAATTCTAGAGACAGTAGATTGGGAAATATCCATTCGTGCTGCAATAAAAGGCGTTCTTTGGTTAAATGACCTACCTGTTTGGCAATGGTTTTCAAATGTTTCGAAAGTTTCTTCGATTACTTCTCATTTGAGACTGATTATTCTGCACCATCGAAATTGTTTTTATTGCTAAATTTTGTACAGGGCATTGCGCGAATTAGAATTTTTTTTAAATCAGAATAACGACTCGAATTAACAGAGTCAATTGTAATACAGAAATTTAAAACAATGTATTTGTATGTAAATATATTTAAGATCGAAAAACTGGTCACACCTTGTAGAAATGGGAGGGGCGGCACTACGGGAAGTCTTTTTTTTTTTTTTTTTTTTTAAGAAAACTTCTTAATTTTGTAAAAAATAGTGGTCGCTTTAGAGAGAAAGTTGCCTTCAAGAGAGTACGTATTCAAGAGGTTTGTGACTGTATCACGTTTAAGTTAATTTTGATAACTTTTATATTATTTATTTAAGTAACCCAGGTTCCTGGAGCGTACGATAACTTTTATTATCCTTCATAGAGAAGAAAATATATTTCAAATATTAAATTGAAATATTTAACTCGGTGTCTGCGAAAGCGTTTTTAAAAGTTTAGCAAAATATTTAAACAAATTTTACACACAAATAACACATTTAAAAATTCCAAATCTGTTTCAACAACCATAAAAATTAATAAAAGATTAAATATTTTTTAATAACTTGAAAAATAGATTCAAATCTATTTACAAACTAATCCTGTAGCCGCCTATCAAACAACAAAAATAATCAATTGGAAATGTCAAAAGGAAATTTCCATTTGAGCTCCCCCAGAATTAGGAAAGAACTCGTGAAGTGTTTGTGTGGCAGACGATGTTGAATATTCATCTCGAATTATTAATATTTTGATTAGCCACTAATTAATTTTGGATTTGGTTTATTTACAGGACGGGGAAGGATTACTAGCCGGCAGAGCTGCTCTATAAAGTGATTAAATTAAACGTACTTATTGATCCCTAGACCTAAAGTATTCCCCTCGTGTCCCAAGATAACGAGTTTATGACGAGAAGATTTAGAAGGAATTTATTGTGCTGCGATTATTAATTGCGTCGAGATGAGAAGGGAGAGAATTAAACTACAGCTTATAACATAAATATTCAAAAGTAGCCATTTCCAATCTAGCTATTGTCTCTTCAACAACTAAATAAGAAGGGGTTAAAGAGGTGTTAGAATGGCGATGGAATGATATTTGGATGCTTTCCTGGGTGTATAATCCACAACATTTACCAAAAGATATGAATATAAACATTTTTCAATATAACGAAGGAATTTTAAATAATTACAATGCTATATGTTCTAGAAATTATTAGTCAGGTTTATCATTTTGCATATATTCTTTGAAAAACATAGTAGAAGTGTGTCTTAAAAGTGCTTTTACTCAGCTCAAAAACAGGGGGGAAAATAATTATTTTGTTATACTATTATGATATATGATATAAACTATTTATATTCCTGACGAGTATATAGATAAAGCAATAAAGACATCTAAATTTGGGTCCAATTTGCATATGGAAAATTGTTACTGTATTGGATTTGTTTCTTTTAGTAAAAACAACAATATGAACGCACGAATTTTTGGTTAAAAGTATACGGTAAGCAAAAAAGTAATGAACAAAAGAAATGCTTACACGCAGTTTTCTGAAATTCAAAGTGGCCGGGCTAGAATAAGGTCGTCCAAAATGAGTTTATTAAAAAAAAATGTTCAGAAAATTTCATATATTCTGCTCAAAATGTACATATCAAATGTTACATATTAGAAAAGCTGGAACGAGTAAAATATAAGTGCACCGTATTTTGATGAGCACACATCTTGAAAATAAAATACTTTCTACTAAAAATGACATCGCCAATTCCTATCCGGAACTGTCTATAAGTACCTGGCGAAAAGAAAGTGTTTTCATTTTGCCACATCCTTCTTATTCGCCTAACTTATCGCTATGCGATCTCTACTGGTTTAGGTAATTGAAACCCATTGAAATTTGAGAGATTTCCAATTGTGGCTGAAAATAAATCTTATGTGAGGAGGAACACTGAAGGTAATCACAGCAGAGGGATGTATTCAGGGTCGTCTTCTCACAGCAATATGGGGGAAATATTCATGCCATTAAAGCTGACATTTTTAAAAAGGATGTTTTACCTAAATAAACAAAGTTTGGGGTTTATCAGTATGTATATTTCTACACACATAGAAAAAAACTTAAGGAAATGGAAAATCTTTGATATCGCTTGTCTTCTGATTTTTGAAGAAGAAAGACAATTTTTCTCACACTTGGTTATCTCTTGTGTCTTTAATAAATTTCACTGTGTATCAAATATCCATCATAGTTATTGTCTGATAATCTTAATATACATGTTAAAAGATACAACTCTCTTAATTTTTGTCTATGAGTTTTGTTGGAATAGCGATCAAAATATTGGCATGGAGCATTGGAGGATCGACCAATCAACGGCCGCGGCGGCGCTGCGGTCGACGTCAAGATTTTCAGTCTTTGTCCCTCGCCTTCCTATATCTACTTGCCTTTAAAATGTTGCTACTTTAACATCTTGTTTTAAGTTACTCTGTTTAATAAATAATCTTTTTATTCCTTGATTCAATCTCAAACTTCAACAGGTTATGGGCCCAGCACGCTTCCACTGCGCCTAAAAGGATTAACCGCCAGCAGTGAGTAAGCCTTTGTTTTGCTCGAAGTTTAGGCGTCAACCGCCAACCATAACCCTAGTTTCTTTTTGTCGTTGGCCGATTCCAAGACAAAGAAGATGAGCGAAGATTGTCTTTCAAGGATTAAAGTTTTTAATGGTGAAAACTTTTCACTATGGAAATTCCAATTCAGGCTTCTTATGGAACAACAAAAATTACTAGAATTATTGGAAGGCTTAGAAATAAAGCCGAATGTTGTTTCCTCCGACAGTAACTCTGAAAGTCCACTACAGAATTGGAAATCAAAGGACGTTAAGGCAAGGATGTTATTATCACAGGCAATCGAATTAAGGTTTCTTCAGCCCCTGATGAACTGTACTTCCGCTTCAAAAATGTGGCAGAAATTACTTTCTATTCATGAACAAAAATCCGAATTTACTATTGGCCTACTTTGGCAACAATTCTTCGATGCACGATTGACATCGGAAACAATAAGTGATTACATAGCAAAAATTGAAAATATTTCTGCACAAATTTCACAAATGGGCGGAACCATAACGGAAGATCAAAAGGTAGCAAAAATTTTAAATACTTTGCCTTCGAGTATGCGCTACTTTGTTGCAGCGTGGGAATCGTTAGATCCGAAAGCTCAAACTCTTAACAATTTAACTGCAAGACTTTTGATTGAAGAAACAAGGAATCAACAAAGCGGTTCTTCTAAACAAGATGAGGCCTTATTACACAGGCAAGCACGAACGAAGCCTAAAGATACACAACGTTCTTTTCAAGATGCCAAGAAGAACACTAAATGCCACTATTGTCACAAAATTGGACATTGGAGCCGCGAATGTAGAAAAAGATTAGCTAATGAGAAAAATAAATCCAAAAATCTTCATGATTCAAAAGGAAGTTCAAGTGATTATGGACTTATTTTGTGCGATAATCAAGTAGAGCCCAATGATATTTGGTATGCTGACAGCGGTGCAAGCTGCAGCATGACATTTCGACGAGAGTGGTTCATGACCTACACGCCGTTCACCAGTGATCATCCAATCTACTTGGGAGACAACTCGACACTACTTGCAGAAGGCATGGGAGACATCGAGATTCAAGCCTACGTCGACGGTGGATGGTACAATACGTACATAAGAAATGTGCTCTACTCGCCGCAACTAAAGAAAAAATTGTATAGCCTTTCTACGTCCACAAGAAGAGGATTCAACGTCATTATCAAACATGACAAGCTACAGATCTTCATGGATAATGACCTAAAAGCCGTAGTAGTGCGTCATGACGGCCTCTACAGGATGCTCTTCAAGGTTACGTCATCATCACAAGGATACATCACCAGCGAGAACAAGCTTCAGTTGTGGCACGAGAGACTTGCGCATCTTCCAGTTGCTACACTTCGAGAGATGGCGACCAAAGGATTGGTGGATGGTCTGCAGCCTCAAGATTTAGAGGGAGAATTTTTCTTCTGTGAAAGATGCCAACTTGGAAAAGCCCATAGAAAGTCGTGCTATCCCTCAGATGGCAAAAACTACCAGCTAGGTGAGTTTATTTATGCTGATATTTGTGGCCCAATGCAGACTCAATCATTAAGTAAATATCTGTATTTCTGCTTATTTAAAGATTACTTTAGTGGTTATCGCCATATTTATTTTATTAAAAACAAATCAGATGTGCTAGATATATTCAAAGAATATGCTACTCTAATCTATACTCAAACTGGAAATAAGATAAAAGTTCTTAGGACTGATAATGCGCTAGAATTCAAAAGCGATAATTTTGCAGATTTATGTAAAAGATTTGGGATAATTCACGAGTTCACTGCACCTTATGTGCACGAACAGATAGGACGTATAGAAAGAGACAATCGTACGATTGTGGAAGCAGCCAGGTCCATGCTAAATTCACGAAATCTTCCAGGATTTTTTTGGGCTGAGGCATGTAACACAGCCACTAATATTCTAAATAGAAGTGCGACTAAGCAAACCCCTGGAACGACACCTTATGAACTTTTCTTTGGCACAAAGCCTAATGTAGCTAACTATAAAATATTTGGCTGTAATGCTTATATGCATATTCCCAAAGAAAACCGTAAAAAGTGGGATAATAAATCGATAAAACTTATGTTTTTAGGTTATGACAATACAAGCAAAAATTTTAGATTATGGGATTGGAAAACTAGAAAAATAAGAATTTCTAAAGATGTCACATTCGATGAGAAAGCTACTCCAGATAGAGAATCTACCAAACCCAAAGAAATAATATTTCAGATTAACAGCGCTCCGGATGAATCACCAGTTGCGACAGCAAACATTCCAGTGCAGGAAATGCCGCCAGTATCCGATATCAGTTCGCATCCAATGATAACACGCTCTAAAGTTTCGAATAGCCAATGTAACTTTGCGCTCGCTGATGAACCCAGTAACTATATAGATGCAATAACGAGTTCAGATTCAGAAAGATGGAAATTAGCCATAGATGAAGAGATTGATGCATTAAATAAAAATAAAACATGGACTTTAGAACGTTTGGCAGATGGTCATAAACCTATCGGTTGTAAATGGGTTTATAAAATTAAAACGGAGTCCGATGGTACAATTCAACGGTTCAAAGCCAGATTAGTTGCAAAAGGCTATTCTCAAATCAAAAATGTTGACTATTTCGATACGTTTAGCCCAGTAGTCAGGTATGATTCGTTACGCATTCTTTTATCACACGCTGCTTCTGAAAGGATGTTTCTTAAGCAATTCGATGTAAAGACAGCTTTTCTCAATGGCGAATTAGAGGAACTTGTTTATCTTGAACAACCAGAAGGCTACAAGAGAGATGATAATAGCTGCTATAGATTACATAAAAGTCTGTATGGTCTTAAACAATCTTCTAGAAATTGGAATAAGAAATTTACCAATTTTTTGAATAGCCATAATTTCAAAACATCAGACGCCGACCCGTGCATTTTCATTGGAACACACAATGATTCAAATGTTATCTTAGCTCTCTATGTTGATGATGGAATTATTCTATCTAAAGATAAAGAGGCAATAGCTATTATAATGGATGAGTTAGAACACGCATTTGAAATTACATCTGGAAGTGTTAACTTTTTTGTTGGGCTACAAATAGAGCAGTCAGAAGATAGGGCAAGTATTTTCATTCACCAGTCATCATATATTGACAAAATTTTGAGTAAATTTAATATGGCTGACTGTATTCCTGCTTCGGTGCCTATGGATCCTTCTGTCATCTTAACAAAGCAGGACTGTCCTACTCCAGAACCAAAGGAAAAGATGCCTAAATTCCCTTTTCGAGAAGCTGTTGGATCCCTTATGTTTGCATCATGTGTTTCACGTCCAGATATCACTTATGCAGTTTCACAAGTGAGTAAATTCCTAGAATATCCAGGACCTGCACATTGTACAACAGTGAAGAATATTTTCCGTTATCTGAAAGGCACTCCACACATGGGAATTCTCTTCACTGGACAAGACCAACTTGTTGGCTACTCTGATAGTGATTTTGCTCGTGATGTTGACTCCAGAAAAAGTACGACTGGTTATGCCTTCATGATGAACGGAGGAACTGTTTCTTGGGCAAGCCAACGACAACCAATTATTGCACTTTCAACCACCGAAAGTGAATACATCGCTGCCTGCAGTGCTGCTAAGGAATTGATTTGGATCAGAAGACTTCTACAGGGCATCGGCTGTGATATTACTAAAGAAACTGAACTTTATATCGACAACCAAGCAGCAATAAAACTTGTTGAAAATCCAGTATTCCACAAACGAACGAAACATATTGATGTTCGCTACCACTTCATTAGATCCAAACATGAAGAAGGTGAACTTAAAGTGCATCATGTTTGCAGCTCAGAACAGCTAGCTGATATAATGACTAAACCTCTTCCACGAAACCAATTCCACTACTTAAGAGGTCTACTGAACATTTTGGATCGAGAGGGAGTGTTGTAATAGCGATCAAAATATTGGCATGGAGCATTGGAGGATCGACCAATCAACGGCCGCGGCGGCGCTGCGGTCGACGTCAAGATTTTCAGTCTTTGTCCCTCGCCTTCCTATATCTACTTGCCTTTAAAATGTTGCTACTTTAACATCTTGTTTTAAGTTACTTTGTTTAATAAATAATCTTTTTATCCCTTATTTCAATCTCAAACTTCAACAAGTTTAATGTGGAATAATCACAGTTTTGTCGTCTGTAGATCGCTATAATGTACAATTACAGTTCTTTATAGTTGATTGATCACATCTCTTTAAAAAGAATGCCTCTACGGTCGAACGAGATAGAAGATCTAGTAGCAATTCAGCTATAGAAGATAGCGATTAGAGATTTAGATTATAGGATATTTATTGATGGCGTTCAGAAATAAATCCGATGTTAGAGAGATCTGCCATAAGAAGAACCAATCATGAAAAGAAGAAAAGAAGGACAGATGCAGTGCCGAAAGAGTTGAAGATCCTCTATAAACTGAAGAGAAGGATCCACAAGAACTTCCCAAGCCATTACCAGGAGAGAGTCATTTCTATAATGATTCCTAGAGGCCAATCCTTCTCTTTATTAATTTTTTTTTCCAAATTTGCCAGTAAGATCCCAAATTCCAGGCTATCAATTAAGGGCGATTCCCAATTAGTCAGTCGGAATGTGAGAGAAATATTTTCCCTCCGCCGTTCTTTGTTTCAGCGCGCTAATGAGTCCAGCTTCTAATTGCGATCGGATTGTTTTGTCTGGCAGCCGTCCTGCAAACAATTGACCTGCCTCAAATGGAACATCTTCCGAGTTGACAGGTTCATGCTTCTGCATGATTTACCGGATTGAGAATGACATGAGACCGTGATAACCTGTCAAATGACAATAAATACATTTTAAGCACAAAGTTCAGAAAATAAATATCGATTTCGATCTTATTATTTTGAATAGCTCTAAGTTTTCGTCGACATATATTGTAACCTTGCAGTACTACTATGAGCCCATTTGCCAAAGTAAGACTAGTATGTGGCTGATATCCTATAAGAGAGAATGTGTATTACTCCCTATTATGTTATGATACAGTTGATGAACATTTTATCTTCTAAATTAAGAAACCATTTGATATATTAGTCCACCAAGAATAACAAAATCTATTTTAAAATCTAACATCTATCAAACTACATGCGATCCAGCTATACGCCAAGACATGAGTGACCAATTTACTTGATGAAAGTTCTATACTGACAGCTATCTGGAAAGCCCTTGATGTATGTCTGAACCAACCATCCCTGCATCAGGCAGAAGGAATCATAATATACAGCGACTCCAGATCCGCTCTAGAAGCAATTCAGAAGGGCAATACTAGAATCACGCAGAAAATACACTCATTACTTACCCAACTGGAAACATTGGAGAAGAACTGCATTCTACAATGGATTCCTGCCCATGTTGGGATCGAGGGTAATGAAATGGCAGATGAATTGGCAAAGGAAGCCAGAAAGCTGAGCCAAAGGAAAGAACAAATGTCAGTATTTGACGCTGATGCTTTGGCAAAATACAAGATAATCAAACAAAAAATAAGAAAAGATCAAATATGTGAAATAAACTCTGAGAGAAAACTGACAAAAACTATAACAAGACTTAGAACAAAACACTATAAAGGAATGACAATACATTCAGATGGCACAAGAACTTATAAAGCATGCAACAACTGTCCTGGTGTAGAACTAACACCTACTCACATATTCTCATGCCCAGCAATGGCCGCAGCCTTGCAGAAAATTGACTTAGACCCAAAGCAGCAGCTTTACACACCCAAGATAGTGGATATTGCTGCTGCTGTGATGGAGATGCATGGAGACATCTGAGACTCTTCTTTGGACACGACAACAACAACAAAGTTCTATACCTCAGAGAACAGAATAGCTAGCGTTTTATTGCTTGACAAGAGATTTGTCGCTTTACATCAAAGAACTGTAACTTCTGCTTAGGTTTCTCATGTACTTAAGTGAGATGGTGAATGCCTTTATATTGTGAAACTATCATACTGATGCATGTATCCTTAAATTAAGTATCCTATGGGTCAAAAATTGTTTGTATGTCGATATATTCAAAGTTATTAAAGCCAATGCTTATATTGGTTATATATTTAAGAAACACATTTCCAACAAAAAAATGTTGCAAATTTTATCAATAGATGGCAAATTTCTAAATTTAAAGTCAAGTTGACAAACATTCGTTTAATCCGTTTATCCTTGATAACTAGAGGATACACACGTGACTATAAGTACCGGCTATAAGATAGGAAAATATGGATAGGAAACATCGTGTTCTAGTCCCCACAACAAGAACAGAACAGAGGCAGTTTTGACGGTTGAAAGAGAGACACCTGGCTGCCCGGGAGCTCCTCTCAGCGTCCATGGGAGTACTTCAAGTCCTTGTTAATTGCTAAAAATCAATATTTTTTACGAATTACTTCATAATGGAACAGAAATTGGTAGGCAGGTGATATCTATAGTAATTCAAAACATGCCACTCAAATGCAGTAAATCTTTATCGTATCTACATTGCCTGCACGTTCCAATTTCTTGGTTGAATATATTCTATGCACAGCTTCAAATTTTAAAGATTTTTACTGGATATTTTATACTAATTTATTTGTTTTAAATATTCGGGTTGAGAACCTTTGAATGGTTTGAAGGGGTTCAAAAGGTGCTTTGATTATTGTCTTAACTGCTAATGGTAAATTGTTGAAATCTGGGAATTCTTTCACATTCGAAGTTTTAAAGGGAATAAAAGAATAATTTATATTATTGTTAGAATAGCCAAAATTGAGAGAGTATCATATATTAATAGAAAAAAATTGATCTAATAGATGAAAGTAAAAAATGATTCGCTCCATTTATATAGGAATAAATATAAACTAAACATTTATCATATTTCCTAATATTGGATGGAGAATATTGTAGCGTGGTTTATTTATTATTAACATAATTTTGCTTAAGATTTTATTATATTTTACATTTTTGGCTTGAATTGTGTCATTGCTATATAAATGTGCGTAGCTATAATTTTAGAAGTAGACCGTTGTTACCGAGAATAAAGTTTGTTTACACTTGCCTCACCTCGCAACTATTTATCAACACAACAATATGTTTTACATAAGTGTTTAAAATTTGGTTAAAATTGATTAATTCTAACGAACGTTTTTAGCGAATATCACTTATGAAATTTCGCATTTCTATATATAGATTAATATGGTTATTTTTTGCTATGTAGGCCATTGTTGTAGGGATGTCAAGTAATAGTCTATATAGATAATAGGCTATATAACAGAGTTCTCAGTTGTAAAGTTTGAAGCTATCTCCTCCAAAGATACTTAACTATAAATAGCCATCTATATACCAACATTTTCGTTATTTTATGCTTCACATGACCTTAATGAGCCGTTGTCTCTGTAATACCTTTTTAGCAGTGAAGTTATATTTAAGCAACAATCAATTGTTGACATTTAAAATGGTCGAATTATCGATAGTGTCGAATTACAGTTTGTTATACGATAGGCTGTAGGTCAGGACAACAAAACATGGTTGAATATCGATATGTCGAATTAAATTTGTTATATGATAGGCTGTATGTAGGTCAGGACAACAAAACATGATCGAATTATCGAGGTTATATTGTATATATAAAACTAGAAATGTAGTTTTAATGAAGTCCTTTAAATGAATTCATTCCTTTTATATGTTGTCTTATCTGCGATATAGTAGTATTGTTTGCAATTTTATTTGCTGATTTGTGTCATTTTTTTTCACTCAAAATATATTTATTTAAACTCTTCAACCAATGTCTATAGTTTCTTTCTTGAAATTGCTTACCAAACATGAGTCAGTGTTTCCTCAGTGTTAACAGTGTGAAGTGTAAGATTGTGGAGGAACAAAATAACTCCCTACTGAATTTTTCAATAGCCTTACTCCCAGAAGAATGCCTCCACACCAGTTAAACTCTAGGTTGGTGCTATTGTTATGCTTCTGAGAAATTTCAATCCTAAGCAAGGTCTTTACAATGGTACACGTATGGTGATACAGTGCATGTGCTCTCATGTCCTTGAAGTACAAATACTGACAGGGACCAATGTTGGACACACTGTATTGGTGTCAAAACATCTTTGGCTCCTTCAGATATCAACATTCCCTTCATTCTTAAGAGGCATAAGTTTTCACTAAAGTTAGCTTTTGCTATGACTATAAATAATATTTGGGTTCTTGCTACATACGCATGGACAGCTCTATGCGGCTTTTTCACGTGTTCGAACTTTGGACAAAATACATATAAAGTTGAACCCATGTATGAATAAAAATAGAAATTTATTTTTAATGAGTCCTTTAGATTAATTCCTTTTATAAGTAGCCTCCTCTGCAATATAGTTGACAACCTCTTTTTCTGATTTATTTTCTTATATATTTTTAATTTTGAATATATTTATATAAACTTTTTACTAATGTCAATAGTTTCTCACCTCAAAGGAATGTTTTGTATTAGTTGTTTGTTAATAGACTATTATCAATTATTTAGATTTTGGAATTCATTTTATTTACTAAATTTGCCCATTTCTCTATACATAAATTTTGTACATTTTCAGTGGCAGCCGTCGCCTCTGTAATACCTTTTTATCGGTCAGGTTGCATTTAAACAACAATCAACTGTGTAAATTTGATTTTTAAAACTGTCGAATTATCGGAAGTGTCGAATTATCGATAGTCTCGAATTAGAGTTTGTTATATGATAGGCCATAGTTCAGGACATCAAAACATGGTCAAATTATCATGTGTCGATATAAAACTAAAAATTTATTTTCAATAAGGTCCTTTAAGTGAACTAATTCCTTTTATACGAGTGTTGTCTTATCTGCCAGTGTTGGGCAAATATTAATTAAAATGATTCATTAAAGATTAACAATTGATTAATTGTTAATTGTAATTTTCACAATTAACAATTAATCAATTGTTAATTGTATTTTTACAATTAACAATTAATTAATTGTTAATTGTTTTCATACAATTAACAATTAATTAATTGTTAATTGTACTTTTCTAATTAACAATTAATTAATTGTTAATTGCACTTTTCAAATTAACAATTAATTAATTGTTTCGAGAAATTTAATTAATCTAACAAATAAAAAAATTACTGGTGCATAATAAACTGGTATATAATATACTGTACATGCCTGCGTGGGACGTGGACGCAGGTAGAATATAACTATTGAACTATTTAAATACACATGTTAGCAACAAATAAAAGACTGATGCAAATGATCATCAATAACTTTAATTAAGCATGATTAGATATACAATGATAATTTATAATTTCTTGTAATAATTTAAATTACATTTCAGTACCACTCTCTTCTCGAACATGCTGTCCGACAATTTGTGACTCTTTGGCAGATTTGTCATTGTCGCAAAAGAAAAAAGGCGTTCAACTGCAGCTGACGATGGTAAAGGTGTGTTGTATTTAATAAAAACACTTTTTATCACAGGATATCTATTGAGTAGTTGCAAATCTTGGCTTTCCTCTGCAAAAAAATGCAGCATCAAAAGTTCTGCTTTATTCATTGGTGCATCGGAGGAGCATCCGTTTTTTTCTGAGATTGAACTTTCGGAGTCAGAGTCAAAATTGAAAAAAAGGTTTTCTTTGGTACTTTTTGTTGTTGCCACTGTTGCTACTATATTTCCACTAATTTTTTCGGAAATGCAGGTCTTGAAAACTTTTAGAATCTTGGTACGATCCGCGGGCTCAAAACAAGTCAACCATTTATTTTTGAATCTTGGGTAGGATAATGCCGCAATAGCCGCTATTTCAGCTTCAGGAGTGGTGACGTCAAGCATTTTTTCAAATCTCTTCTCTACACTCTCTCTGTATGCCTTGACCAACGGATTGCAAAAGGAAAAGTTGTTTTTCTTTTCAATTTTTAGCAATTTTTTTCTCAGCGCAAGAAGGCACGGCAGAACTATCCTATAATATGCGTTAGTCTCACTCTGCATTATGTCGAGGGCTTCTGCCACTGGCGAAGTGCACGTCAAATACTCTTGTATGTATTCGAATTCGTTGTCTTTGATAGCATTTTTTATGTTTAATAATCTATGTAAGAGTAAGCTTTTTTCTTTAATATCGAAAATTTGCTGGAGGGCATCAAACAAGCTATTCCATCTGGTCTCACCAGGTCGACTTAACGTGTGTCCTAACACATTCTGAATTATTTCAGCACTCTTTGGTCGTCCTGCAGCCTTCCACAAAGCATTACATTTCTTCATGATTGCAGCATGCATTTGCGACAGAGGGGTGTCTTGCTCGCTTAAAAGTTTGTTCGCGTCCGTAGTTGCGCAAAGGCTTAACGTATGCGCACAGCATCGTAAATGGGCAGGAAGTAAATGCTCAGGATCTTCTAAATTTGATGATCCGTCGTCTTCAACATCTGATTCAGAAAAGGCTTCTGTTGGCTGAGAGTCTGGCATAACTTCATCAACAATATTTATATTGGTCAATTTGACACCGAACATTTTGAAAGCTTTTACGAAATTGCTGCCATTATCCGTCACCGATGCAACAATTTTATTCGTATTGAGGTCGAAATGATCGTTAATTTCTTGAATTATATCGAATAGTCGATTGTAGCTGTGGACGCCTTTGAATCGTTGACAAGCTAACGCCACTGAAACTCTGCGTAGATCATTTGTGATCCAGTGCGCTGTAACTCCTATAAAACTTTTATTTTTACTGGACCAAATATCTATTTCTGTGCACACATAGGAAGCTTCTTTTAGTTTCGACTTTATCCTAGCTACTTGCGTTTCATAGTGGTTTTCTATACGACGTCCTAGTGAACGTCGACTCATTAGAGTTAGCCCCATTTCAGATATTTCCAAGTCCGTGAATATTTTTGAAAAATATGGATCTTCCACTGCACGTAATGGGATCATGGAATGTATAATATATTTCAGAATATTTTCATCGAATTGTTCTTGTGTAATTTTATTCTCATTTGACTTCTCAGTTTTTACCTCGGATTTCTTTTTTTTTTTTTTACATATCTTTTGTACTTTTCAATGCATTATTGCCCGTGTTTTCGCTTCAGGTGACTCAAAAAGTTTGACGTACAATTATGATATCCTTTAATTTTAGTTAATACATCTCTTGGACATTTCATACAAAGCGCTGTGATTTTATTACCAGTGGACTCTTCAAGCAAGGATTTGAAATATGTTCCATCTAGAAAGTAAAGCCGCGCTTGCGAAGACGAACACTCGGCGGTGTCAGTTGGTGGCACAGGCGAAGATGTTTCTAATGACTCATTAATGTCCGAAACCGAAAAAGTCACTGGAATGTTACTGACTTCGTCCATTTCGTTTATCGACGCCATTTTATTTCACTAGTCTAGAACAATGTATTCTTAACCAAAACAAACATTCACGTATGTAAAAGGCTTAACGTGACAAGAATAGTTCATCAATGAGAAGGATTGATTTTTTTTATGCAGTGTAATTTTTTAAACCTTTCATTGAATCTGTTATTTTTATTTATTCTGTATTAATACATATTTAATTGTTAGTTTTAATTGTTTCATAAAACAATTTTAAAAATTATTTGCAATTAATTTAATTGCAATTGATTTAATTGAAAAATTAATTGCATTTGATTTAATTGCAATTAATTTAATATCAATTAATTTAATTGAAAATTGCAATTTAAAGATTAAGTGCAATTGATTTAATTGTAATTAATTCATTAACAATTAATTTCTTAGTCAATTAACAATTTAATTGAAAAATATTTTTTTAATGCCCAACACTGTTATCTGCAATATAGTTGTGTTGTTTGAAATTTATTTTCTAATTTGTTAATTTTTTCACTCAAATAATATTTATTTATATCTAATGGATTTTATTTAATGTAATTTAATTAATAATTTATTTAATCCAATGTCTATAGTTTCTTCCCTGAAATTGCTTACCAAACATGAGTCAGTGTTTCCTCAGTGTTAACAGTTGGAGTGTTAAAATGTGGAGGAGCAAAATAATTCCCTACTGAATTTCTCAATAGCCTTACTCCCAGAAGAATGCCTCCACACCAGTTAAACTCTAGGTTGGTGCTATTGTTATGCTTCTGAGAAGTTTTAATCCTAAGCAGGGTCTTTGCAAATGGTTCATGTATGGTGATACAGTGCATGTGCTCTCATGTCTTTGAAGTAGTGTAGATGTGTTGTTTGCAATTTTATTTTCTGATTTGTGAAAAATTTTCTTCTTTTTTTCGTTTTAAATAATTTTTTTAGGCATAGGCACCAATGCCTATAGTTTCTCACCTTCGGGTAAACCCGGGGCGTTGTCCGGGTCACTCGCTTAGTTAGTTTATATTACCAATTCGACCATTGTTGAGAGTTGCCAAGTAATAGCTATGTTGGTAATACTAAATCTTTTATTTTTGAAGGTTATCAAGTAATAAAAGTCTGGTATTGAATGATCATCCATTGTTTGGGGTTGTCAAGTAAATATATAGTCTGGTATCATCAAATCTGCCATTGTTTAAGGTTATCAAGTAATAAATAGGCTGGTATCATCAAATCGGCCATTGATGGGAGTTGTCAAGTAATAAATTTTCTGGTATCATCAAATCGGCTATTGTTGGGAATTTTCAAGTAATAAATAGTCTGGTATCATCAAATCGGCCAATGTTGGTGGTTGTCAAGTAATAAGTAGTCTGGTATAATCAAATCGGCCGTTGTCAAGTAATAAATAGTCTGGTATCCTCAAATCGGCCATTGTTGGTGGTTGTCAAGTAATAAATAGTCTAGTATCATTAAATCGGCCATTGTTGGGAGTTGTCAATTAATATATAGTCTGATATCATCAAATCGGAAATTTTTGGGGGTTGTTAAGTAAAAATGGTCTGGTATTAACTAATCAAACATTACAGGGATTGTTAAGTAATAAATACAGAGGGTGTTCACACTTATAGGAAACAAGTTTTATTATAAAATATAAAAAATTAACACCATATTTGAAATTTTTCAAATGTTCTATTTGAAAGCCTTTTTGTTTATTTATAGAACGGCACCTGATTTTCCACGATAGAAGACACTTTCTGATCATGGTCATACTCAAAAGATCCCATTCTTCCTTTACCACTTTCCAGAGACCTTCAATTGTCCTAGGGTGTCTCTTTCCAAGTGCTCTTTTAAAGCACCAAAAAATGCAAAATCCATCGGGGCTGAATCAGGAGATTTTACAGGGGTTCTGTTCTTTGGAATAGAGTGTTGACTCCTGTTCTTTGCCTTAGATCTTCCAAATAAGCTTGGGTTGAAGATAAGGTGTGACTTGTGGCGTTATCATGGTGAAACCAGACTTTGTTGCTCTGTTTTCCATAGATAGAGGGAATATCATTCTAAAATATAGGTTCTAAAATGTTTTTTTGATAGTACTCCGAGTTTATTTTGGCATTTCTTTCAACTTTTCTTATTTTTAATTTTCCTTCATATGATATATCGCATGCCACCATAAATCCTTTGGGGTAACTTTCGGCACATTCCTTCAACCAAATTGGCCTAGATTTTCCCACCTTTTTTTGATAGTATATAGCTCTTTTTCTGTCGCAATCGGTTAAATATACCCATGCTTCGTCATATGTAACAATATATTTCCATCTATCAGCAGCCAAGAAATTTTCATAAAAATATCTGCTGATAGTGTGTCGCTGACGAATATGGCTCTGAAACAATTTGTGAACCGCATGTTTTTTTTTTGTAGCTTTTAGGCCTAAATCTTTATTTATTATTTTATTTAGTGTTGACACTGATGGTCCTATTAATTTGGCTATATCTCTTTGTGGCATAGAATTTTCTTTTGTAATATATTTTTTCACTTTTTTGACAGTTGCAGGAGTTCTCACAGATATAGGGTGATAATCTTTTGTCCATTTCTCCGTAGGTACTTTGAATAAAAACTTGATATTTTTGTCGTGAATAATATAAATACTTTTTTTTTTAGAAATGTTGATATCATCTTGTTTGTATATTTTAATTATGTCCAAATAGGTAAGATTAGCTTTGGAAAGTCCTAAAATATAACCTCTTATGAAGTTATTGTATTTGAAGGGCTTTTTTTATTTTTTTTTAAAATGTATTGCGAGTTAGAATTAGCTTAAGCCTTTTCGAATTCTACGTTGTTGAATTTTTAAAATAAAGTAATAGTTCCTTTTTTACACCGGGCGCTCGTTTCCTATAAGTGTGAACACCCTCTGTAGTCTGGTATCACCAAATCGGCCATTGTTGGGAGTTGTCAAGTAATAAATAATCTGGTATCATCAAATCGGCCATTGTTGGATGTTGTCAAGTATTAAATAGTTTGGTAATAACTAATAAAACATTATTGAGATTGTCAAGTAATAAATAGTCTCTCTGGTATCATCAAATCGGACACATTGTTTAAGGTTGTCAAGTAATAAATAGTCTGGTATCATCAAATCGGCCACATTGTTGGAGGTTGTCAAGTAATAAATAGTCTGGTATCATCAAATCGGCCATTGCTGGGGATGTCAAGTAATAAATAGTCTGGTATCATCAAATCGGCCACATTGTTTAAGGGTATCAAGTAATAAATAGTCTGATATCATCAAATCGGCAAAATTGTTGAGAGTTGTCAAGTAATAAATAGTCTGGTATCATCAAATCGCCCATTGTTGGGGGTTGTCAAGTAATAAATAGTCTGATATAATCAAATCGGCCATTGTTGGGAGTTGTCAAGTAATATATAGTCTGGTAGCATCAAATTGATAATTGTTGGGAATTGTCAGGTAATAAATAGTCTGGTATTGTGGTAAATGGCCACAAACACGATTCGCCAACAAATAACTCATTTATTATTATTTTTCTTTTAGTCAAAGTACATATTCTTTTGAAATATAAGGAAGTGGGTGAGTAAGAGAAAATATAATTAAATTAAGAACTGCATATAGTTTTAAGAATAGAAAAATGTATATATAAATATAAACATAAAAAGGTTCGGGATTAAATAAGCATAATATCCGAGTAGCTAAGGTTTGTCCCAACAGCGTCATCTATGTACAGTTTTAGAAACTATTTATCCTACATGCACTACCTCTCCAGTGACCAAGGTCACGGCCTGTACAAATCTTTGTGGAGGAAAAATAGTTATGCTGCTCCGGGTTCTTCTCGGCGCCTCCTCGATGTGAACTCTTCGGGTCTGGGCTTAGCGCGGCTGTGGCTGCTGGCATTCTCGTGGCTGGACTGTCTGGGGGTATGGTAGCTGGCTGGGATGACACATTCAGAGTTCTCCAGAATATAGGCCGGCTTTAGACGGTCTAGGGATATATTGTGATTTTTGTCTTTAAACAGGGCTTCAAAATATTTATTAGACCTCTCTAAAACTTTGAATGGTCCTTCATAAACTGGTTCTAGAGGTCTTCTCACTTTGTCTTTTCTGATAAATACGTGAGAGCAACTTTTCAAATCTTTGTGTATAAAGACGTTTGGATTTCTGTTCGTTTTCGATTTAAATGGTTGAAGGGATGACATATCTCTTTGTAAATCTGAGATCAGCCTTCCTTTTTCTTTTGTATATTTTGAATTGTTGAAAAATTCACCTGGAAGCCTGATAGTCTTGCCAAATACCATCTGGGCTATGGAGTCATCAGGAGTGCCGTATATTGAAGATCTTAGCCCTAAAAGGACTGTAGGCAGACTTTCTGTCCATTTGGTGAGGTTATGAGCACGTATGGCTGTTTTCAAAGTTCGATGAAACCTTTCTATTTTACCATTACTTTGGATATGGTATGATATAGTATGCTTCAATTTTATTCCACACATCGTAGAAAATTCCTTCAGTTGTTGGGACATGAATTGCATGCCACGATCAGTAATCAGGTAGCATGGAGTTCCAATGGACTAATCCAATCTCTGTAGAAGATTTTGATTATAGTTTCGGTTTTAATGTCTTCCAATATGGTACAACTTCTACCCAATTGGTGAAACGGCCTATGCATGTCAGACTATAGGTTTTCCCTTCCGATGGTGGCAGGGGTCCAATCAAGTCGATGTGGACTGTTCCAAACAGGTCTTCTGGCAGTTCGAATTTGCCATATTCGGTCTCTGTATGGCGAGTAACTTTACTTTTCTGGCAGCCTAGGCATGTTTTAGCCCAATTCCTTATGTCTCTTTTCATGTTGAACCATATATAGCGGGATGTAACTTCTTTGACCGTAGTCTTGATTCCAGGATCAGGCAGTTCATGAATCGATTTGAAAATAGTCATCCTGAACTCTTCTGGGATATATGGTCGTATTTTAGAAGTAGAGACTTCGCACCATAAGGTTTTGCCCGAAGGTAAAGGATGTTCTTTGAAACTGAGCGACTTATTTTGTGATTGTAGATTAGCCAGATCAACGTCACCTCGTTGTTTTTCGGCGATGGCATCAAAATCTATGGATATTATTTCGTTAATTCTGGACAATGTATCAGCTACGACGTTTTCTTCGCTACTGATGTGTTTGATGGAAATTGTGAACTGGGAGATATACTGTAATTGCCGGACCTGGCGTGGAGAAGCTTTTTCGGGGTTATGTTGAAAAGCGTAGGTTAGACGTTTCTGATCTGTGAAAACAGTAAATTTTCTACCTTCCAAGAAGAATTTAAAATGTTTGATAGCAGAGAATATTTCTAATAATTCGGGATCATATGTACTATACTTGGTTTGGCTTTGACTCAATTTTTTTAAAAAAGCTATTGGTTTCCAAGTTCTATCTTCTAACTGTTGTAAAACTGCTCCCACTGCCGTATTTGAGGCGTCCGTGCATAAAGTCAACTGACAATCAGGGTCAAGGAATGTCAACAGTGCTGCTTTTGATAGTTCAGATTTGTATTTTTCGAATTTCTGTTGGGCTACTTCCGTCCAAGGAATAGGACGCTTGTGTCATTTTTCTTCTAACTATTTAAGAAATCATTCAGAATAGCTTGGTCTTCCGCAGCATTCCTCAAGAATCGGCGATAAAATTTTATCATTCCTAAAAAATTGCGGAGTTCTTGAATTGTTTCAGGTTTCTTGTATTCCATAATGGCTTTCACCTTCGACTGTATCGGCTTCGTTCCTTCTGGGGTGATTAGATATCCTAGGAATTCGATGTTATTTACATTTAGAACGGTGTTTGCTTGATTGATGCGTAGTCCGTATTGGTCAAGTCTCGAGAAATCTGTTCTCAGATGGTTTTCATATTCTTCTTGGGATGCCGAAGCCACTAGGATGTCGTCCAAGTATGGAAGACAAAATCTAATCCATGTAACACTGCGTTGATGAACCTCTGGAACGTTGCTGGGGCGCCGCATAGTCCAAAACTCATCACCTCAAATTCAAACAGCCCAAATAGTGTGATCACCGCTGTTTTTTCGCGATCATTTTCTTTAACTGGCATTTGGTAGTATGCCTTATATAGGTATACTAGCAGATGTACCCGGCTTCGCCCAGGTTTTTCTCGAGGGAATGTTTGTAGTCTAGTAATAAGAAAATATACTACACCTAAAAACTATCAGAGAAAAGAGAAACCACGGAAGGTGAACAGAAAAATGCTTACAATGGATGTTATGTTTACGATATAAAGTTAAATAAAAACAAAGATAAAATTTGCATATGTTGGTCACTATAAATTTGTATATTTGTTAGGCGAAATTAGAAACATGATAAAAACAATTGGGTATTTAAAAACAAATGTAGAAATAAAAGTTGAAGTATAATAAACAATGTTGAAGATTAGTTTTAATTATTAATCAAGATTGTGTGTGAATATGTGAGAAAGATGTAATATCGTTGTTGTTTTCTTGGCCGACTGTTTTACATATGGTGTTATCTTAAAATTGCTTGTTTTGAATATTTTTTAGATTGAGATTATTAGCTAGTATGTAAAAAAATTAACTCTGTTGGAATTTAATTTTGTATTTATATATAAATAAAATTAACTCTGTTGATTTTTTTGTATTTAATCGATAACAGCGAAGTTACGCATGTTAATGTTAGGTAATATATTTTGATGTTAAGCAAAACCTGCTCCATCTCGTTTTACATAAATGTTGAAAATTTGGTTGAAATTGATGCATTGTAACGAAAGTTTTTAGTGATGTCCACTTATGAAATTTCCATTTTATAAATATAGATTTTAGAAAATAAACGGGTTTTCTTTAATATATGATTGAATTATTCCAGCTTGGGAACAGGGTATCTGTCTGGAATGGTCACACTATTGAGGTTGCGATAATCACCACAAGGTCTCCAGGAGCCATATTTCTTTTTAACCATGTGCAAGGGACTTTCCCAAGGCGATCTTGATGGTCGAATTATACCATTTTCCAACATGTATTGGAATTCTCTTTTTGCGATCTTTAAAAGTTCGCTATTCAGTGGCCTTGCTCTAGCATATACCGGCGGACCTTTCGTAGTGATGTAATGCTTGACGTTGTGTTGGATTTGTGGCCTCATTAAATTTGGAATCGTTATATTTGGGAAAGAAGAATACAACTTTGGATATTTTTAAATTCTTGTCTAGGGCATTGATGTCATAACTGATCGAGGTTACCGTTCCTTTTGGTTTCAGGTTAGTTGCACCATCAATTAACTGGCTGTTTTTCAGATCGGTTAATAGGTTGTGATCGTTTGAAAAATCAGCTCCTAGAATTCCTTTAGACACTTTGGCCGTGATAAAATTCCACTTGAATTTTCTTCTCAAACCCAAATCGACATCCAAGACTTGGAATCCACATGTCGGAATAATGCTCCCATTTGCAGCATATAATTGAAAATCGTCCAAGCGAATCCTTTTTCCACTATATGGAATTGGAGAGGCGTCAGCTCCGCTATCGATTATAAATCGCATTCCAGTCTTCAAATCGGTGATGAACAAACTAGATTTGCGACCTAAATTTATCGTTTGGGCAGCTAGTTGTGTCGCCATTCCAAATGCCCGCGGGAGATTTCCGGAGAACTGTTCCACTGGCAAGGCGATTTGCATTTGTCTGGACGACAATTTTGGCCAAAATTGTAATGGTAATAGCAAATTTTAACATTCGGTTTATATCGCCTGTTTGGTGATCTAGGCGTTCTCTTGACTGGGATGCAGAACGTTCTTTCGACCGGGGTGCATAGGCGCGACTACCCGTTTTGAAAATCTAAGAGCTGCGATTTCTTCCCTCAAAGACGCTACAGCAGAAGTTAATTCTTCAATATTTGTATCTTTACTTTCGGTTTCGAAGTTTGTGCTTGAGGACTTATCTCCTGTATCTTATCCGCCATTTCGGCGAGACTGTCCAGGTCTTCCCTACTAACTGCTAAAATATTTTAAATGTTTTCTGGTAATTTGTACTTCCAGTGGCTTCGGATAACTTTGTCAGATATATCTTCTTTAGATTTAAAGATCTTCATTTTCCTGAGTAGTTGGCTATGCTTCAGGTCTCCGAGTTCTAGTTGTCAAGGGTGTCTGGTATCATCAAATCGGCCATTGTTGGGAGTTGTCAAGTATTATATAGTCTGGTAGCATCAAATCGATCATTGTTGGGGGTTGTCAAGTAATAAATAGTCTGGTATCATCAAATAGGCCATTGTTTAAGGTTATCAAGTAATAAATAGTCTGGATTCATCAAATCGGCCATTGTTGGGAGTTTTTAAGTAATATATAGTCTGGTAACATCAAATCGACCATTGTTGGGAATTGTCAGGTAAAAAATAGTCTGGTATTATGGTAAATGACCACAAACACGATTCTCCAACAAATAAACAGTTTTTTAATTTATTTATTTATTTCGTCTCAATTTACAGGTGTTACATTCGAGCACAGCTCGCGAGTCACCTTGTCCTGGCTATTTACACATGGCGAGTTGGTGAAGTAGAGGTGGTCCCCCCGGAACTTGCAGGAGGGCAGCTGTTGGGCGATGAGCTCTTAACTAAGTGTCAGGGCCGGGTCGTCGGAATCGGGGATTGATATCTCCTTTATTTTGTAAAATATCTTGTATGGTTGGATTATTTGAATTTTGCATTCGAAGGTATAATTTCTTAATGGAAGTTTGGTACATATTTTCTAGATCGGGTTGGTTCAAGTCCTCCTTCAGTATCCTGTTTGATAGGTTGAATGGAGCTCCTATACTTGTCCGAAAGCAGATTTTCATGAATGCATTTATCCTATTTTTGTCTGTGGTTGTAATATATTTGCACCAAACTGGGAGTGCGTATGTTACTATCAGGAGGATACAACTTCTGTATAGAGTAAACTTTTGTTTTGTAGTCAATTTGCTTCTATAGTTGAACAGGCTTGATAATGTTATTTTTGCGATTTTTGCTTTCTTTATGATATTTTTGACATGCATGTTGAAATTCAACTTGGAGTCTAAGGTAACTCCAAGATATTTAACGCTGTCAGTCCAGTTGATAGGGCTCTGGTTTACCTTTAGGATGGATTGTGGCTTGAATGTTTTATTGTCTAGTGGAGGAAAAATTATTGCCTGAGACTTTTTTGGGTTGATGTCTAATTTCCAATCATTAAACCATTTGGTTATACTGTTTATGTAATTTTGGAGTTGTGTAGTTATTATTCCTATTGATTTGGAGTTTGCTAAAATTGCTGCGTCATCTGCGAAAAGTTTTGTTTGACATTTTGGATGTGAAGGGAAATCGTTGATGTAGATGTTGAATAGGTAGGGTCCAAGAATAGAGCCTTGAGGGACTCCAATCTGGGTTGGTTTTGCAGTGGTTATATAATTCCCTTGCTTAATTGAAAAGGTCCTGTCCTGGAGATAGGTTTTTAAGAATTTGATAAAATCCCTTGGAAATTGATTTTTTTTTATTTTTGTTATCAAGCCATATATATCATGCCATACTCTATCAAAGGCCTTGGTAAAGTCTAGAAAAACAGCACCTACTGCCTCCTTGTGGGACTTTTTTATTTGGATGTAGTCCATTACTGTGATTAGCTGGTGGGTTGTGGAGTGTCCTTTTCTGAATCCAAATTGTTGAGGAATGATAAAGTTAATAGAATCCATGTATGTCTGCAATCTGCGAAGAATACTCTAGTATACCTTACCGATGGTAGAGAGAAGGCTGATTGGTCTGAGATCTTCAGGTGATTTTTTTGGAATGGTTATGATAATGGCATGTTTCCATGTCTTCGGGAAGTAGCACAGGTGCAACGCAGCATTGAAGATCCCAGCGAGGAAAACTATCCATTTGATGGGGAGGTTTTTAGTCATTTGCGGCGTAATATTGTCGGGGCCTGGAGCTTTGTGATTACCTTAGTTTATTAATTTGAATTCTTGAATTCCGGGCTAATTGGCCTTTATGGTAAGGTCTTCTAGCCCCAACATGGTTGCACCAAGCAGAACGATCGAGATGCACCGCGGCAATGAGCCAAGCCAGCGGCGAACCACCAGAGCTGCAACGCCGGTGAGTGTCCCCGGGTAAGGGAGGGAGAGAAGAAGGTGTAGTAACACTGAAAGAGGGGAAAGATAAAGAAGAGAGAGAAAAAAAATCATAAACAAAATAAAAATTGAAAAAAAAAAAAAAGGTGTAGCAAGAGATAAAGAGTTAAGTTCTAAGAAGTTTATCAAGGGGAAAATAAATATTAAAAAAAATATTAAATACGCATGATGGTCTATGGGGAACAGAAAAAAAAATCCTGTAACTGATGGCAAAGCCCAAGATTAAAATTATAGCAAATAAAAGAACCAATTCAATATAAATGGGAAATTTTGAGTAAAATTTTAAAAATCACGGCGGCCAGCCAATGAAAATGAGCGGCCGTCAAGCCACATGACCCAGCGGTGACGTCGCGCGATTAATCGACCAATCAGAGAGCGGCGTCCAATTTCGACCATACTCTCTAGTTCTTGGGTAACTAGAGACAGCCCTGTCGAAATTCGTCCACTCGAAAATGGCAGAGCAAAGTGTTTGACCTCACACGCACCAAGTGCATACACGCAGAAACTGGTAACAGCACTATCATGCAATTAAGAGGAACCAGAGTCAGAGACTTCCTCTGATTCCCCCTCGCGGATCCGCGGTTTCAATCTGTCACTAGCCAGGAGAAAATCAACACAGGCCTGCCAGGTTAATTTACTGTGGATGAAGTCGCGGAGCGATCTTGGCGTATGACCAAGTTCCTTTCCAGCAATAAATAACAGGCGAGTTCTAAGGGTGTCGAGACTGTCACAATCGAGCAAAATATGTTCAAGAGTTTCCTCCGCCCCAGAGTCGCAGTAGAGGAAGGTGGGATCATCAATAAAACCCATTTTGTGGGAAAAGCTGTCTGTCCAAGTGTGTCCGGACAGCAGAACTACAACGACGTGCACGCTGGGAATGATGAACGCAAACTTTTTGTCTAAGAGACTCATTGGAGTGAGGCCAAAGCGGGTGCAGAGGGGGCGAGAGGCGGAGTCGAATCTGCTCTGCCAAGCCGCCCACGCCTGTTTGCGCGCTGTGGATTCAAGTTTCGACAGCGGCGCGAGGCGGTAGCAGCTCGGGAGATCAGACCCAGCTCCATCCTTCGCGAGCGCGTCTGCAACGTCGTTGTCGACGATTCCGCTATGCCCTTTGATCCAGCGTATGGAGCATCTATTCCCATTGCGGTTCAGTTGTGAAATCAGCAACAAGGCCCTGTTAATCAGGAAGTTGCCTGTCCTGCAGTTGAAGATTTAGTTCACAACCGAAAGATTGTCCAGGAGAACCTCAATAGTGGTATTAATGGGGAGCTATGAAGCGTTCTCAAGTGCTTTGATCAAACCAAATGCTTCGGCTTGGAAGACAGAACAGTAACGTGACAAAACATAACAGACACGCAATTCATGCAGATTGTCATTCACACACACTCTATATAAACCTGCGCCAACTCCATCATTGGTCTTGGAGCCGTCTGTATAGTAGGTGACCTCGGGTGGTAGTTCAGGAATATTACTGGGAAGGAAAAAGAAAGGTGGATACGGCAGAGGTTGAGGAGTGGGAGGAGGTTCAACCGGAAATTCAGCATCCACGTAACAATATTTTTTAAGATTCAGTTCCGTTTTTACACCAATTTCCAGGTCAAGGGGGAGAACACTAGATAAGGAGATAAGAGAGGAGTTGTTAGTTGTTTTAAAAGCACGGCAAGCTAAGACAAAGAAAGGACGTTGCGTGCTTAGTAAGAGTTTTTTTGGAGCGTTCAGAAAGATTGGGAAACCATACTGGGGAGGCGTAAGCCACCACGGGAATAACAACTTGCAAGTACAGCATTCTCAAGGCTCGGAATCCAAAACCAAAGTTGAAATTAGCGGCTGCTGACAGGCGCGGTAGCATGCCGCGGACTTTGGAGCATACCTCAGTAACGTGCTGGTGGAAAGTCAAACGGCTGTCGAACCTCACACCAAGCACCCTAATGGAGTCGCTCCATTGGACGACCTGGCCATTGCTGATCAGATCGCGTCGCAGCATCCTTATGCGCCCGCGGGGTTTTTGAACAAACATAGCCTGGCATTTATTCACACTGAGCTCAAGTTTATGTAATCCACACCAATTGGTGATCAGATCAATGGCGTTGTCAAATTATATTGACAAATATTTGCAATCTTATCATATCTTATCTCAGGTTTTAGTGGAAAGAATTTGTGTTTTCGTTTGTTTGTGAACAAATCTCTCCCGCCTTCTCATTGGACGAATGTGGCCATGTTTGTATATAAAGGGGGCTATGGTATGAGTCGAGTCGAGTGTGGTGGATTATCGTGTGGAGACGCTTAAAGTGTTCTCTGCGTGCTATATCCCTGTATGGCAATCTCTTCGCATATCTGTGTAACCCCGGTCCGACCCCTACCTAAGCAGCAATAAAGCTAAGTACTGTGTTTTTTATTTTATTTAACAAATTGTGATCTATTATTTACCTTTTTTTTTTTTGGTGTTGTACTTTTGAGTCCACGATTTTCCTGTGTTTAAGTTACTCTTACTGTACGCTAGTATATTGTATCTTGTGTTAACCCGTACAAAGTAACTTTGGTCATTGGCGAGCCCTGCCAGGATTACTGGTGTTTTGCACGTGTAAATTCCTGTATTTTTACGTGCGTTTTTTTCTTTGATTAGGTGGTTTATTATTATTTTTTGTACTCCATCATGTTCGCGAATTCTATGCTCAACTTGTCAGTGTTTAATGGGGTTGATCTCGAATCTTTCATTCGGGAAGTCGAGCTTAAAGCTCGAGTAGGCAAATGGGATCCTGAGGTCAAAGCATTGCTCATGTTCGAGGCTTTATCCCCTGAAGTTAGGTTGAGCTTAGAGGAGATGGGTATCCGTAACGATAGCAGTTTCAAAAGTATTTCTAGTAAACTGAACATATTGTACCCTAAGAAAGCGCGTGGTATTAAGGAATGCCATAAATTAATAGGTCTTAAGCAGAGAGTTGGGGAAAGATTCCTGGCCATTAGAGATAAAGTAGAGTACAGTTTTGACGATAGCCTAGTGTTCGAAATTTTCCTCGAAAATGTGCTCGATAAGTATAGAGAGGCTATTGTTCGCAGTGAGGCTGAATCAATAGACAAAGCAGTCAGTGTCATGGCCACGGAGGATAGTGTAGAACACCGTTGCAGCTTTATGAAAGGGTTATGTTCAGTAGAAGGGGTTGAAGAACTAAATAGCATTAAGAGTGAGATGAAGATGCTTAGTGCCAGTGTAAACAGGATGAATCACGAAAATGAGCAGTGTATTGCAGATCTTAGAGGTGAGATAGAAAAACTTTCTAAATTGTTGGGCGAAATCAGGCTGAGTCCACCTGAGTGTAGCTTAGGACATATAGCTAGTGATTGCTCAAGACAGTCTTCTATGTTTTCCAACTGCAATACTCTTGACAATGCTGAGATAGTGAACATACGTTCATGTGGAGGAAATCAGTTTAGAAATCTGCCAATAGTTAAGGTGAATATTAACGGCAATATGTGGCACCTGTTATACGATACAGGAAGCCAAGTCAGTATTATTGATTCCGAAAAGTGTAATGTCTTGAAGGAGAATTGGGACGATGCACTTAAAACTTTACGTATAGTTTCAGTGACAGGCGCCACGAGCAGACACTTACACGTTTTAAAACCTGTAGAGTTGGAAACGAAAACGGCAGCCATCTGGGAGAGATAAGATTCTGTTTAATGTCACTCGGAGATAAAGGCTACGACGGGATTCTGGGAATCAATGATATAAGGAGATTGAATATACAGTTGCCTCCCGTACGGGAACGTTGCAACATGATTTCCTTGAAACCAGAAGACCATGATTATGTAGACCTTAGCTGCGTTGCCAGTGCACATAGACCAATGGTTTCAAGCTCCATAGATGAGAAATCAGTGAGACGCATTGAAAACGAGGCTGTAAAGTTGCCACCTATTGAGTTTAACAGAAACTGTGAGTGTAGCGCTGGGTCTGTTAATAGGTTTAGAAAGCCTACTTGGGCTGAGAGGTTAAGGGTGATGCGGAAAGCAAAGGGGACTGTCAGACAGTTTATGTCAGGTAACTCTGCTAAAAGGCGTATGAATCCTAGGCCACCTTATACCAAAAGTTTCGACAGAGGAGATCTGGTAATGCTAGCTGTTCCTAAGACTGAAGGTTGCTCCAACGTCTATGGGCCTTTCCGTGTGGAAGCTAGGGTCTCCGATGTTAACTTTAGAGTAAGAGGGGTCACCATGCACGATGTGAAAGTTGTACATGTCGATAGGATGAAAGCGTTTAGAAACAGACGTTAAGAAGAGCTTTTAGATTTTGGACTTGAGAGAACTGAATGGAATTGGATCGTTCGGTTTCTCATCAAGTGAAAGTGAACGTCTGTCAGTACCCTAAGTCTCTACCTAACATACCCAGCCGGTCCCAGATGAGAGCTTATTTGGTCCCCCATTAAACTCTGTCTGCTAAAGCATATTATATATGTGTGTTTGGTAATCACTCATGGTAACTCACGTAGTATGCGCAGATTTTTTTTTTTTGAAGTTTCTTTTGGGAGGAGCAAGATGGAAGGCACCTTTATGGAACGACCCGGATGCCTACTTCTCCTCTCTTTAGTTTTTTTTTTTGTATCTTTATAACATGGCTCCCGTGAGCTTTTTCCCTCCCGACAGCGGGAGGTTTTACTTACGGGACAATGGGAATGTTTGGGAGATTTGTTAGTTTCTTTTTTTTTTCTTTGGAAGGATACCTTTTGTCAAATTATATTGACAAATATTTGCAATCTTATCATATCTTATCTCAGGTTTTAGTGGAAAGAATTTGTGTTTTCGTTTGTTTGTGAACAAATCTCTCCCGCCTTCTCATTGGACGAATGTGGCCATGTTTGTATATAAAGGGGGCTATGGTATGAGTCAAGGCGAGTGTGGTGGATTGTCGTGTGGAGACGCTTAAAGTGTTCTCTGCGTGCTATATCCCTGTCTGGAAATCTCTTCGCATACCTGTGTAACCCCGGTCAGACCCCTACCTAAGCAGCAATAAAGCCAAGTACTGTGTTTTTTATTCTATTTAACAAATTGTGATCTATTATTTACTTTTTTTTTGGTGTTGTACTTTTGAGTTCACGATTTTCCTGTGTTTAAGTTACTCTTACTGTAGGCCCTAGTATATTGTATCTTGTGTTAACCCGCACAAAGTAACTTTTGTCAGCGTGTTGTGCCTTAGACAGTTGACCATGCCTCAATCCCGAGATCACAACAACCAGGTCATCTGCGTAGGCCTGTGGATATACACAATTCTTGTACCCTAGTGTTTATTAATTTTTTTTTTTTAGTCAAGTACATATTCTTTTGAAATATAAGGATGTGGGTAGTTAAGAGAAAAAATATTAAATTAAGAACTAAATATATAGTTTTAGGAATAGAAAATGTATATATAAATATAAACATAAAAATATTTGGGAATAAATAAGCATAATATCCAATTAGCTAAGGTTTGTCCTAACAGCGCCATATATGTATAGTTTTAGAAACTATTTATCCTACAGTATCATCAAATCGGCCATTGTTGGGGGTTGTCAAGTAATAAATACTTTGGTATCATCAAATCGGCCATTGTTGGGGGTTGTCAAGTAATAAATAGTCTTGTATCATCAAATCGGTCATTGTTGGGGGTTGTCAAGTAATAAATAGTTTGGTATTAACTAATCAAACATTACTGAGATTCTTAAGCAAAAAAGAGTCGGGTATTAACAAATTTCAGCCATTTTTGGATGTTGTCAAGTAATAAATAGAGGTGTTAAAAATATATAATTGTATATTTTGTAGATTTTTCCTTATTAATTTTATGATATATATATTGTTCTTTACCTTCTTCTTAATGGGTGGAAGGGAATAAAGAATGGAATGAGAAAAATTTGTAAACAAACAAACACATCTGTCTCAAGGTGAGAGGCAAGCTGAGTTTGACGACACAAGACAAAAATTGCATCGCCCCCCCCCCCCCCATCCCATGCGCGGTGACGGAGAGGAAAAAGAAAAAGGAACAACCGGCAGCATTGGTGTACTCGTATAGACTCGGGGAAATATGAGCTCCCTGCCTCAGAAGGAATGAGTAACCACGTTATCATGAAACAACCAAGATAAAAGGAAGGAGGCGTCATTATAGAATTAAAGAAGCTACTCCCTGAAAAGCAATGCTACCGCTGCTGCAGCTTCGGCCACCGCGCTACTTCATGCCCTGCTGCCCAACCTATCTGCTACAAATGTGGTACGACAGGTCACGAGGGCCACGCCTGTCCCAACACTTCAGCAAAATGTCACAATTGCTGAAGAAGGCCGGCGCTGTTTTTGAGCAGCTCAATCACTACGCGACATCCCGGGCTTGTCTTCTGGTGAAGGCCAAGCTGGCTCAACTCAACAAGAATGCATAGATCCTTCAGAGTCCTCCAATCCAACCTTAGGAAATCGCCTTCTGCAGTCCTCGAACTCTTCACCATTGCAATAGAACAAGAGGTAGACGCTATTTTACTTCAAGAATTACCAAAGAACTTTAAATGGCCTGATTCAAGCCTTGACACATTCATCCCAAATGAAAACAATGCACCTTCTGGGCTTGTAATACGATCAAATCTAAACGCCATTCCACTTAGCTCACCTGATTCAAACATCTCCACGGCTCTCATCCGGTTAGGCAACCAGGCTGTTGTCCTCGCTTCGGCGTACTGGCACAACAGTGTCCCGGATTTATCTTTCCTACCAACCTTGGAATCTGCAATAAACATAGGATCCTTCTCATGCATTCTTGGCATGGACGCCAACGCCCACTCTCCAACCTGGGGTATTGGAGCTACCCGCGATGCCCGTGGGGCCAGCTTGGAGGACTCTGCTTCACTGATGGGCCTACAGTTCTTGGGATCTCCCAACCATTACACCTGGTCCAACGGATCCCTGGGCTCTTCCATCGACGTTACCCTAGCATCCAGCTCGCTAGCCATTCACGCCACTAGATCATGTCTCCAGGAGATGGCTTTCTCTGATCATCTGCCAATCCTTACAAATTTCGATGACATCATTTCCACAGAGCCTATTTGCTCTTGGGTTGAGACTTCATGTCTGGAAGAGACCTTCACTGCCTTCATTGGGTCCAGCCTCCACCATGTCACATCGCGTCTCCAGACCGCATTCACTCCAGGCGACATTGATGAGGTGGTTACTCTCCTCACTACCTGTCTTCAGGAGGCCTGCAATGTCTCCATGAGAAAGAAATCAAAATCTCCAAGGCCTTCAAGACCATGGTGGAACAAGGAGCTTTCAAAACTCCGCAATTTAGTTGTTGCTTTACGACGTTGCTATCAAAGCACCTCCTTTTATATCAGGAGCTTCTTTAAAGGTCTTTATAGAGCCTGCCACAACAAACTCAAGGCGGCTATAAGGCGAGAAAAGCATCTCTCCTGCATAACACTGTGTCAAGAGGTCTCCTCGGCCGCATGGAGCTCCATCCACCGATATATCTCCAAAGGCCGAAGAGGTTCTCTTGGGCCACCTCTGCTCAAACACAACGACGGCACTCCACTCACCCCAGAGGAAACCTGCCATGAAGTACTTCAGCACTATTTTCCAACAGACTGGACAGCGCCAACCCCATCAATTGATTGGCTCCAATCCTACAACCAAGAACCAGCCTTTACAGTGTCTGAAGTACTTCGCGCGATCCGTCGATGCGGTCGGAGGAAATCCCCTGGTCCCGACAGGCTAGGTATCAGATGCCTTCTTCTTGGTGGGTCAACGCTGCATAAAACACTGTCACAAATTTTCACCAAATGCTTACGTCTCGGACACTTCCCAACACCCTGGAAATCTGGTCGGTTAGTTCTCATACCCAAACAAAACTCTTCTTCCTCCAACCAACTGGAGAAATACCGTCCCATCACGCTGCTCAATACCTTGGCCAAAGTCCTTGAACGGTGTATACTGGCGCGCCTGCAATGGATAGCGGATTACCAAGGCTGGTTCTCACCCCAGCAGTTTTACTTCCTTCCAGGGCGCTCAGCTGAAATGGCGCTTGATTCCATTAACAACAACATCAGTGAAGGCCTGCAGCACTGGAGGAAGACCTTGGCTATTGGTCTGGACATCAGCAATGCCTTCGACACCGTTCAAAGACACACCATCATTCAAGGCCTCCGCGACCTTAACTGCCCAGAAGAGTTGATTCAACTGTCCGCGAGCTTCCTCCGAGGAAGGCAGGTAATTTACAACGCTTGGAACGCCACCCTTACCTCTACTACTCTACTTGGGGTCCCCCAAGGTGCAGCACTGAGCCCCTTCTACTTCAACATAGTGGCTAAGAAAATCCATCTCCTTCCAAGGCCGAACAACAGTGAAATCATCAGTTTCGCAGATGATTTCACGGTACTGATTCACTACCTCCGCAGATTCCCAACACGAGAGATCAATCAATTCCTAAAACAGCTCTTTCATTGGGGCAAGACTCAGGGGCTAACATTCAACCCAAGGAAAACCCAAGCCTGCCTCTTCCATTGGAAAGTCAAGCGTCCAGGCTATCACGGCATACATTTCCAAAACCAACCTATTCTAATTGATAACACTATAAAAATCCTCGGTGTTACCTTTGATTCCAAAAGAAACTTCGTAGGTCACCTGGACAACATCCTCAAGAGGTGCAGGTGGATTCTCCCTCGACTAACCAGCACGATCCAGGGGCAGTTCGGATTAACCTTCAGCGCGGGCCGAAAAATACATAACATGGTGATCCTCCCAGCCATCCTCTATGGCTCTGGGGTTTGGGGCAAGCGGGTGTTCGACACCAATGGCATCCGGAAGCTACGTGGCCTCCATTACAAATATGCTAAAGCTTTAATCAAAGGAGGCCCGTGTACTCCAACTATCCCAGCAATCTCCCTCACAGGTTGTCCTCCACTGGATATATCTATCAAATCCCATCTAGCATACTTGGAAGCGCTAAGAGAAGGCCCTTTTGAGTCACGTCCCAGTCCCTCCTCGGTACCCTACCCACCTCTTAGAAGACCTCTCCAATTCTCCAAGTCACTGCCAGAACGGGCCACTATTGTTTATACAGATGGCTCTCGGTCAACCAATGGGGTTGGCGCAGCAGTGGTGCTCCCACCTCCCTATTCACCACTGAAACTTAAACTCCACAACAGCTGTACCTCCTTCCAGGCGGAACTTTTGGCCATTCTTTATGCCACCAGATCTATTAGGATCATGCCGCGACAAGACTTTGTCATTACTTCCGACTGCCAGGCAGCTCTACATGCCATCTGTCACCCCGATATCCCTAGAACCCCACTTACTGCAGAGATAATCAGAAACCTCAATACTCTGGACAATGTTCAACTCTGCTGGGTCCGGAGTCATTGCGGCATCGTTGGAAATGAACAGGCTGATGAAGTCGCCAAAGCCGCAGCCCAATCCAAATTGCCTTTACACTTCGCAACCCTTCCTAGGAAATATGTCCGCTCTCAAAGCAAACAGTTCGCCCTCCAACTATGGACCGACCTCTACACCACAGACCATGCTACAAGAAACCTCAGAAGAGTAGCTGCATCTCCTAGTCTTCTAATCTCAATTCTCCCAAAACTAAAATATTGCAACATCACCTCTACAATTCTGACAGGACACGGCTTTGTTCAAGCCGACATCGCCAGAACCTCCAAAAACAACGACCCCGTATGCCAACACTGTCACCAAGAAAATCTAACAGTCGAACACCTCCTATTCAGTTGCCCATCCTACCATCTTCAGAGATTCCAGACTGCAACTCTACTTAACACCAGCACATTCAACCAAGAAGCATTGAAGAACCTCCCCAAAAATAAAACAGCCTGGCGACATCTAATCAGTTGGATGTCAACTGCAACAAATATACAATAAGTCAGAAGACAAACCCGGACAGTTGGCGACTTTCGTACGCTCCAGGAGTCCGGGTTATGTACAGAATAATAATAATAATAATATAGAATTGAGCGCCAATTAAGTGGGTGGCGATATTGTTTTCCTGTTATGGAACTGAAGAATTGATCCGGATATTACTTCAAGTGAAGAATTCTACAAGAACTCATGATCTGATTGATCGACAAAATTGAATCAAGATTTATTTTTATAAACTCAAGAGAAGCTTAGATAAGTATTTGTGAACTTTATTTGTAAAAGATTTGCCTTTCCAACCCTAGTTACTTTTGCTCTCTACAATATTTGTTTGTTTGTATATTTATTTTGTATCACTTGTTATTTCTAATTTTAAATATAACTATAATTTTTGGCCAATTTGATTATTATATTGATATTTGATTGTTACCCTTTTTATTTTTTATTTTTTTTTGATAACCAGTAATTTTTGATAGGCTAAATAAAATATATTAATGCTCTTTTTGTTAATTTGTTTTTTCACAACTTGTACAAACACTACTGGGTGAATCTCTATTTACAATCTGGGTAAGATTGACCTTCCCCCATTTTTTTTTTCAACTTCAACAAGAGGTATTTTCCAAATCGATCCCTTGTTAAGGTTTGTTAAATAAAAAGTTTTTTTTTTTTGCCATTTCGGCCACTTTTGAAAGTTTTCAAGTATAAACTTGTTGTATGTTGATCTGTATACCTTTTTTCGAGAAGAGTCAATTAATTCATAAAAATAAAGGTGACCTCTTTCGTCACCTAATATACGTCAAAACTAGACGCCATCTATTGCCGTCGCCGTAAACTAGCGGCCTCGGGTCAGTGACAAAGCCACACCACCAGCTTTGTAAAACTGAGAAGAGCCCATCTGGAGAAAATGGTCTCGGCTTTTCAAATGGTAATGGACACAAAACTTAAGGAAGTTGTTAGAGTTTAATTTTATTATTACTCTACTATCGTACTAACGTATTGATGTCGACATTGGGAGAGATGGTCTTCCACTTATTGCGCTGTTGCAAGCCATTCAAGTAGTCCTTTGACCATCTTTTCCACAGATGTTGCATGACCCTCTGAACCAACTGCCATCTTGTTAGGAGATGATTCTCTACCAATAATAGGTCATCTTCCGGGACACAAGAGGATGGCTCAGCAAGCAAGAAGTGGGCGGGAGTTACTACCCCTTGATCATTATATAGCCGAGTGCAATGTCCTCTTCGCGCTACAAATCGCTTAAAGGCCGACATGAAGGTGGGTGTAGAGGCATCGGTGACCAATTCAAGATGTACTGCTCGGGTCACAAAGCACACAAATAGACAGATGTAGCCCTTGTCAGTCTTTCGGCCTCTACCCTTGGACAATCGAATGTTCACAGGTCCAGCATGATCTACACCACTGATTGAAAAGGGTTTACCCGGTGTTAATCTCTCCTTGGGTAAATCGCTCATTAGCTGGCCTGGAGTGACGCGATTGTATCGACAACATGTCACGCACTCTCGAATGCATCTCTTCACCTGATCTTTTACTCTCAGTATCCAATACTTCTGTCTCAATGTGGACAGCATCAGGTGCACACTTCCGTGCAAAGTCCGCATATGAACCGCTTTAACAATCATCTGAGCCACCTATCCTGATGAAGGCAATAGCGCAGGATGTTTTTACTCATATGTCATAGATGGAGCCCATCTTAATCTACCGCCGACTCCAAGGATTCCTTGATCGTCGAGGAACGGTGTTAAACCATAAATCTTGCTCGTGCGCTTCACTGATCCTAAAGTGGTCAAGCTTCTTATTTCTTCCCTGAAATGCTGGCACTGAATTGCCCGAAGTATTCTCCTATGAACAGAAGTGGAAAGACTTTGAAGTCGCCGGTTATCTATTATTATTTTTTTTTTTTAAAGAAGACGGAGGCAATTTTGTCCACAATTAGTTATCTCGTGTTTTCAATAAAGGTCAATGTGTATCAAATATCTTTCAGAGTTATTTATTGTCTGGAACCCGATATACATGCTAAAAGTACAATTTTCTTAAGTTATGTCTATTAGTGTATATTCCAAACAGCTTGTTCAAGAGACAAATACAAAGTATAATTTTGATCAGATTTCTTCTGTTTAATTTCTAAATTACTGGAAAACCGCGTGTTATAAAATCAGGTAAAACTCTCACTTTTTACATCATCAGTAACTTTTCTGTCATCAATTTTCAATTTGCATTTAATATTCCACGTTTGCAATAGTGATTTTCTTATTGTTAAAATTCTTCACGATTTTTTGGAACAGGCTTCTATTCCTTGTATTAATTCATTTTCATTATCGAGGAAGATAATATTCGCGTATGATGGACACCTATCCCATTGAGAGAAATGTGTTTTATTTTTTACTAGATCGGCCAGATCAAGGAACGACAGCTAGTGGAATGGTGGAAATCCGTCCTCAGGAACCTCAAGAAGCAGAAGAACTGATAGACGCCATAATGCCACAGTCACGACTCACATTTCTATTAAATAGGATGTCGTTGGCAGATTGTTTTATGTCTTTTGTTGCCGGGCGTGTTCTCTCCTTGTGATTTAATTACGCTGCCGCTTTCGTAGAAAAGCCTCCTTCGACTGATAAACCTCGTTCAACGTTTCTTTACAAACGGATGGGAACAAACTGGTATTGAATGTGTAATTCCTGCAAATATAGCTTATAGTAGATATATCCTTAGTTAACACATATGTTTTTTCTATCTATATAGGTGTTACAAATTAGAATGCATTTTAATGGCCCACTCAGTCAAAACATAAAAGAGAGAGCTGACCAACCATCGATTTTACGATATACAAGGTGCGTTCATTAATTTCCAGGACTGCTCTGTATCTTTGAAAAAATAAAACAAATAAAAAAACTAATTCAATATTTTTCAAAATATGCCCCTCCTGCCTCAATACACCCGTTCCATCTTTTTTTCCAATTGTCGAAGCAGGAGATAAAATCACTTTTTGAGAGGTTCCTCAAAGTTGCCTTCGATTCAGCTTGTATCATATCAACGTTGTCAAATTTCCGTCCTTTCAAGTTCATTTTCAATTTAGGATAGAGGAAAAAGTCATTGGGGGCTAAGTCGGGGGAATAGGGTGGATGAGGGATCTGTATGGTTGAATGCTTGGCCAAGAACTGCAAAACAACATGGGCTGTGTGCGGCCGCGCATTACCGACGTGAAGTATCCAGTCATTGTTTTGCCATCTTTCAGGTCTTTTAAGGCGCACTGCCTCCCTTAAGCACCTCATTATCCCCAAATAAACAGATAGTCCAGTCTCTGAAGATAAGTCTTTAATAGAAATTCTTTGTTAGATTAATTAACTCCTTTATTTTGAGCTTGTTTTCCTCGCAACGAAATGATCTTGGACGCCCAGTATGCTGATCATCGTTTACCTTTTCCCGACCTTTTTGGAAGCGTGAAAATCATTCAAAAGTTCTTGAACGGGATAAAGCTGCATCGCCAAAAGCTTCTTTAATCAATTCATACGTCTCAGTAGCACTTTTTTCAATTAAAAACAAAACTTAATGCAGATTCTCTGCTCTTCGAAAATGGCCATTTTAAAATTAGAAATGCGAACCTTACAAGGAAGTTGTTTTGTTCTATTTTTAGATCGGCGCGTGCGCCACGAGACTCGTGCTTTCAGTCAGGTGTGGTCGAATGTCTAATATTCAACTCTGTAAAAAAATATTTTCTCTAGCTTTTTTATTTATTTTATTTTTTAACCAGTCCTGGAAATTAATGAATGCATCTTGTATATATACAAACAACAATGATGATGATAGTCTTTTGTTGTTGTAAAAATGACATCAAAACCTTAGTATTATTCTGCGCCACAAATTATATTATTTGTTAAGTAATATTTATATACAAGCACATATATGTCACAACAATGTAGGGATGGTTAAAAAACTCGAAATATAAAATCCATAATAAAGATAATTAACAATTAATTTTATTGTCATCTTGTCAATTAATCAAGTCCTTTATTAGCAGAATTAATTTATGATGCAATTTTTAATGATGCTAATGGTAAAGATAATTAAATAATTGTGCTGTGTACAATGTGAATACGTATATGGCGTCTCTGCTGCAGATGGAAGATGGTTCTTCAGAGATAGTCATCAGCAATATTCTGTTGATGAAAACGACGACCCATTTTCCCATGTTCTCATTTCAAGAATTAGGATTCTATCTATTTAGACTACCGTCAATCACTTTTACTATGAAAACAACTTTGCTTCTACCAATGAAAGAAATTGTTCGTCCTTAAAATATTTAGTAGTGTCATCTCAAAGTCCTAATGAGATCTACACTCATGAAAAAACATTTTATGTTATGTTTCATATTTTATGTCGCAGATCGTCTGTTTTCTTGAAAAATCTGTAATATCTTTCAGAGTTATTGTCTGAATCCCAATATACATGCTAAAAGGTACAACTTCCTTAAGTTTTGTCCACGATTGTATTTTGTAAGTGCAACAGCTAGATTGCTTCTAGGTGTGTAGACATGTGGTGTGTTTATCGAATGTCCAAACTCCATGAACACCATGGTCCTGTACCTGGTATCTCACCGCACTGTTATTAGATCTCTCTAAGAAACGGTTAAGTGGGTTCCCCATGTCGATCCTAATAATAATTTGGTTATCTTCCTCAACACTCTTCTTCCTTCCAATTCTTATTAGATTTAAGAAGACCATGTGTCAAATAGAAATATTACATATATAAGTAATATAAACACTAAGGTTAAATATGTAAAATTTAACATACAACATACAATCTTTGTACCTTCTAACTACCTCAACAGAAATCGGTGCACAAAGGCAAGTTACACAAAGTGTGTATCACTGTATTTTGTATTTTTGTCTGAATTTACCAAAACTGGTGTTGTGTCTCATTCCTTAGCAACAATAGTAATTTATTTTACTGGTGTAATAAAAACATAATACATTACCCTAATGCATAATTAAAGGAAAAGATGCCTCTCTTTTTTTTTTTGGTATCTAAATATCATCTTCCCGCAATTTTATATCGTACATATACAGTATATGTACGATATAAAATTGCGGGAAGATGATATTTAGATACCAAAAAAGAGAGGCATCTCTTCCTTTAATTATGCATTAGGGTAATGTATATATGGAACATAAGGTTGCGGGAGGATTATATTCATGTGCCTAGAGAGGCATCTCTTCCTTTAATTATGCATCAGAACGATGTATTATTTCATCACCCTAGTAAAACCTTTACTAGTGGTGATGAGAAATAAGCCACAACACTAGTTTTGACAAATTCAGACAAAGCCAACAACCTGTATACCATGGTTTGGGGCTATGGCCCTCATCAGTACAGGGGCGGCTTCGATTTCATCCCATCCCACGAGAGGGATTATGTAATCGGTCGAATTTACTAAAACTGGTGTTTTGACTCATTCTCCAACACCACTAATAAAGATTTTTACTAGGGAGATGAGCAGAATGAATAGTTCTGATACACTTTTAAAAGGAGAGATGCGCCTATCTAGAGATACATATATGTATATATATACAATATATATATAAACCGAAGCCGCCTTTTTACTGATGAGGGCCAAAGCCCAAAACCACGATGTACAGGTTGGCATTTTATCTGAATTTTTCCAAATGTTGTGGCTCATTCTTTATCATTACTGATAATTTTTTTCTACTAGGGTATGAACATAATGCATCATTCTAATGCATTATTAAAAGGAGAGGTGCCTCTCTAAGTACCTAGTGTGTGTGACAAAAAGTAAGAATATTAGAAAAAAAGGTCAGGTGTTAATATAAAAAAGGGCATATCCTGATATCTCTCACATGATTATTTCAGATAGCAGAGCGTCATTTGGAACAAATATCAACTAAACGTTGATTTAGGTTGTTCCATAATAACCCCCCCCCTCCCATCCATTTTTCATAAATCAAGAAAAACCAACCATATACACGTTTCGGGCTGTTGACCCACGTCAACATGGCGCAGGCTGTACCTCGTTGAGGTTTCCTGAGAAATCATGAAATGGGTAGTTAAGTCTAAATTTGCGTATGCTCAGAACATACTTATCATAACACCCTTGGTATCTTTTAATAAACTCTTCAATTTTTTATCAGAATATTCTGAGCGTTTTAAACAAGTTAATAGCCGCCTATTTAAGTACTCTTGTAAAAGCGATTCAATGGAACTCTGGTGCATTTTTTTAGGAATATCTCTACAGAGCTATAGCCTCTGTCGGCATATAAGACGGCTACAGCATTTAAGATCCTCAGCCGCCCCTTCAACGCACGCAACACACCGTTCCACTATTGTTATATCGTAGGCTTCACTCGCAAGGCTTTCAATCTCACACTCTGGTAAAGATGTCAGTGTGAAAAGAAACATTCAAGCTAAATTGGTTTTAATTTTATATACAGATTGCTCTCTTTTTTCTTGTATATTTAATTAACGCTCTGAATGTATCAGTTTATATAATCAATTGTTCGCAGAAGAGTATTGCTCGATGCATAAAAAAATGTATTTATATATATATTCATATTATTCATCTCGAAACTTCGAGTAAAAAAACCCTTTTCTGGCCGAAGTGTTTCTTAATTTCAAGAACTATATTCTTATTGTTTACTAGACGAATGACCCGGGCAACGCCCGAGTTTACCCGATTAAATATTTTATTCAAACACTATTCGTTACAATTATAAATTTGGCGCCGTGGATGTCACTCTTGTGAAACGTCCCGCTCCAAACTTTACAGTCAGATTAGTTACGATATACAAATGTGTAAATCTTCAAATCGAGCGAGCGTCTATAAATATCTCGATTTAGATCAAGTATTCTAATTATTAAGCGAACACTATTATTAATAAAATTTTGAGAAGATATCGATTTTAAACGTATTTATAACCTTGATAGAGGGCGCTGTTCGTGAGCTAAGTAGAATAATTTGAATATATATTTTTTAATATTTAATTTATATATAATTTAAAATAGCCTATCGTTTTCCTCGTACTTTTTTTTTACCTATGTATATAAATCTTGGTAATGTAAAAAAAAAACTTTGCTTCAATAATATAAAAAAAAAAAAAACACCCAGGCTAAGTTTCGAACCAAGGTTGTGGAAATATGAAGCCGCACACCTAACCATTAAGCTACGCTTGGCATCATAAATATTCGCATGTAAAGCTATTTCAGGCATTACATATTTCTAACGACCTTTTTGAAATAGGTTTTTGAAACATGGAAATTATAATACTTCAAATAAATAGAAATAGAGTGAACACAAATAAAACATGCCAAATATTTCGAATTAGAGCAGTTATTTTAAACGGCGAATTAGATCAGTTATATCAAAAAGTGAAAATATATAAATAAATAAAACATACCAAATATTTCAAGAGCAGTTATTTTAAACGGCGAATTAGATCAGTTATATATAAAAATGAAAATATATAAATAAATAAAACGTACCAGATATTTCAAATTAGAGCAGTTATTATATAAATATTTATATTATATGTGTTATTAAGCGAACTATTATTAGTTATTTTAAACGGCGAATTAGATAAGTTATATCTAAAAATGAAAATATATAAATATAAATAAAACCTACCAAATATTTCAAATTAGAGCAGTTATTATATAAATATTTATATTATATGTGTTATTAAGCGAACTATTATTAGTTATTTTAAACGGCGAATTAGATCAGTTATATCTAAAAATGAAAATATATAAATAAATAAAACCTACCAAATATTTCAAATTAGAGCAGTTATTATATAAATATTTATATTATATGTGTTATTAAGCGAACTATTATTAATAAAATATTGAGAAGATTTATATTTTAAACGTATTTATAACTTTTTAGTACTTGATAGAGGGCGCTGTTCGTGAGCTAAGTAGAATAATTTGAATATATAGTTTTAATAATTGATATATATTTTTTTAAAATAGCCTATCGTCTTCCCCGTTATTTTTTACCTATGTATGGAAATTTTGGTTTGAATTAGTGAACTACTGCGAATTTGTATACCGGACATACATACAAACATTCATTTATATATGTATAGATAGATATCAAAGTGTATGTCCATTGTTTCCTTAAATACCTCAAATAAGAATTCTTCAAAAGCGCCAGATATTTGAGATTGTTCAATACAATATCATCATTAGGGCAGTATGTTAGATTTCTCGAGAAGTATGGTAGATGGAACTGGTGCTGGGAGGGTTCACCATTAATGATCCAGGTTATCTTAATAGTTGTTTCATCGTAGAAATGATAGTAGGAAATTGTTGTTAAAATTTGCAGAAAATACTAATTTTAAATTTCAGATATCAATTTCTTCTTTATACTCACTTATACTACTCCAAAAAAAGATTGTCCTCTTTTCACAGTTTTGTCCGCTCAGTTCCATAAATACAGCATATTGTGTCTTGTACAATCTATGTGCATGATGTGAATATACCTTGTAGTTATCTTCTTTTATCATAATCTTCTATTTCACCTAGTCATTTGTAGGTTTGGTACGTATTCAAGCACTGGTAACGCTGGTTTCCCTACATTAAATTACACTGGTCAACAAGATTTTTGCACAAGAGAACCTGATTATGTTTCTAGTGTAACTTTTCATGCTGAACTCAAAAATCTAATCAGAAATTTCCCATCACCTATGGTTTTTGCGTGACGGTCTTTTTTTAGTATTGGGATAAACACAGTAAAAAATGCAAACAATGCCACGTAACTGGTTTATCAAAAAATATTTTTCTTTGTCCACAAAGAAATATCATCTTATCTACATGTCCTGAATCCAAATATACCATTAGTATTTTTCTATTACGCAATATTTCTGAGATACACCTACTTGAAATTTGGAAATATTGTTAATATATAGGCATATATGAACGAAACATATTTATTATTGAAAAGCAGTGACAGTGGATTTTCTTCTATACTTTGCTTGTGGTAGATCCCTCTTGAGTGTCTAGCAGTAGTCGGCAAGCATAGCGGGACTCCATTTACCTTGGTACCGCTTCTCCATGCTTGATATATCTTGATGAAACCTCTCACCATGCTCATCGCTAACTGCGCCAAGATTGTCTGGAAAGAAATCTAGATGTGAATGCAGGAAATGGATCTTAAGGGACATGTTACATCCCAGTGCCTTGTAGGAAAGCAACAGATCATTAACTATGTCTCGGTAATTTTCAACCCTGACACTTCCTAAGAAGTTTTTGCGAACGTTTCTAAAGGAATTCCATGCTGCTGCTTCAACTTCATTCAAACTATTTTGAAAATTTCCATCCTGCTGCAATTCTCGAATCTGAGGTCCAACGAAAATGCCTTCTTTAATCTTCGCTTCACTTATACTAGAAAATTTTTGTTTTAGGTAGGCAAATCCACTGGCATTTCGATCCATTGCCTTGACAAAGTTCTTCATTAATCCCAGTTTAATATGTAATGGTGGTAAGTAAATATTTTCTGAATCGATCAGGGGTAGATTTGCAATATTTTTATATCCTGGAGTAAAGATTTTACGGTTTGGCCAGATTTTTTTAATGTAATGCCTTTCCCTATCTCTGCTATCCCACTCACACAGAAAACAACAAAATTTTGTATATCCAAGCTGTAATCCACGCAAGAGAGCAACGACTTTCAAATCGCTGCATATTTTGCAACCGTATCTTTCATATTCTATCTTTTTCAAAAGCAGTTTCATGTTTTCGTAAGTCTCTTTCATGTTGGATGCATGTATTTATCCCAATACTAAAAAAAGACCGTCAGGCAAAAACCATGGGTGATGGGAAATTTCTGATTAGATTTTTGAGTTCAGCATGAAAAGTTACACTAGAAAAACCATCAGGTTCTCTTGTGCAAAAAAAAAAAGTTTTTTTTTGTAGACCTGTGTTACCCATTGGCATCTATTTAAGAGAAAATCCTTTAGATTAAAGGAAATCCAGGCCATTTTTCCATCGTTACTGTCGTAATGTCCAAGGATAAAAGTAAAGAGCTTTTTTATGAATAGAGAATTAAAATATTTCACACCATTATGTCATCATAACACTAAATCTTTTAGTCAAGGTTATTTCTTACTCATGCTTTTTAAATTTTCGTCTACATTAGATTTATGGGTGACACCTATTGGCAAATTTATTTTATTTGAAAACAAATGTAATTTGAATATCTTTTTATTAAAAAAACTGATACTTTTTTCTTTTATATTATGTCTGAATGCGCTAAGAAATCAGGATTTTTTCCGCAAAATTTATTCTTCAATCTGCTTACATACAAATATTTGGGATCATGAAAATGAATGAAAAATAGACAGTTTGAAACTGGCACTTCCATAGAGAATATGCACGAATCATCTATATTTCATCTGGAGTTTTGAAAATTTATTCAAATATATCAATCAAAACTAATAGGCAAAATTGGTTGGAATGGGATAAAAAATAATTTATTTTAAGATGTTTCCCTATTCGGAGCTCAATTTAACATAAAACAGGATTGAATCAATTATGACTTCTAATAGATAATCTGGGAAATGGAGGATATTTTCTTTTATTCTTTTATATCTCTCTCTTTATATATATTCATTTATTTTATATTTAACCTTGTATAATCCTATATGAACGATACACTAAAAGTAGTTACAACCTCAATCTCTCTCTGCTGGCCCTGCACGCCCTTCCCCATCCTGCACATCCGGCCTCTGCTCGAGAGACCTGCATCGCCTGTGGGTCACGTTGGCCCACCGGTCCTGCAGCTCTATCAGGCCCCTTATACGGGAGGCCTTCAACATCAGACAGCCGACCTGCAGGGCTGGCTCTTCAGTCAAGGGCTGGATGACAACGCCATCTTCGCGTCTGCCAAGTCATCAATTCACAGGTTCTTTCTGAGCCTTGAGATGAGGGGAGAACGTGACTTACTGTCTGAAGGAGGACTCTTTGTCGTTGGGGGAGCCTCCTGGACTTTACATAACTGTGTGTAATTTTTTTCCCTAATTCTCTCTCTTTATATATATATATATTAAAAATAAAAAAGGCATCTCCTGACCACGAGCAAATGTGCTTTTTAGATGGCAGAGCGCCATCTAGTGGAGCAAAAATAAACTAAACGTTTATTTAGCTTGCTCCGTGATGTGATTCAAATCAACACCTGACCCACTTATATTTTATTTTTTTCTTTTGTTTTTTCATGTGTTAAGCGTCTTTACGCAAATTTGGCCTTGAATACCCATTTTCTGATTTCTCAGGAAGCCATTGGGACCAAAAATCTTTTTTGGTCGCAGTGGTTACAGCCTTCTCCACACTGACGAGCGCCAACAGCGCGAAACGCGTTCGTGGATGGCTTTTCTTGATAAATCAAGAAATTGGGTTGGCCAAATATCACGGAGCAAGCTAAATAAACGTTTAGTTCATTTTTGCTCCACTAGATGGCGCTCTGCCATCTAAAAAGCACATGTGCTCGTGGTCAGGAGATGCCTTTTTTATTTTTAATATCAACACCTGACCCACTTATCTTTTATTTTTTTCTATTGTTTTTTCATATATATATATATGAAAAAACACATGTGCTCGTGGTCAGGAGATGCCTTCTTTATTTTTAATATATATATATTAAATATTTTTAAAAAGGCATATCCTGACCAGGAGCACATATGCTTTTCAGAAGGCAGAGCGCCATCCGGTGGAACAGAAATCAACTATTCATTGATTTAACCTGCTCCCTAAATCAATGAATAGTTGATTTCTGTTCCACCAGATGGCGCTCTGCCTTCTGAAAAGAACATGTGCTCCTGGTCAGGATATGCCTTTTTTATTTTTAATATCAACACCTGACCTTTTCATTATTTTTTTTCTATTGTTTTTCATATATATATATAATTTTATCTAACCCCTACACCATTGACTTATATGATGTCGATAAAATATTTTTTTTTTTATAAAAAAAAAAACTCTCTCTTTCTCTATTGACCTGCCCACTCTGTGGGAAAAAACTCTGGCGGTCCATCGGTGCCGGAGTCTTTCCCGAGATGGGCGCCAACAATGAAGCCTTTGTACATATTGTTGCACCAAGTTGCAGGGTCGCTGACCATGGTTTCTTCCTTCTTGGTGTTATGCACGTTTCCCGAGCGGGTTTCCATATTTAAAGCAAATAAATAAAAGTAAATAAAAATAAATTACCTTTTAAAGTTATTGTTTTATTTATTCGTCGTCTTCCTCATAGGTCGTGATCCAAAGTCTTCCTCTCGGTCTTCTCTCGCTCCAATGAGCAATCAAGATATATGTACAATAAAATATTACAAAAGGAATGAAACTATAAAAAGGAATGATGATAATATAAATAATCTGTTTTAAATAAATATTAAATATCATAGGTTATTTTTAATAAATGTAGGGCGCTTTAAAATTGATGCAACACTTCCCCCTCTCCAGTGGTTGTCACGTCCTCGTGAATGACCTCATCTATTCTCTCATAATAAGGCTTGAGTCTTGAAACATGAACTATCAATGGGTCTTGGCCAGGATTATCTTTCGGCTCAATTAAGTACTTTAATTTGGACAGCTTCTTTAATATTCTATATGAGCCAAAATAATATCTCAATAGTTTTTCACATTTTCCGATTTTCCTGACTGGTGTCCAAACTGCCACTAAATGCCCTGGTTCATAGATTCTCTTATTGTGTTTTTTTTTGTCATAGTTTCTTTTCATTCTTTCCTGAGTTTTCTCTGTGTTGTTAATAACTACCTGTCTCGTCCTTGCTATTTTATCTAAGTAATTTTCTATATATTCGTCCATGTTACTGTCCGTTGGGATATTCTCGTCGTCTAAGAGGGACATGAGTTCCCTCTCAAACAACAGGAAAAATGGAGAGTAGCATGTGGTTTCTTGAATCGTGGTGTTGTACGCGTGGGTGATAAAAGGGATAATTTCATCCCAGTTCTTCTGGTCTGTGTTTACATACATGCTGATCATATTGATTAAAGTTCTATTTAGTCGTTCTGTTAGTCCATTAGTCTGGGGATGGTAGCTCGTCGTGAGGCAGTGTTTAACTTTGCACATTTTTATAACCTCCTTTATCAAATTGCTTGTGAATTGTGAACTTCTATCGCTAATAAGAAATCTTGGGGCCCCGTGGCGTAAAATAATATGTTCGATTAAAAATGTAGAGACTTCTTTCACTGTTGCTTCTGATACTGCCTTTGTTTCAGCATACTTGGTATAATAATCCGCCAACACAATTATTCATTTCCCTCTTCTTTTGGTTGATGGCAAGGGGCCAACAAATTCAATTTCGATTCTTTCAAAAAGGTAGTTAGCTGGGGGAATAGGTTGCAAAAGTCCAGGAGGCGACTGATTTGAACCTTCCCGACTTTGGCAAAGAAGGCACGTCTTTACAAATTCGGAAACATCTTTCACCATGGAAGGCCAATAGTATTTATTCTTCAAACGGTATGTGGTTCTGGCGACGCCCAGATGGCCATTCAGCATATGGTTGTGGTATTCACTCATGATTTCCTTCCTTCTCTTCTTTGGCACTACCAGCAACCATTCTCTACCTTCAGGATTTGGATTTTTCTTGTAGAGACACCCATTTTCTTTTTTAAAGTTCTGTGTAATTGAACGCTTGTTTGCACTAAGGTTCTCCTTAATATTCTCAATAAAATCATCCTTTTCGTCTATTATTTGATTCAGAAATAGTCTTTCATAATCTTCGTCCCATTCGTTTTCCGGTAAGGGTCCTCTAGATAGACAATCCGCGTCCAGATATTTTTTTCCGGATTTGTGTATATTTTCGAAATCATATTCCTGAATCTTAAGTGCCCATTGACCGGTCGGATCTTTCAGATTTTTAAGCCAGCATAGTGCGTGATGATCAGTTACGATTTTGAAATGCCTTTCATATAGGTAGGGTCGTAACTTGAACATTGACCACACAACAGCTAGGCATTCTTTTTCAGTAGTCGAATAATTTTGTTCAGGTTTGCTCAATGCTCGACTCAAATATGAGATCACCTTTTCTTTATCGCCGAAATTTTGGACTAATGTTGCACCCAGGCCTATGATAGACGCGTCAGTATGAATATAAGTAGTTGTATTCGGATCAAAGTGCCCTAAAATTGGGGGATTCAGCAATGCTACTTTAAGGGTTTGAAATGCTTTTTCTTGATTTTCTGTCCAGGTAAAATGTACATTCTTTTTTATAAGACTGGTTAATGGGTCAGCGATTTTCGAAAAACCATTGATAAATTTTCTGTAATATGAGCACATTCCTAAATATGATTGAACTTCTTTTATCTTTTTGGGTCGAGGAAAATCTCTAATACCCTTGATATTATACTCCGCCGGTTTTATACTATGTTGGGTGTTATATAGCCAATTTCCAATTCTTCGAAAGCAAATTGGCATTTTTTATTGATCAATTTTAAATTAGCCTCGCGAAAACATCTTAAAACAGCTTCTATTCTTTTGAGATGTGTTGGAAAATCCGAGCTATATATGATTACGTCATCCAGATAACAGAGGCAAATTTGCCATCTAAGATTACCAAGCATATTTCCCATGTTCCTCTCAAACGTAGCAGGGCATTGCATAGTCCGAAGGGCATTACGTTCAACTCATATAGGCCATGTGCTGTAGTGAAGGCTGTCTTTTCCTTATCTTTCTACTCAACCTCTACTTATCAATATCCTGATTTAAGGTCTATTGCTGAAAAGTATTTGGATCCTTGAAGTGTATCCAATACTTCATCAATTCTGGGAATTGGGTAAACATCCTTCACTGTTACATCATTCAATTTTCTGTAGTCAACACAGAATCTGTACTTACCAACTCGCTTCTTGACCAATATTACGGGGAAAGACCATGGACTCGAGAATGGTCTAATTATGCCGTCTCTGAGCATTTCATCAATTTGATCTTTTGTGATTTCTCGCTCTTTAGCGCTCATCCTATACGGCTTGTGTTTGATCGATTTCGCACCTTCTGTATCAATCCGATGTTTCGCTAAGTTGGATCTTCCTAATCCCGACGGAAACAAATCCGCGTACTTTTCCAAAACTTGTTTCAATTGCTCCTTTTCCATAGATGATAAATTTTCGTTTATCTGAAATTGAGGTTCTTCTGTATCCTTTTGTTCACTTTCTTCCATGAGATTTACTTTAGCTGGCTGGCTTCCAAAGCACAATGTTTGGTTTTTTAAATATTTTTAATGGTCGAGGATAAGGGTTTGTTATCCAGATATATGTTTCCTTATTCGCAACAGTTATTAAGCTTCTCGCTAGTCGAAGTCCATTTGATTGAAACATTTTATGGTTCTCCTCGATGATGTATTCGCCATCCTCTGCTTCTACAAATGCCTCAATCAATTTGATAGAAAGTTCTGTTATAATGGCATATTTTGCACTTTTTATTTTCTTCTGTTGATATTTGATTACGTCACGCGATTTCCTGTCAAGTCATATTTGATTATTTCACGCTGACAATCATTTTTTGCCTTCATTTTCTTAAGAAAATCTCGTCCAAGTATAAATATTTGCAAATGCGTTCTCATTATCACAAATTTTTGTGTAATTGCTTTGTAATCAAATTTTATATTTAAAACAATATTTCCTACGATATCTAATTATTTGCCATCGGGTCCGGAGCACATTTTATCAGGGTTTATTATTTCAAGACCTGTGTTAAGAGCTGTACTAAGGTCGACCACTAAATTATCGGCGCCTGTATCAATTAAAATTTCGCAAATACCGATTCTATCCACGTTAATGTTCATTTTATATTTGGGGTCTAACTTTTTAATTCCATTTATAGTCGACTTGCTTTGTTTGACGGACTCAGACGCGTTGCTTAGTTTAAATCTTCCAACGCGGCATATCTATTCCGTGTAGGAATACTCGAGTGTGTGCTATTACTTACGTCAGCGTAGAGCAGAGGTCTCGACTTCTCAGTTCTCTTACTCATTCGAATTTCTTCTTCGACCTTGTCTTGTGCAACTATGGGGTCCTCTTCCACAATTCTTACAAACCTGACTCTGCAATACCGCGATACGTGTCCTGGCTTGTTACACTTGAAACATATTGGTCTCCCGTCTTCTGTCCTATTCTTGTTTGAGTCTGGACTCTTATTGTATGTTCTCCTTGGGTAGACCGGTTTTGGCTCAGGATTGGGAGAGTAAGGTCGTCTAGGGTCAGAGACCTGGGACAGAGGCTTGTTCTGGTAGTACCTCGGAGCGGGGGCTTGGAGGTGTTCTGGTATGGTCTTCTGAACGGAGCGTTCTTCCATTGCTCTTGTTAATGGGGACGAGGAGAGCGTGGTCCATTATATAGAGCTTTTGATTTTTCTGCACGTTCTTGATACTTCTTTTTAAAATAATCGATTTTCTTGCACACGACAAGAGGTACATCGGTCGTCTTAGAAGGGTTTAGGTAGAGAGCAAATGCGTTCTCTTTTTTCAGTCCTCCAATGACATGTTCGATTTTCGTTTCTTCTTCCATTGCGGGGTCAACTTTGTTCTACAACACTAGGATGTCTTCCGCGAACCTGATTGCTGGTTTATTCCAGTGTTGTATTCTGTTAAGCTTCATTCTTAATTCTTCTTTATTCGCGTCCAAAGAAAAATCCTGAATGAGGCGGATTTTAATAATTTCCCAACTCGTGAAACTAGCTTTGTGCAAATTCAACCAAGTTTTAGCGCTTCTCGTCATGTTCATGGCGGCATAACGGGCAATTACCTAGTCTGCCCAATGGTAGAGGAAACCAATCTCTTCGAGGGATTCTATCCATGGGCGAGGGTCTTCTGTCCAGTCATACTTCGGATTTTCTATATTTTGGTTCGAAGCAACTGGTTCGGAACTAGCATCTCTACCAATTGTTGCACCAAGTTGCAGCTTTGCAGGGTCGTCGACCTTGGTTTCTTCCTTCTTGGTGTTATACACGTTTCCCGAGCGGGTTTACATATTCAAAGCAAATAAATAAAAGTAAATAAAAATAAATTACCTTTTAAAGTTATTGTTTTTATTTATTCGTCGTCTTTCTCGTAGGTCGTGATTTGCAGTCTTCCTCTCGGTCCTCTCTCGCTTCAATAAGCAATCAAGATATATGTACAATAAATTATTACAAAAGGAATGAAACTATAAAAAGGAATAATGATAATCTCTCTCTAAATAATCTGTTTCAAATAAATATTAAATATCATATAATATTTTGAATAAATATAGGTGGCATTAAAATTGACGCAACAATATATTTATACGAATATATATGTGAGTGTGGTCAGGATATGCCTTTTTTGATTTTAATAAATATATATTTATATATGTATATACACGATAAAAACGGTCTTTATTTAGTCAAAGGCAAGTACAGTCGAGGGGTAGTAACATTCAGGGATAAATTCCAGCCCTAATATTCGCGTAGAATTCTTTGGAGATATCCTCTTGTTCGTCCCACTTCTTCATGATCCATTCGGCCTCTTCTATTTTCTTGTCGTAGATCATCTTCAAGTCACTGTCAGGGTCTTCGAGATTCTTTCTTCTTTCCCGGAGTGTCTCGGCGAAGACTTGTATTTGATGATCCAGGGAATGATTTTTTCTCTTCATCTCTCTTATGGTGTTGATTTGGTCGTCTGAACAGATGATGAATTCGATGATATTTTTGTAGGTATCATTTTCAGTGTCAAGGGATATAATCGATGTCGTGGACTTGTCTGTGATATTTTCTGTCTCTGTCTCCATATCAGTGGACAGCGGTAGGATTGTCTTCATTCCTGGGGGGGTCGACTTCTTCCTTTTTTCTTGTCTTTTTCTTTCTCGTTGATCGAGATTATCATCTTGAGACGCCTTAAAGGGTCTCTTTTTCGACGATGGTGTTTCTACGTTTCCGGTAGACAATTTGGTAAGCTCATTTAGAATTTGCTTCATTTTCCCAATTTTGATGTTAAGGGCTCTCCTCTGGTCACTTTTGAGGTCACTATAGGTCTTCGATTTAATGTCTTCCTGTCTCTCGAGGTAGCTGGAGATCATGAACTCCAGGTCAGGATGTTGTATTAACTGCCGCTGGACCTTAATTGTTCTAGAGATACCAGCCCTCTCGTAGATCGCGGCAATTATTCTCTCAACTTCTGGATTTTCACATTTTTCGCATTCAATCAATTCTCTTTGGAGCTGGGTGGAGTCCATCGAGCCTATAGAGCATATGCTAGATGTTTCATCATCTTGGTATTCATTCTTTGCGGTGATGTTCAATGCGACAGTTTCTCTTGATGGGCCTGGTATAACGGGCAGGACTCTGGGGTTGATTGCTTCTGGGTAAGTTCTTGAGATATTATTTCTGATTTCAGGGTTGAAAGGACATTTGGATTTAATATGTCCATGTCTCTTACATCCCAGGCAGATGGTGTCTTCGCCCACAAAGATCTTAAAGGTCCTCTGCATGTAGTCAATTGGGATGATTGCCGGCATGTCAGTTGATTCTCTTCTCTTCAGCACGACCTCTCTTCTAAGAGATGAAAGGTGTTTAAATAGTGGGTTCTCGGTGGGGAAAGGCAGGGGCCTGATGCTGAGGATCTCTCCGAATGGCGCCATGGCTTTGGTGACCTCTTCAACCGGGATGAAGGCAAGGATTCCCGATAGAATGTATTTCTTTGGGGGGTTGAATAGGGGCGTTGGGTAGATGGTGTTGCCTCTAACTGCAAAGCCGTTGTTAATAAGCAGTAAGGCTTGTTCACCGTTGGCAACCGATACAACGGCCTGGCTGTTCATTTTTCCAACCGAGTGGATGTTTTCATGTCCTATTATTTTGGCTATTGAGGAAAGGTGCTCCTCAGCACTGCACTCTGAGAGGGCGGTGAATTGGATGGTGGAGTTTATGTTTTTACTTCTTTTTTCGTATGTTTCTTTTCGAGATTCTTCAAATTTTTTCCACTCTTGAGGCGAAAATTGTTTTCTTTGGGTATGCAAATTGTCTTGTTGTTTGTTTTTCTTTTGAGATGGTAATTCAGCGATTGATGGCTTTGATGTAAATGAGATTTCTTCATGAGGGTGAGCAACCAATGAGACTACCGCAGCAGATGACATGTTTGATGACGCAACGACCAACTTGGCCGTTGCCATGGTAATGATGCAAAGCTACGACTTGTAGCTTTGCTAAATTATGAAAAATAGGAAAATATGAAATTTGATGAGATTCTTTGAGAGATGGGTTGAAATGATGCCTGAATTAAGGCGAACAAGATGGTATGAAATTAGTTAAATAAAAATTGACTTTACGGGATGAAAAAGGCGAAATACACGGAGCTCGTGCGACGCGTGGCCGCACGGTCGGTGTATGTATGTATGTATGTATGTATATATGTATATAAACGTTCTTCCCTGATATGTATATTTATCGATTTTATTTTTTATTCATCTATATATCCTTATATTTAATCTTATTAATTTATATTTATTTACTCTTATTTTGTATTTAACCTCATTTAATCTTATATGAACGATGTAATAAAAAGGTTTCAATATCAATCTCTCTCTCTCAGAGGCGTTTGCTCTTTAATATAATTTCCAATATTATTCATGTATCGTATTCAGAGAGGCATGTTATGCTGCAAATACCGCCTAATGATTTCCTGAAACAGCAGCCAGGGTTGACCTCTCTTGGAGTAGAACGAAGTCTTTCCCGAGATGGGCGCCAACAATGAAGACTTTGTACATATATATATATATACTAGCCGACTGGACCCGGCTTCGCCCGGGTATTGTTCGAGTGGGGTTTACTCATGAATGAATAGAGCCCCCAACTGTTCGAAAACTTAATGTAATGAATTTTCTTTCAGCAAAATGGAGATAAGCTGCAAATAGCAATATTGAAAATGCTGGTGAAAAAATCTGAAATATAAGATCAATTTCACAAACACATCTAATGAATAGAGTGCTGTTTGGAGGAATAGTCTAAACTGTCAATTTTTAAAAACCATGACCCGGGATCATCGAATCCAGATTCAGACACTTTGTTCTGAAAAAAAAATTGCCCCAATGGTCCCTGATTCTTGAAAAATTCCAACCCCTCCAGTGAGAGCATGTAACCAAACTGGGCTTTGGTATCTAAAAAATGAAAAAAAAAAATTCTAATGATTAGTGTGAATAAAAGAAATGGTCCTCACAACCTGAAAATTTCACTTTTTCCACTTCACTCTCGGCTGTTCAAGAAGAAACAGCCAGATCAAACATTTTAAAGTGCACCTAATCCGGCACTTACATCTCTAAATAGTTAAGCAACTTTTATAAATGTAATATATCTGCAATACTGAAATACCCGGACTTGGATGAATTTTTTATTAGTTATTGTTTCAGTTTTAGAAAAGTGTGGCAAATTGGATATTTTTACAAAAGAATGTACTTTTTAAAATGGTATATAAAATAAAAAGGAAATTTGCATAATTTTCTAATAGTCAAGGGCAATTTTAAAAATACCTAAAAAGCAAGACCAAATAAAAAATAAACAAATTATGTGTGATGTTTCAGTAACAGCATTGTTACCATATAAAGACAAAATTACTGAATGTATTTAGTACTTTTGTCTGTGTGAAGATGGCAAAAATGCTGTAACTGAAACCACACATTATTTATTTATTTGGATTTGGTCTTGCTTCCTTGTTTTTTTTTTTTTTATTATTATCCCTAGTACACGTGGTACAGGCCATGATAATCATGGTGGGTAGGTAGCGACTGCTTTTACTGTAAGCGCACCACATGTCTACACATGTGATTCTTATCTATATTTAAAAATTTACCTAAAAAGGTATATATATATTGCCAAGAACTTGAATAAAAGTAAAATGTGTCGCAAAGACTTTAATTTGAAAAGTATTATGAAACGTTAAAAATATAATCTTAACTTTTAAAAGCATGAAAAAAAAGCTATCTTGATTTGAATAAATTTATTCTAAAAACAAACATCATGTAAAAGTATGCACCAATCGAAATCATTTATTAGCTCTAACAGTGCTGCCCCCAGCGGTAAAAGACTGGAGCTAACGCTTCATGGGTTGGTACTTTTTTTTAAATATTACATTAACTTAACAATATTCCATGTCTTGCTAACATAAATTTTAAAAAATAATATGCATAAAAATAATGCAATTCTAAAAATCATAAATGAAGCATCATTAAATTAAATGGGAGAGAAATGGTGTTCCAATTCTTTTTTTTTTTGTAAAACTTTGACTTTTATATGTTTACAAAATCTTAATGTACATAACCCAAACCAAATTATTTATAAATTCTGCAAACTAATATAATAATAAAAAAATACGGAATGAGAATTGTATAGAAACAACTTTAATACAATTGTTGATATATTATGAGTATGCAGAATTAAATTTCTGTTCAATATTGCAGAGTCATAAAAATACTAATGGTGTAAAATTCAAAACAGCAAAGTTATCCTGATAAATGCAATGAGCTATCATAAGGTGTGTTGCAGGCCAACAAAAACCTTAATTGAACCAGAAATGTTGACACCATAAAAATAATTCTCTAGAATAGAGCTATGTAAATGAATTAAATGAGAAAAAACAAAATAAAGTAAAAAAAGCTTTATTGATGAAACTACAGTAGAGCAATAATGATGAACAAAATATTGACAAAATATATTTACAAAAGTCAAGCTTCCCAAAATCATTATTCGAAGAAATCTCTTTCATAATTGTCAAAATCTAGATCAAAGCCCCCTGATAAACAATATTGCGGGTTTCTAAAAGTAGAACTAAAGACAAATAAATTTCTTGGGCTGGAAACACGGGAGCATGCTACATAGAGTTGCCCATGCGAGAAACAGGAAGACTCAAGATGCACACCAACTACTTGCAATGTTTGACCCTGAGATTTATTAATTGTCATAGCAAAGGCAACCATAACTGGAAATTGCAAGCGTCTAAACTTAAAAGGCAGATCATTTGGAATAATAGGTATTCTAGGAATCAGGACCTCTTCCCCTCGAAAAGAGCCAGTTAAAATTCGAGCCTGGAGAACATTAGTGCCCATTCGAGTGATGCACAATCTAGTGCCATTGCAGAGACGGGGTGGATCAAGGTTTCGTATTAAAATTACTGGCACATCAAATTTTAGTACAATTTTGTGTGAAGGTGTACCAGACAATTCCAGTGAATTCAAAAATTCAGGGGGATACGACACAGATTATCAGTATCAACCATTGTATCAATTGATCTATAGACTTTGTTTTCACCCGGGATTAAATTTATTTTTTTATTATTTATTTCTATCACAGTGCTATTTTTGGGGGCTAAAATAGTGCGGTCACATAACCATTCTTCAGATAAATAGTTAACACATATATTAGGGAAAACCTTTTCATACAGACTTTCTGAAGATTCCACCACTTGGCAAAAAGTATTTGAAAACTGGATGTTACCCTCGGAATCAGTTTCTAGTTGCCCTTCTCCTATCTTTAAGAGTTCGTCTGCAAATTGTGCAGCAGTGGTATCATTATGGAGTTGAACTCTGATTTTGACTATGAGATGCATTTTCACAATATGGCTCCAAAGATAAGAAGACTTTAAACAGGCATTCAGCTCATCAGCAGGTGTACCTCTAGTGACTACTGGAAGAATCTGTCGGAAATCACCGGCCAAAAGCACTACTAAACCACCCATGGGTTGTGGATCATCACGGATATCCTGTAATGTCCGATCAAGGACTTCCAAGGCAATTTTATGGGCCATGGTGCACTCATCCCAAACCAGCAACTTACAGCTACGTAAGAGTGAAGCTTTATCACTATTTTTTTCGTATATTGCAGACGGCAGTCTGGCCCTCTGAAAAAGTCAGAGGTAATTTCAGCACTTAATGTGCAGATTTTCCTCCCGCAAGCAATGTCGCAGCTATCCCTGAGGAAGAAACAGCAATGGCAATATTTTGTTCCTTCCTAACCATTGCTAATAGAAGATTCAAAAGAAATGTTTTACCTGTTCCCCCGGCGCATCTAAAAATATAATTATGGGTTGTGACAAATTAATTCTTGCTAAAACAGCATCAAAAACTCTTCTTTGTTCTGAAAAGAGTTTGGGAATCATGGATGCTACATTGTCTTCAAGTTCTGCCGTATCATACGCAAGTTCTCTCAAAATGTCAGAATTGGTAACCACAATTCATCTGGGTGCTTCTAAGCCTAATTCCTGCAGTTTCTTCCCACATATAGATACGACACGATCCTCAATGTCACACAATGTTTCATTAAATATCAGATCATTATACCTGATGGAGGAATCTAGAAGCTGATAACGATGAAGAATATCGCCTGCCATCTCATCTCTATATGTAATCCATAACTGCTGAGGGTTCGAAATTGTGCACGTAGAAATTAATATGGCAAACAATTGCCTTACTCTTGTAGGAGACTGACAAAGAATGGCCTCATCCATTGTGACAACCCAATGGTTATCATTCTCCAATAATTCAAGAGCTGCGCATGTATCTCTAAATGTTTCGTATTGACTGCCATTAACAATCTTCAAATATGCGAAGGAAGGCGGTCCCTTGATGTTATGTAGTAACATACGTAAACAAAAGCATTCAAAGTTACTGACATGCACAGCGTAAACCCGTCCAATAGTATCAGATCTCTTCACTCCTGGCCATCCTTCAACCGGCTTGCCTTGAACTCACCTTCTCCATTCATGGGCAGAAGAATTCCAAGTGTAGTATTGGGGAACATCTGGATAGAGCAGGGTCCTAGCAAAGGAATCAGTCTGGCATAATGAAAAAAAATGCAGTCAAGGTTGTCTTTGGTGGATTACGCATTTGATTGGCAAGAGTGTTTTTAATGAAATATATCCGTTCTCCATTCTCAAGATGCACAGCTAAATGGATAACAGCTGGATGGCGTTGGTGTAAAGGGAAGCTGAGAAGACGCCAAACAGCTTCATTGCTACTTATGTATCTGGCACACTGATACATTCGCACCTCATTTTGAGGGTCAGGACCTCTACCTTCTCTGCCTAAATTAATAATAGCTTGATCACTGCCCTTATTAATATATTTGAAAATATATTTTATTGCCTTAACAGAACTACAGTTCTCAACATTGATATGCGCACAAAACATCTTCGATAGCAATGGAGAATAAGGCACCACCCAACGATTGTCAATTGTAACCTCTTCGTTTCCCCGTATTTTAACCGTAAAGCCTTGTTGCGCGTCTCCTATATAAAGGATAACCATTCTCATTAGTCTGGGTTTCCAGCAAAAACTGTTTAGGATATTTTTTAGAACATCTACTATTATTCATGCAGGGGAACACAGGGTTGTACTAACCGCAAGGCCCACGGATCATATTCTTAACCACAATGTTATACAATAGTGGGTCTTGAATAGGATATGGAAACTCAGCACATATAACAATGTCTATCTGAGTGGGACGGAGCTTATTTGCTAGCCAAACTAATATGTGCGCATGAGGAAGTCCCCTTTTCTGCTATTCAACAGAATACATCCACGCAACTGTTGCTCCATACAATTGTCCTTTTGTTAGAGCCCCAATAATTTTAAGTAATTTTTGCCGAAAAACCCGAGCTGTGATATCATGCCTATCCAGCTGTTTTTGTCCTGGTAGCAACGCTGCAGATATCTCTTCCCAAGAGGAGTTAATTGTAAAAGTAATAAAAAGATCTGGACGCCCAAATTTCCGAACATAACAAAAAGCATCCTGCGTATATTCTGCCAAATACCTGGGACTATTGACAAAACTTGATGGTAAAATGATCCTTTGACCCAAGCTATTAGGGTCAATATTTGCATCAGTTGACAGGGCATCGCGTAAATGAATATAACTCTCTGCACGCAAGTTTCTCTGGTGCAGCGTAATATAATACGTTCACTTTCTACCTTAGCATACACATCGACCAGGAATTGATGAAAGAGCTGGCCAAATTGAACAATGACATTTGGACTATTTCGTCGAACCATAATGAAATAGCCATAAAAATCCATAGAAGACACTTTACTTGACAAAGGCTGTCTAGTGTTTGGGTCGATCTGAGGAATATGAAAAGAATATCCTTGCTGGCCTTTCCCGAAAATTGAAGGATATTGAAGGGCATCATAAAAACGATGTGTGTCGCTAACATGTTGAAGTACATTATCTCGCTGACGTAAAACAATGTCACGTGAGCCAAATTACCAAGCTAAGACAACTGCAACCTCATTATCTGTAGGACTATTATACCGTCTAGGATGTTAACCAGGAGGTGTCCGATCTGCATTTACAACAACTCTGTATGCGTCACTGGGGAGATTTCCAAGTGCAGTTTTAAACTGTTGAACCAGTAGATTGTGCTGGTGCAACATGCGCTGCAAACCCTGTACAATATAACGACGTACTCCCTGTATTTGCCGACATCTTCGATAAGTCTGAATATCAACAACAACAACAAAACAACTTTATTAGGGCGTCTTGCCCTGTACAGATTCGCCTTGGAATTACAGACAATATTAAACACAGGAGAAAAGGGAGAGATAGAGTATTTACAATTGAGGTATGGTAAACAGGGTGACTTTAAACATATATTACACATATATGTTACACATATATCATTAATAAGGAAGAAAAATAAAATGAATGATAAATACAAAAGTATAACATGAGAATATGAAGAACATTGAAAACAATATGAAAATTACATTAGCCAAGGATAAGTGGAAAACATTTGATGATTATAAGAAAAATAAAAGGCATTTGTGAAAAAGCAATAAACAGTAGGCAAAAGTTAATATGTACAAAAAGGAATATATGTAAATAAGAATGAACATGTAAATATTTTTTAAAAAGTAATGGTAGGAATAAAGAATGGTCATTTTGAAGAAAAAGAATCAAGGTGGACAAAAACAAAAGTTAAAATTTACATATGTTGGTAATGATAAATTTACATAGTTAGGTACGCTTTTAGATATAATTACATATGAAAAAGGTAAAGTGCGTAAAAATGCAAATCCTAAAAACGAAAAATTATGAAATCAGATTAAATAAGAAAAGATCAAAATACTAAAAGTTTGGGAATTTGAAATATAAGAATGAAATGTGAAGCTATAGGGTATTGTGGTTATTAACGAAAAAAAAATATATAGTGGAAATATGATTTTAAAAAAAAATGTTAAATAGAGTTCAATAAAATATTTAAGATGAGATAAAATAGGTAATATTTTGTTGTTGTCCTCCCGGCCGACTTTTTTACATACAGCAAAACAACAAAACAACTCTATTAGGGCGTCTTGCCCTGTACAGATTCGCCGTGGAATTACAGACAATATTAAACACAAGAGAAAAGGGAGAGATAGAGTATTTACAATTGAGGTATGGTAAACAGGGTGACTTTGATCTGTGTTAAACCATGTGTGTACATAAAATAATCCAAAACCGATGAACCTTTTTCTGAAATAAAAGTGAATGAGCCGTACGTATCTCCTTTAGTTCTGCTATTAGCTATTGTTATAGAATTTGAATCTGTGAAGGAAATTAGTTTTTCAGATAGTTTCGAAGATATTAGGTCTTTAGATTTCCTATATTTGTTGAGGGATGAATTTAGTTTCAGTGGGTTATGGAAGCCTCCAGCATTGCCTATTCTTATATTGATATCACCGGCTATTAGCACTTCGTTACCTTCACTCATGTGATATTCAATGTGCCTAAGTAAATTTGTTAAATTTTGTTCTTGTAATGCATTAGGAGGTAAATATACAAATAAGTCTGAATATCATCATCATCATCATTGCTCATAAAATAGATCTGAAGAAATCTACTTGGCTGGTTCTCAGATGGCATAAGTGAACCTATTCTGTGGTAGACCTGGCCTTGGATAGAAAATGTGGTTGGAAAAGTAACAGAGCAGGTTTGGCTTTCAGCTCCAAATGATGTCATTTGAAAGCAGGAATTATATTTGCGAATATTACGCAAAAAATGGACTGAATCAGAATTCTCTCCAGATAATAGGCTGCGAAGTGGCTCGGTAGGTAGGTCAATTAATGGCAAACGGACTTTCCCGTTTGAACAGCACATTCCAGAAGACTCATCTTTCCATCTTAAGGCCCCACAAAACCTGCATGTAGTGTCCATCACCCCAGGGGAATATAAAGGGTGCTTAAAGTATTCAACAGCAACAGAATAATTAAAACAACAACAACAACAACAAAAGTCTTTATTGAGGACCTCTCGTCCTATAAAGGATTCGCCAATTTACAGAGTAATTGAAGAGAACTATGAATACAGAGAGAAACCTATAATTAGTAGGTATAGTATAGTATTTTCTACACTGTGACTGTATACAACAGCAGCAACAAGTCTTTTAGTGGAATCAAAGTCCCATACAGGATTCGTCATTCTAATCCTGACAAAGATTATATACATATGATTATTTGCATTAATTAGAATATGTATATATCTTTCTTTTCTCTTCAGCCGTCTTCCAAAATTTGAACAACGCAAACGCTCCAGCTCTGTTTCTCACCACCTCATTCAACAGGAGCTCCAAAGAGAGTCCCTCAAGGCCTATTTCACTGAGGAGCAAGAATAATTAAAACCTGCATTTTCCATAGAAGACCAAACGCTTCTGAAAAAATTATTTGTTCTAGTATTCCTCCGAGTAGAAGAATATCTCTCTGAATGCGCCTGTAATCGAGAATGGGTGTGATCAGGTGTCTCTAACGACCGCTGAGTGGCTTGACGCTCTGCCTGTTCACGTAATCTTCGAATATTCTGCGCTCTAGTTTCGCGCAGCCTGTAAGCATGCTGAACTCTAGAGCTATTAGAACGCTGAGAAAGATTGCTTCTCCGATGGCTTGACATACCTACAAACATAAAGCATTATAAAAAATAAAAATAAGGATAATCGAAAAATATAAAACATCAAGAGCTGAGAATGGAGAAAAATGAAAAAATAGTGTATTAAAATAAGCTCGACCTATGACTAAGTCCAAAATCAAAAATGCATAGAAATAATCTGAAATGAGGGAAAAATGCATAAAATTCAGTGAAGTGGAAAAAAAAATTGAAAACTTAAAACAACTGACAAAAAAAAGTCAAATGGAAAAATACTTTTAAAAAAAGTATAATTTGCTGAAAATATCTGCACAATAAATATGAGTAGAACATATTCTGGCTACCTCATTGGTCAGATTGCTGATTGTACATTTAAGACTTATAATCCTTTCAATAATTATAATAACGAATAGATTCAAAAAGGATAAGTTTCTTCATTTTAAAAAACAATTCGAGCTTTCGGGCGCAAGCTGCCCTTCTACAGGAATAATGGTTACAATTTCAAGTAGTCATGTATTTACAGTTATATATATTTTATTCAAATGGTTTCTCGCTTTGGTCTTGCACAGCGTGAGTGGATCACATGCCCGCGTGATTTAGTTTAAATCAAAGAAAAGCCCTGATAAAGAGAGGCGTGTTGCCCCTAGAAATACTAGCTGATCAATAATCTATATCCAGTATATGCCATATATTTATTTATACATATATATATATTAGCTATTTTTTGCATATTTAGGATTATTTATGAAGTTTTATATTTTAAAGAAAAATTATTGCTATGTAAATTCGTTAATTGGTTGATATTATTATATGCAAAATTGTTAAGTGGTGTGATGAAGAGAAATCGGATAATTCTATTTTAGTTTTTGGACCAGCCTATCATATGTCTCTGGGATATCTATGTGTCTATTTATGCTATTATATTTTGATGAAATCAGTGCTTCCAGTATTAATCTTTTGTATTTACTATTTATGTTTGTATAATGAATATTAGGGTTTGCTAGGTTGAAATCAATTGCAAACCAAAACCTCAGCTACCTACGCGCGAAATTCACAATACAGCTTTAATTAACCCAGGTTCCGGGGGCGTATAAATTTGATAACGATTGATTTATATTATTTCCAAATAGTTTAAACAAATAGATATAATCTTACCTTTTGAAAAATTCCGCGTGTAAAATAACATTCATCGTGTAAACAAAATAAGTGTAAAATTATTAACCAATCAAATTCAATTATTGTCGCGACCAGTGCGGCACCAAACGGTAAAAGGCGGGAACTAATCCATTTTAGTTTTAGATAAAAAAAAAAACATCAACCTTTGTAGTTTTTTGAATAGCCTATATGTTAAACGAAATCTTCAGCTACCTACATGCGAAATTTCATAAAGATTGAGTCAGTAGAATTTGCGCAACGCGATAACAAACATCGATTTTGCATTTCATTTTTATTGATATAAAGGATATGGTCAGGATACGGCTTTTTTATTCTAATATATATATATATTAAAAATAAAGAAGGCATCTCCTGACCACGAGCACATGTGCTTTTTAGATGGCAGAACGCTATCTAGTGGAGCAAGAATAAACTAAACGATTTGATTTATCAAGAAATTGGGTTGGCCAAATATCACGGAGCAAGCTAAATAAACGTTTAGTTTATTCTTGCTCCACTAGATGGCGCTCTACCATCTAAAAAGCACATGTGCTCGTGGTCAGGAGATGCCTTCTTTATTTTTAATATCAACACCTGACCCACTTATCTTTTATTTTTTTCTATTGTTTTTTCATATATATATATATGTATATGTGATGAGGGATCCAGTCGACTTAAGCTATTGTGTGGTATTCTTTCGACTCTCGCCATACTGTGTTAACCGAGAGGAACAGTCAGGATGTGGAGAGTTTTCCAGTACCTCTCTGCACCTTGGAAGAACATTAACAGTTCTCACAGAGTACAGGCAGTCGTGGTCGAGGCAGAGTGGAAAGCTTGGGAATGTCCACACATAAAACGAAGACACAGTTGCCCTAAGAAAGTCCGTGAACAGATAAAAGTTGAGCTAGGAGCGAAAGATGGAGATAGAAGAGTTCTTACTGGTCTACATGGTGGAGGAGGTGGACCTGGGTGACAATCGACGAGGGCTCCCACTGATGGTGAAGTGACTATATTTTTGGCTAGGGCGGAGGCCTTATATATCTTTGCCGAGAGAGGAAATATTGTATATCAGCAGATGCAACAAGAGCGTGGATCGGCTGGCGAAATTGTACACTGGCGCCGCCCTGACAGTTTCCTATCTATCTTTAGATGTTGTTGAGGGACTTCTAAATCTATCTCGATTTTAGACGTTTTTGACTTCTATCTCTTGCTTCAGCTCAACTCCTAATCTATTACATTTTATGATTAAGGAGCTTGTGAGATTTGCGAAAAAATATCAATGGTTAGTGTGAAATACGTGTTATAAAATGGCGATCATGAAGATAGCGGTCAAGATGACTGCTTGAGAGAGGGAGGGAGGACGTTGGACGGGGGATATGTAACTGAAATAGATTCGGGGATCCTATTACTGGGGGGTAACTCGTGCGGGGTGTTTGTTATTTTTGTCATTTACTTGAAACTGACTTTATCTCTCTTCTTTTGTTGAGGTTGGCATATTACCTATTTGAAAATATAGTTTTCTCCGTGTTCGTGTCTTTGTGTTTCGACGTTGGTTTAGACTTGGTAAAAATGTTATCAGTCATGTCAGGTTTAGATGTGTGGTGAAAGTGCGACTTTCGACGTGGACACGCTTTGGGGTGAGATGTGTCACAGGCATGAAGGCGTCTTCGGCCTGAAAAGCGAAAAGGTTTTGTGGTGTGGCGCTGTGACACGAAGTGGAAAATTGTGAATGAAAAGGTGTCACGCGAAGTCGTTGTTTGGTACAAAATCTAACCTGTTTCACCATGAATAACAAATTTACTAAAGTCATGGGTGGTGGTTGAGAATTCTTAGACTGTTAGTAGATTTGGCACGTTTAATGTGAATTTTTTATTATGCGTTTAGTGGGGCGACGTTATGGAGCTCGTGTGGCTCGAAATTGGATTTGTTTGTGAAGTCGCGCACTAATAATTGCTGCCAATTGGAGAGAGTGATGTGTGAGGGTGTTGTAGAGCTGAAAAAAATGTTTTTCAACAATGGCAACTAATATTTAAAATATTTTTTTCTATCATTGATTATGGTAGCGTGAAAATGATCCTTGTAAAAGGGCAATGTTGTGATAGTGACAAGAATATTTTGAATTGTGGCGTTTACTTAAAATGGTGAATATGACAATTATTTTTGAAATGTTTCAAGTATTTGATTAATAAATGGGTGTTTTGGTATAAAAATAACTAATAAGAAAAACAAAAATAAGTTTAGAATTATGATGAATGAGAGATTAAAAAAAAAAAAATAATAATAATATATTTTTTTTAAGTTGTAGATTTGGATAATGCCATTTTAGGTAAATTTAGGAAAGACAAAGTGATAAAAATATGTGATTGGCGAAACATTTTTTTGTTTGTTTCGCATAAAAATTTAGAGTAATGGATTAAAATTTATAATTTGAGTGAAAATAAAGTAAAATTGATAAATGAGAGTAAAATATTTTTAAGATTGAATATAAAATGATAGATAAAGCTAAAGTTTGAATTAAGAATGAAAAATTTTTAAAAATTGAATTTGAAATGATTAAGGTGAAAATAAACAAATTTGTGGGGAATTAGGTTGTGGGCTTGTGAGGAGTAAGTTATGTTTTTTTTTAAACTTACAGTTGATGATTGTTCAGTCAGGAAGCTTGGTCTTTGGTTGTTGTCCTGCTGACGTGGAAAGCGCTTCATGTAGGGTTGTAGAAGCTTGTAGCTTCTGTAAAGTTGATTGCAGTTTGTCGGCTTAAGTATTGTCGATGTCAGGCCGAAGGTGGGAACTTGTCACTGGGTTTGCGCAACATCGCTGCTCGGTTTCTATCTCTTGCGGAATTTTCGGCTGTGTCGTTGGGGTGGTCAGCTTGCTCCTGACGTTGGCGATCTGTGTTAACGGCATTGCGGAGGTCCCTTGGGACGGTGCTTCTTCCTCCTAGAATATCGTATCTTGTTGGGAGAGAGATTACTCGGTCGTTTCGTTGGAATGGCGGGTTTACTCCTCCAATGTCGTTTCTTGTTTGGGCTAGATTGCTCAGTCGTATCGTTGGAATGGTCGATTTGCTCCTCCATCTTTGCTCTTTCTCGCTTCTATCTGGACAGGCTTCTTACCATCTCGTTTTGGTCATCCTGTCGACTTAATATGTGATGAGGTCCTGTTGACTCTTGTAGAATCCTGTCGACTAAAACTATGATGAGGGATCCAGTCGACTTAAGCTATGGTGTGTTACTCTTTCGACTCTCGCTATACTGTGTTAACCGAGAGGAACAGTCAGGATGTGGAGAGTTTTCCAGTACCTCTCTGCACCTTGGAAGAACTTTAACAGTTCTCACAGAGTACAGGCAGTCGTGGTCGAGGCAGAGTGGAAAGCTTGGGAATGTCCACACATAAAACGAAGACACAGTTGCACTAGGAAAATCCGTGGACAGATAAAAGTTGAGCTAGGAGCGAAAGATGGAGATATAAAAGATCTTACTGGTCTACATGGTGGATGAGGTGGACCTGGGTGACAACCGACGAGGGCTCCCGCTGATGGTGAAGTGACTATATTTTTGGCTAGGGCGGAGGCCTTATATATCTTTGCCGAGAGAGGAAGTATTGTATTTCAGCAGATGCAAGAAGAGCGTGGATCGGCTGGCGAAATTGTACACTGGCGCCGCCCTGACAGTTTCCTATCTATCTTTATATGTCGTTGTGGGACTTCTAAATCTATCTCGATTTTAGACGTTTTTGACTTCTATCTCTTGCTCAGCTCAACTCTTGATCTTTTACAGAGTTTTATTTATTTACCCTCAGTTTGTACAAATTACATTACATAAGATGATGTAATGACACATGTTAATCATGCGTATAATCATTCACAGATGTGTTTCTATTATACAAAATGAAAATCTTGTTATAAGTATTATACAATATGGAGTTGTTGGTTTGAATTACCATATATATTTATCGATTATATATTCATTCATCAATATATCCTAATATTTAATCTAATTAATTTATATTTATTCACTTTTATTTTGTATTTAGCCTCATTCAATCTTATATGAACGATGTAATAAAGAAGTTTCAATTTCAATCTCTCTCTCTCAGAGGCTTTTGCTCTTTAATATCATTTTCAATATTATTCATGTATCGTGTTCAGAGAGGCATGTTATGCTGCATATGCCATCTAATGATTTCCTGAAACAGCAGCCAGGTTTGACCTCTCTTGAAGTAGAACGAAGTAAGCGAACGTTGCCTTCTGTATTAAACCACGTGTTTACCAGCTTTTCTATTAAATATTAACCCATCTTCCTCTTTCTTTTTTCGTTCCTGTACTCTTAATTTGCATATCTCTCTCGCACAAACCCTTTTTAAAAATATAATCCTCCAATTTGGGTTATGAAAATAGAATGAATACTTGATGATATATTTTTACCCAACGCGCCCTCAATTATTCAGTATGATACAATAGTGACCCATTAAAAATGTACTGAGCCTGGTTAGCGGAGTCGTTTACATCAGAACTAAAGGTCAGGTTTTTTTTCTGGTCAATGTTTTGGTTGAATCTCCATGAATTATCTATTGTGTGTGCTTTGCCAATTATTATATTAATTAGATTTTAAAATTTTATTACAGTGTACATTTAATGGGTGTTTGCCCGTGTTTAAGCCTTTGCTTTCCATGCCAGAAATCTCCCGAAGAACGGCAGTATTATGCCCGAGGTGAAATTTCTTTCTTTATACGAGATAAAGATCTGAATCTCTAATGATTTGAAATATTCGGCATGGAATTATGCGCTTTGAGAAAGAGAATTTATTGTAACAGAATATTCATCAGAGTTTATATCAACAGATTATATAATTAAAATCAACATTTTGCTACATAGAATATTTATCCCATTATCTCTGAATTATATTACGTAAATTTGATTTTAATTGTTATGATCAAACTAAATAATCTTTCATCTTCATGTTTATATTTTCCTAATTTTCTACGTAACATTCTCATATTTACAGGGAAGGCAAACTGAACACTGCCGAGCAAGACCTTGAGGTCATTGGTACTGTAAACTCCATTTTGGACGACTGGCAACAAGATTCCACCGCCGTGTTAAAGCCAAGAATTCATTCTAAGACATTCCCTATCGACACTACGACGACAAAGCCTTTCTTTACGATTCAATATTAAAGGATGCAAAGCTACTGGAAAGCAGCACTCAAGACGCCGATAAAATCTTTGAACGAAACACGTCAGTTCCTTGTCAGAAGCAACAAGGTTTGCAAGCTGTGGATTATAGAATTCATAGAGAGGAGATATATAAAAGAATAATAATATCAACGATTTTGAAAAATATCAAATTTATTTCCTTGCCTTACTGTTTTTTTATAACGATACGGTTTGTTGGTATTGATATAAATTGCCCGATTCTCCTTACGTTTGTCTTACCTAACTTTTCTGAGTGACAATATTATCGATATTTACACCTTTATCCGAAATTCTGGAGACGTGTAGAGATGGTATTTTACCCATTATATTAGCATAGGAAGGACAGTTTGTTTGCATGCCTGAATGTGTATCAGTGTGCGATTTCAAAGTGGCTATATGGGGATGTATCTACTTATTTAAAAGAGCATTTCACACGTGAACACGGAAAAAATGCCACCGGTAGACAGCTTTTATATATGATATGTAAGGTTGAAGCACACAATACAGTGACAAGTGTTGTCGCTACTGAATTAACTCCACGTCTGGCTCTGTTTTAAGGTTTGTTGGACAAAGCCATTTCTAATAAATATCTTAAATATTTTCAAAATGAACCAAATCTTTTTATGGAGAGCATCCTAAATATACGTCAACTAACCAAATACCCTGGCAACGCCCGGGTTTTACCCGATTAAATGTTTTATTAAAATACTATTCTTTACAATTATAAATTGGCGTCGTGGATGGCACTCTTTTGAAACGTCCCGCTTCAATCTTTGTGTGTTTTTAAAATACAAAAATAAAAATTTAAATTTTCACAACGATATTTGAAAATTGTATTATTTAGATTTTATGTATAAATATATTTTAAATCTGATATATACATAAAATGATATGATAATGATAGCAAGTGATTTCTTGTTCCTCTACCCTGTCATTACGTCACTCAAGGTCACTGTCGCGCCACTTGGTGGCGCAGCAAACGGTGACAGAACGCATGACGCTGATAACTGTATATACAATATTTACATTCATGGACAAAACTTGAGGAATTGTAAAGTCTTTGATATCGCTGATTGTCTAATTTTTATGTAAGCAGAGGTAATTTTGTTCACACTTTGTTATTTCGTGTGTCCTCGATTAAAGTCACTGTGTATCAAATAACTTCCAGAGTTATTGTCTGAATCACGATATACATTCTAAAAGGCACAACCTTCTTAAGTTCTGTCTATGAGTGTACTGTGCTTATTTTATCTAACCTACAAGGTTCACAATACTCTTATATCCTCCTCCTTGTTTGCCTCGCTGATTCGATCGAGTTATTAGAAATGTTTTTGTAAAATAATTCTTGTGTGCTCAAAATGTATTTTAAAATACAAAGCTAGTAGTAATTTTTTTGGTAAAATAAAGTTCAGGTTAGGTTAGTACATGTTTAGTATTACATTTTTCCTGGAAATAAATAATGGATCCTTAAAGGCATTATCTGCCAAAATACAATTACAAGTATATAGGTTATATATAATAATACTTGTATATATATATAGGATGCTAGTCTTTTTCAACCGCTCATTCGCTTTTAAGAGAGAGATACCCTGTATAATATTTTAAAAATAATATTGATTCATAAACTTTTCTGGAATTATTTATTTCCCCATGATTCGGCGGCTCAGCTTCCTCAGGGAGGTATAATATGGTCTAATAACAATGTAAAATAATGTGATCTCTTTTTATACTAATGTATCTTATATTTAACTTCCATACTTTGTTTAGTGATATACTGTTATAATATATATCTGTGTTTTTATTATATTTTGATTACTAACTATGGAATTGTTGTTTGTCTATAGCATCTAAGATTAGGAGTCCTATGCTTTTTTAGATTAATTTTCTCCCGGCAAAATTACCATCTAAATTTTGGCCAAATATTTAGCCTAGCCATTTTTTTAAATCTAAACACCTCTTTGGCAGATTGTGAAGATTCCATTGGATCCCATGTTGATCTCAAGGAATAAAGTCCGCCCTAGGCTGACGAGGGCCATTAGCCTGAAACCATGGTCTCGAGGTGGACGCTTCTCAGTTTGCCAAAGCTGGTGTTGTGGCTTTGTCACTTACCCGAAGCCGCTTGTTTGCGGCGACGGTCAATAGATTGCGTCTAGCTTTGACGTCTATTTTTACGGAAGAGGAGCCCTATGCTTTTTTAGATCTATGATATAAGTTCCTTCAAAATTTGTAATAATTATTTTTGTCAATGAGTTCAAATACAATCTATACAGACCTTACTGCAATGATAAAAGTTATTAAATGAGAGAGCTTGGCTCATCAGTGGTTTACCCTCTCAGCGATTTCGCCAAATTAATCTCCAGACCGTCCTACTATTGTATTGGATTGGTTTTCTTATATCCCTGCATTTACTATGCAAGGCAGCTCTGGGTGTTTAGGGAATCGATGGACATAATAGAGCTTATAGGTTTGTAGAGGTGCATACATGTAATTATAAGAACTTGCATCGAGCAATGCTCCTAAAAAATTCGTATAAAAATGTTTTTTTAAAGTAAGGCCTGTAACTCTATTTAATGAGCCATGTTTAAAAGGAAAACTCTGCTTATTCTAGAATATACTTTGTGGTATATATTATAATGAAATATTCCAAGGAGTCTGGATAAATGTGGTTTAGTCACGTCACCGAGTCCGCACCAGGGACAATTACAGCTCAAGATTTCTTCCAGAGACAGAGGAAATGAAGATGCGTAAAAACGCAAGAGCGGAGGACAATTAGGTTCACGCCGGACGTCCTGCATAAATTTGCGGCAGATAACTTGGCTTGCTAATTATTCAAACTGTCAAGCGACAATGGGTGCCGCTTGCAAATTAATTTATTTTGAAATAAATAAAGCACAAGACAGCATTATCTGGTCCCCTCTTCTCCCATTTCAGAGGAATAATAGCTTGGTGAGTTGTTCATCTACTCTTCCTAGCATTTTTGTGTGTCTATCGGGTCGTACCAAACCTGCAACTCCGAGGTTGATCAATAAAACTGATCATTTATTATACTAACATATGTAAATAGGGAATAATTCAACAAATCTATGTAGACCTGTTTGACATGAATGATGTTCCTCCAAATTTCTCTGTCCTTATTTATTCTGTAGATAACTGGGACTGTTGATATATAAGATCTTGTTGATGTATTGCCATCAATGGACAATTTGATTTTCCTTTTTTCCTAGCGATGTTTAAGAAAGGGGAGTAAGTGTCTCACGTGAGGTGTTCAGGTCGCTCAAATTGTAGTAAGAAGTCAGCGATAAGAGGATAGGTATTGTTGTCAACCAGGATAGTTTATCATATGATCATGCTAAGTATAGCCAAATACCCAAGTACTCTTCTTAAAGTGTTTGCGTAGAAAGGGTTATGAGGTGTTTATCAACTCTTTAATTGCAAGGCTCCAGGTTTGATATGTAGGTAGGAATAAGGCAACTGGGAAATATTTGTTTGTGTTATTAGTAATTATAAGAAAAATGCATAATTTATATACCGTAATGAAAGGTATAGACAAACTAGGCTTTCAATTCTATCTGCGCTCAGGATATAGGATAAAGAGATAAAGTAAAAAACACCCATATCATGCCAAAAGGTAGCTGTAAAATAATTTTATCATAATTATCTGCAAATATAGCTAAAGGTGATGGCGTCTCGTATGTAAAGGTAATCAATTCTTAAAGCCAAAGTGAGGTAATGTCAAAAAACTGATGTGTGTGAGTACTTTGTTCCCTATTCGATAAAATATTTCTTTGTTTCAATATTAAGGTGTGAAATCATCATGCTTCCAGGTATAAGATTCTTTAAAAATATATATATTTCAGATCTCTCTAGTTTTCGGACACGAAAGCCCTTCTATAGGAGTTTATAGGTTCCCTATGTTAAATTCGTGAAAGGATGGTCTAAACCGTTGGTTTTCGACCGCTACGACCCGGGATCGAATCCCGCATTGGACACTATTTCTGATTTAAAAAAAAATGCTTCAATGGCCCCCGATTTTCGCAAAAGTCCAGCCTCACCAGCGAGTGCAAGTAACCAAACGGGGCACTGGCACATTTGCAAGTGCATAATAGTTTCGAATTTTGACTCTACAGTATGGAAACATTTGATTAAATGCTATTAAATACTTTTAAAATCTTCAATTATATCAACCTAACGATTTTTAAAGTGAGTGAAGATAGTTGTCACGAGCAATTGAGTCAATATTCTCATTTATTAACTGTATCAAAATATTCTTTTGATATTTTCTGCAAAGAACGCTTCGATTCAATTCAAATGCATAAGCCTTAAAACCACCATAATCAAATTTGAACAAAAGATAATCAGTATACAAGGAAGTCGGTGGAAGGATGGTCTAAACCGCTGGTTTTCGACCGCTACAACCCGGGATCGAATCCCGCATTGGACACTTTTTCTGATTGAAAAAAATGCTCAATGGCCTCCGACTCTTGCAAAAGTCCAGCCCCACCAGCGAGTGAAAGTAACCAAACGGGGCTCTGGCACATTTGCAAGTGCAAAGTCGAACTGCTTTTCAGTTGTTGTTCATGTGGTGCACTTACAGTAAAAGCAGTCGCTTACTTCTACCTACCATTAATATCATGGCCTGTACCACGTGTACTGGGGAGAAGCAAAAATAAAAATTGTATTTTGTATTACATAGTATATTTTTTCTATTATACAGAGATATTTCGATGTTTTTGACAAAGATAAAAAATACCTGACTAAAACTAATGAACAAAATATCGAATAAAAATCACTGCATTTTACAAGACATAAAAAAAGAGAAAACTTTTCAAATTTTTTTTTTTCAAAAATGATTTGTGTATGCAAAACTTATATAAAATAAAATTTGATAATAACACAAACACAGAACAATTAATAAAATTTACTAATGTCAGAAAAATTAAAAAAATCAATAATTAGATTCATTTTTTTAATGTTCGCCTTCAGTGAAATATTTCCAACTTATCACATTGTCAATACCAAGCAATCGAGCGGCAACACTGGCTGATTTATGATCATTTCTTAAATCCGATTCTCATTATGAACATTAAGGAAGGAGTGAAGAAAACTCTAAAAACGCGGCGTGAAATAAATAACATTTTCTTTTTTAATTCCCAAAATTTATAATGCATTTTTATAACAAAGGAAACGATTGATGATATTAGAGGGTGACTTTATTCATCTCTGAAATTACTATTTTATTTGAGAAAAAATCCAATATGTCATTTTTAAATAGGATTAATAAAGTTCTAACATCATTAAACTTAACAGACCATTCGTATAAGTCCTTTTTTTCCCCTCCAACTTTCTTCATTTCTTTATTTAGCTAATTTAAGAAATTAATTTCAGAATTTGATGAAGTTTTTATAGCATTTTATATAAAGGTAATTAGAAAGGTTCATTAGAGCTACCTCGCCAGCTCTCAGAGCCCAATTGGTAAGGCGATTAGTGGTATAGGAGCTCGAGGAGGGGGAATAAAGAACACGTTTAATAGTTTTTCTAAGTATTATCTTACAAATTTTAATTAATTAAATTTTAATTATTCCAGAGATATTAATAAAGAGAGAGAGAGAGAGGCTATTCCAATCGTCTCTTTAAAATCGATGAAAGTTGCAGTTGATGTGCTAGGGGGAAGTTGTTTGAAGTTTGGTGCTGGAAAAAAGAGTCTATAGTTTCGCGCTTTTGTTGATAAATCTTTTTTTTTTTAATCCGATGCTAATAAACTTTTGTTTGAACTAGTTTTGACTAGTTTGTGTTTATAAAGATGCTATCGGTGAAGCTGCTGTTGATGAAGATTCGGTAGCTAAACATCTATTTATTTTATATATTTTGTCTTAATAAGGTTGACTTTGATAATAAAGGTGCTGCTAAATCGGCTGTTGATAATATTTTTTTAAGGTCGATGTTTATAAAACTTCTTTTGATGAAGCCGCTGTTGACAAGGTTGCTGTTGGCAACGTAACTGTTAGTGAAGTTGCTTTTAATTTGGTTTATGATGAGTTTTCTGTGAAATAATTGCTAAAGAAAGCTGCTCTCTATAATGAATCCGCTGTTGGCGAGGTGGCTGTTTATTAAATCGCTGTTGACAAAATAGCTGTTTATAAAGATGCTTTTGATGAAGTTACTGATGGGGTTGCTGTTCTTCAAATGAAATTTCTGTTGAAAGCTGCTATTGAAGGTACTGTTAATAAAGTTTCTAATGATGAAATTATCGTTAATGAAGCCGCAGTTTTTGAAGTTGATGAAGCCGCAATTGGGGAAATTGCTGTTGATGAAGCTTCAGTTGATGAACTCGCTGTTTGTGCAGAGAAATTCAACTTTTCGAAACCTGTACATGGTTATCTTATATAGATTTTACTTAGAAAATGTATTTTCAACCAATATATCATCCAAAAAAATATATAAATAATAATAAATATATTCGTTTACTATTAATTTAAATATATTGTATAGTATAGTTTTGCAGCCAATATATATTGATAACAAGATGTTTTTCAATTGATAAAATATAGGTGCAGGAAACAAATATTCAATCTATTGACGTGAGTGTTTATTTCATGTATACATGATACAGACCTTACTAGTTATTATTGGGAGGGGTTTGGGGCGGGTGACTCAGGTATTCTATATACAGTTATCAGCGTCATGCGTTCTTAATTCTGTCACCGTTTGCTTTTAGTTCAGTGGTAGAATGCTCGCCTGCCACGCCGGCGCCCCGGGTTCGATTCCCGGCAGATGCATTTTTTTTACAACATATACAGTTATCAGCTTCATGCGTTCTTAATTCTGTCACCGTGTGCTTTGGTTCAGTGGTAGAATGCTCGCTTGCCACGCGGGCGCCCCGGGTTCGATTCCCGGCCGATGCATTTTTTTTTACAATTTTTAAAACTCATTTATATTATTAAAATATATGTGCTTTTCCTGTCTATGTATAAAGATTATATACAAGAGATTATAAAAACAAGGTAATAAGACCAAATCCAATGATAAGGTACAATTTGGATTATTAATATATACAGTTATCAGCGTCATGCACAATTCTTTCTTAATTCTGTCACCGTTTGCTTTTGGTTCAGTGGTAGAATGCTCGCCTGCCACGCGGGCGCCCCGGGTCCGATTCCCGGCCGATGCATTTTTTTTTTTACAATTTTTAAAACTCATTTATATATTATACAAGAATGACATCCACGGCGCCAATTTATAATTGTAACGAATAGTATTTGAATAAAAGCATTTAATCGGGTAAACCCCGGGCGTTGCCCGGGTCATTCGGCTAGTATTTCATAAGTACATCACATTTCTCTTCACAAGTAGAAGCACACAGTTCGACTTTGCACTTAGTAGTGTATTGCAGAAATGTAAGGTTTTTTCGGAATAATAGGAAACTGTATTGTAGAAATTATTTTGAATGAACAGATTAGGTGTAAAGGCAGTCTTAACCATCAGTTCCAAGTTGCATTTTTATTGCCCATATTTACATATGGTATTCCTTCGGCAGAGCTGGCTGCTACAGGGCGCGTCCCCAGATGGCGGATAGGGGAACGACCTTCAGATATGAAGGCCAGCTGCGAAACAATAAGAATAACTCTGATGAATAAGCAGTCGCGGACCAACAGCAGCATTGTTAGAAGAGAAGAAAGACCTCTTTAAAAATCCCGAGTTCAACTGACCCGGTTGATAGACCTCAGCAAGGGTTCCTCTCCTGGGACACGGAGGAGCTGTGTCTGTACTCATGTTAGAGTCGGCAGAAATGTTAGGAATGGCCTCAAATTACAGACAAAGCCAGACTTTCACCAAAGTTTGCCTGGATCATGGTGCAATGATTAATGAAAGTTGCACCCCTACACCCCATTCCTTGAGATAATGGACTCATGGAATTTGTGTAATATTTGCACAAGGGGATAAGAAACAACAACACATATGGTATTACTGGGGAGGCGATACCACACATTTACAATGTACAAGAGCTCTTCTTAATTATTAGCACTTACTGGTACACAATAACTTGTACATTAATTCGGGGAGGATCATTGAACTTATTCTTATAAAAATCTGCTTCCCGATTATCTGGTTTTGAACTTCAAGTCTTTATTGTTCAAATAAACGACAGCTTAGATCGTTATTCCCTAAGTAATCCTGTAGAGTTCCTATACAAACCTATTGGTTGTAGAGATGACAATATATTTTTCAAACTCTAAGAAATATGTGAAAAATAGTACAAAGCGAAATTGTACTGAGATCAAGTGGATAAACTAAGAAAAAAGGCCCCTCCTGATCGTGCAACTAAAAGTTTCTGATGGCTTGCGCCATCTGTCGGAATAAATATAAACTATTCGCTGATTTTTAATTATTCCGGAATTTCCGAATACCCATTCTTGATTACATGGGTAGCTTTTCTTGATTAATCAGGAATAGGTATTTGGCCAATTCTGGAATATTTAAAAATTAACGAATAATTTATATTTATTCCGACAGATGGCGCAAGCCATCAGAAACTTTTAGTTGCACGATCAGGAGATGCCTTATTTTAATCTATTAATTATCTTGATGCTTACAAGTTCCTTGATCCCAGGTCAAGTGAGTGGCGCTGGTCAACTGCGGAGTTCCCCCCCCCCCCCCCCCCCGCGGCGGCAACTGTCAAAACGTGGCCCACAGTTGGGAGAATCAAAAGATGAGCGGACTTTCCTTTGATCTTCCTAATCTCCCCGCGAGTCGTAAACACGTGCCGCGGCCGTGTAATGGCCGGAGCTACCTAGTTGGTCGTGTTCTCGCCAGCTTTGATGGCCTCACGACTTGGCCTGTCTGTCAACACACCACTTAGCTCTCAAATACGGTCCCAACATAACTTAGATGTCTTTGTGGGGTTTTAGCTGTTACCTCATCTTTCATTTTAACCTGAATCTAGACAGACTTACATTCGGTAAAAGAGTATAATGTGTGCCTGAGAAAATTGCTATAAGACATTATCTTATTCACGTTATAGAGCAATTTAACCGGACATTGGAATTCATAAACCATTTCGGGCGTAGACCCTATAATATTATCATACACTGGGCATTTACAGAGCTCTATGGAGGCCTTCACATGCAGGTTCAAAAGTCTTTTTATATTTCTTCTGACTTATAATCAACATTTTAAAGTTTATAGAACTTAATTCCTTGGATATCATTGTTAAATAATAATTGTTTGACTGGTTTATATGAATTTACTCAAAATATATGCTTGAGATCGATAATTCAAAATATGTTAGAAATCACAACTTTTTCAACTAGAACAAACCCACCATGAACTTATCATATCCTGAAATCATAAAAAAATCTACAAAATATTGATATCATTCGTCTGCTTATAACAAATTCTTTGAGCTTTCTGTTTGTTTGCTTCTCTGTTTAAAATAAGGTTTCTACATATCTTTGTACATTTATCTATGTAAATAATTTTAGCAGACGACTATTTTGCTGTTGTGTGTGCACTATATGCCTGAAATATCGAAGTTATTTACCGATATTTGCCATCAAAAGGTAGAGAAACATCATGAATTAGCTTATGAAAATGGGAATAAATAATATTCGTAACAAAATGCATAATTTTGAGTAAATATCTAAAAATTCAAAATTAAAAATATATATAGGTGTGGGATATGGAAATATGGATATCATTGAGTTTTATTTTATTTGAAATTCTTCTCTCGGGTGATTTTTAGCCTTGTGACGTTTAGATCCAGTTCAACTAAGCCTGTTACTCTTCATTAAAATTTATATCAATCCTACTATAGCTTGGTTATTGGCTTCTCATCCAAATCTCTGTGAGTGAGAAATATTTGAGATAATAGATGGGATTGGCCATAATTTTGGCTTGACATTCAACTTATCCAAGTTTGAAGCCCAGATTGAATAGAATAACTAACTATATTCAATGTAATTCGACATTCTCAAAGTTCTTCTTTCATTTTATTCCACAAATGTGCTTCAAATAAAGCAAAATATATTAGAAAGAATTTCCCTAGCCCCTTAACTCTGAATATCTCATAATAAATAGAAAAAATAATAGTTTCTTTTTTATTTTAATTTCATTTTTGATTGGGATATAGAGATCATCATTTTTCTGCAATCAGATGGCAAGGTTTCTAATATTCAGATTTGCATAAACAGGACTGAAGGCGCAATTAACAACCATGTTTCTCAATTGAAAATATTCGGCATTGAGATTGCCAAATAATATTATTATTCTAAAAAATGAAATCATTAGAATAAATCAAGTTTAGCGTGGCCCATCCTTACAGTGCGGGACAAAAAGATGGCGGATGTCACGTCGTCTGCCAAACTAATGCGTTTTAAATTGTCCGTCTGATATAATATTTGACTTGGAGTCATTTTTTGTTCGTCGTGAGATTGGAGCAACTAATCTCTTGGAATACAAGTCCTGATTCTGCATGGCCATTGACGCCTAGATTAGCGGTGCTCAATCCATTTCTCTCATCTAACATTTCTGAAATTACCTTCGTTTAAATTCATCGCCTTCTCAAGTCAAATACGATATAATGGCATAGATTGCTTCCCATTGTCCTTACAATGATGCTTCTAAGTAGCACTGTTATTTTTTCTAACTTTCAATTCGGCAATAAAAGATACTTTTTAAATAGAGAGATCTTGAAACTCCTTTTATTATTTATTAGCACCAATATTATTATATATGGTTGATTAAAAGAAAGAATCGAATGAAATGAGATTACTACGGAAATATATGATGGTTAATTATAATATAATATACATGAAATTATATATACACTCATTAACAAAACTTAGGGAAGTTGTACCATTTAGCATGTATATCGGGATTGAGATATCGGGACAGGCGCTATCAAAGACTTTTTACTTCCATACTTTTAGTTCATGAGTGTATATTGAATAAATGTATTTTAATACATTATCTTCAATAATAGGTTCCACTGCAAGAAAGACTTCGGTAACGTGAGAAAGTTATTTCCTACAGAGTTGGCAGGTCACTATAGTGGATGGCATTGCCCACCTCAAGACGGTCGTCTTTCTACACCTGGATGAGAGAAACAGGAATATTATATTGAAATAAAATTTTATTAGACTGTTAATTTTATAATACCGCAATATGTACAGCGTAATTTTATATTAGCATCAGTATTCAAAGAAAAAAACATTTACTTTAATAGAATCAACAAAGCATCCAGGGCTAAGTTTCTTATACGATATTTTATATTTATATTGTATATTTATATAAATACATATCCTACACGTTGGTGTTTTGTTAATGTGTTTCTCCCGTCGAAGGGCTGATAAGCTTGAGTAATTGTACAAGAAACTTAACATGGAATCTTTATTGGTTCTATTGAATTATAAGTCAGGGGAAGAACGTTCATACACATTTAATTTCACGGCTGCTGTGAAGTAAAGATACGCCTGGCTTATTAAGAGATAATTAGATATTCGTGACTTTTATTATATATTAAACAATGGTCGAATGTCTTTTTATAGATACCGTAGAGAGCATTTGAGAGAGTGATTCTTATCAAAGGGATATTCAATAACATCGGTAAATATTTAATAAACCTAGATAGGCTTTGGTGGTTCTTGGATTAAATGATTTAAGATTGATAAAATATGTTTCTTTAGTTGAATAGACCTAGCTCTTTCGGATATCTATTGGCCTTCTACATGTGGCATATTTATAAAGTTGAGAGAGATATGGAGATATAGCCTCTCCTTTTCGTTTTCAATTTTATAGATATGCTGCCTGAAGAAGGACAATACATGTCCGGTAGCTCCAACCCCCCTATTAAAATAAAATCCTTATTGAAGAAACACAAGAGAGTTGGGGAAGAAGAGCTTCTTTTATGAGAGAATGATCTTACAAGCTTTCAGACAAGACGCCTTTTTACGGCTACAGAATGACACGATTGGCAAACTGTTAATATAATTTGTGTGGATGTTGAGGAGAGGTGAAATCAGGATCTCTCGGTTATTGTGTGCCCCTAGCAACGGTCTTGACATCCCCCGCTACATCAATCCCTCCCACCGCCCCCCATCTCAGAATGTTTCTTTTATACAGGGGAGTATAAATACACTCTATACATCATCATTTAAGGGGGGTCGAGCTGTTCATCATTATTAGGTGCCTAATCCGTCGCCATATTGCCTTAGATAGCGGCTTCCAGTGGTACTTTGTCATCTGTGGCACACGTGTGGGCCACTTTACTGTTACGTCTTGATTCAGCATCAAGTCATAACGTCGTTCTCCATTGGATGTAGGGGTCTATGTCAACAACTTAATCAATATAGATAATACACTAACAGAGTTTTTAGTTATAAAGTTGTAAGCAATCTCCTACAAAGATAATGAACTGTACATAAGGATCTATATACCAAAACTTACTTTATTTCATGTGTCACACTTATTTTTATCCTCCGAATGTTAGTAGTTATATTTATTTTTCAATCTTTTCAATTTTCCAATCGTAGATTTTTTGCTTTCAAATTTTACTGTATTTATTTGTCATCACCAAATTGCTTTGTTTTCAAAATATGTGCCTTTCGCAACATGTGACTTTGAATTATTGAATTCTATTAATTTCTAATGATATATATTTCGTGTTTCTAATTCTATTGTTAATTACCTTTATCATCATTATTAGTATAATTTTGTTTCGTATTTTTATTTTTTACAAGCAAAAACTGCTATCTGCCCGAATGTATATACTTTGCTTAGAAGGTTTTTGAATACAATTGCGACTGTTATTATACAAACGATCATTTTTGAAAATCATGTGTTGGTTGGAAGTTTGTTTGCAAAAATATATATCTTTGTGGTTTTGGATTTTTATTATAAAAATATCGTCATTTAAATCAATTTGAAATATTTTTATAAATGCATACAAAGATCAATCGAGGTATCTCCCTCCCATTTGATGGTAGGTGGTGTACTTCACCGAGAAGGCCGTGTACCTGGGGGGTTGTGGGGTTGGGCAATAAATATACCACATGCGTTTTCATATAAATAAGGATTTGACTTCAGAGAATGCCAAAGTCAATTTGGTTACTAATACAGTCGTAATTTCCATAAAATTTCAATCTATATTTTGGCCATAGATTTGCCTTAGTCACTCTACCAGCTAAACACCTCTTTGGAAGATTGTGAATATTTCATTTGATCCCTGGCGCATTTCATGAAATAAAGTCACCCTAGACTGACGAAGGACATTCACCTGAAACCATGGTCTTTATGTGGACGCTTCTTAGTTTTCCAAAGCTGGTTTCGTGGCTTTGTCACCGACCTGAGTCCTCTAGTTTGCGGAGACGCTCAATAGATGGCGCTTAGTTTTAGCGTTCGTTTTGCCGGGAGAGACGACCTTAATTTTTATGCAATACAGTCGTAGGTTTGGACTTGTGAAAGGGAAGGGGGAGGGGATGAGGATAGACTCTGATATATATATATATATTTTTTTTTTTAATAACGAACCACTTGATGAGGAAAGAGTTTCTTTAATATACAATATCACAAGCTTTCGGGCACAATCACCCTTCTACTGGTGTAAAACGAGACAAAACATTAGTGGCGATCAGCTATGTATATATATACAAAAAGTAAGAAAATAAGACAGATATGTAAAATTGTGCCAGAGAAATTAACATAATATTGGAGGATTATTCATAGAAGTTAAGCAAAGCAAGTAATTATACATATAATACATGGCTATTACAGAAACTAAGTATGAACAACGACTATAAAACGAAATAAAATAAAATAAAATAGAAATAAAATAAACCAAAACTGCCATTGACGTGTAAAAGTATAAATAGTTATGAAAACTAAATCTTTCAGATAGGAGGTTCCAGTACTAAATTATCATATATTTCAGGAAGGTCTATTGCTCTATTGATGCTTTTAAATTTTTTGGTGAGTATAGCCTCCAGGACCAATCGCTGGTGCTTATTCTTAATCTCATGATAGTGGGCCGAGGGGTTATAGATATTGAATGTGTGGCCTGTTCAAACTCCAAACTCTTACCACACTACCGTATATTACAAAAAAGATTTCCTCCCCAACTACACGCATTACACTTCCTGTTGTCCCAATTCCCAAAAAATCAGTATTATAAAAACTTTATCTAAGCGTATACACACCCATTGTTCCCTTCCATCTTTCCAGGCAATAGAGAAACAGAACATAATCAAGAATCTCAACTCTGCAGGCTATCCGACATCCTTTATTTGCAAACATTTTTATGATTCCTCAGGAATAAGAAATACTGCTCAGTACCGGTCCACCTGTTTCATTCCATACTCTTACAAATCGGCGGCCATAGCACGAATTCTGAATAGATATGGTGTAAACTCATATTTCTCCAACACACTCAGTCTGGCAATCAAACTAAAACAGACAATAGCAAAAGGTAGTGAAACCATTGATTCCCTTAATACCCACAATGCCGTTTACTCCATATCATGTGAGCAGTGTGATGCCAAGTATGTCGGAGAGACTGGGAGAATGGTGAAGACCAGAATGGTGGAGTATGATAGATCGGTAAAAAGGAAAGATCCCCGCTCTCTAGTTTACCAACACATACGGGACACAGGCCACACATTCAATATCTATAACCCCTCGGCCCACTATCATGAGATTAAGAATAAGCACCAGCGATTGGTCCTGGAGGCTATACTCACCAAAAAATTTAAAAGCATCAATAGAGCAATAGACCTTCCTGAAATATATGATAATTTAGTACTGGAACCTCCTATCTGAAAGATTTAGTTTTCATAACCTATTTATACTTTTACACGTCAATGGCAGTTTTGGTTTATTTTTATTTTATTTTATTTCTATTTTATTTTATTTTATTTCGTTTTATAGTCGTTGTTCATACTTAGTTTCTGTAATAGCCATGTATTATATGTATAATTACTTGCTTTGCTTAACTTCTATGAATAATCCTCCAATATTATGTTAATTTCTCTGGCACAATTTTACATATCTGTCTTATTTTCTTACTTTTTGTATATATATACATAGCTGATTGCCACTAATGTTTTGTCTCGTTTTACACCAGTAGAAGGGTGATTGTTCCCGAAAGCTTGTGATATTGTATATTAAAGAAACTCTTTCCTCATCAAGTGGTTCGTTATTAAAGTTTAGAGAAGGAATTATTGATTGATACTTAGTTAATTAGCATACCTCATCTCCTATACACAGTGCAAATTTGAGCTGGGTTGATAAAGGTATCTAGGTCAGAGCCTCAAACCCCAACGCTAATCGCAACTAGCAGAACGGTCCTTGTTTATAGCATGAAGGTTTCAATAAATCGACCTCCAGTAGTCAGATCTCTCTTTCTAACTTGGCGCAGACTACCAGAAAAACGATTAGATTGTAGAATAAAAATAATTTCTCTTTACATCGAAAAAAGTATTTAATCGGTAACAAAATCAACAAAAGAGAAAAAGATAAATTTTCAAAGTCGGCGTATTAGAAGGTTACAAAAAGTGCTTCCTCGTGTAAGAACAAAGTTTATCTAAAACAAGAATAATATCATTATTGATTCCCTAAATATATTTTTGTAACTTACATCTCAAACTGGCAGATGCTGATGGAAGAATTCTCCTTTAGCGAATCATGGCCGAGGCCTAGGTAAACCTGATTAAAGATATCAAAAAAGTCGATTATTCGAACGATGAGATGTAAAAACGAATAGAAAGAAGGCAAAAAGCCGAGGTAATAAATCTCCCTGAATTAATCTCTTTTAGAGATGACAATGGAGTCAACAGAGAAAAACCTCGGGTCAAGAGCATGAAGGGAGAGAGAGAGAATAGAAAAAGAAGAACGTCGATGTCTTCATCAGATGAGTCAACAAAGCATGCAGGTGTCATTACAGCCGATTGATTACAAGATATCAAGGTCCCTAGACAAATTACACACCGAAGAAACAAAGAATTAAATTTTCCAGGGGCACCTTGAAAAACGCTGCGGTTGGGGGACAATGGGACAGGAAAAAGTGCGCGACTTTTTTGTCAGCCGAGGATTTAATAGAGCCGTCCGGCTTCAATGCAATCTGAGCAGAAGACAATTGGCCTAATTAGAGAAGATCCGTCTGCCGATCGCCTGCACCTGCAGTACCATTGTTCCCCCCTCGGCCCCTGACGGCGTGGGGGTCCCTCAATACCTAATGGCACCTTTTACTTATTGGTTCCAATCGAGTACCGTAAAGTATAGGGTAGAGGCTTTCAGCCTGTCGTGTAATTAACTCATTTATTACCTTATGGCTTCACGAAAAGAGTTGAGTATTCGACACTTGTATATTTATTGGAGTAATTTAATGAAATCTTTTTTATATCGGTGTTATTAATTGAAGCGGAATAAAGTTGATATTTACGCTAAAATGAATATAATCGCTGATATTGTTTCAAAACCACGAGAACTACATTTTTTTAACGATGCCTTACTTTACTGGGTGAGATTTTAAATCAAAAGGCTTTTCTTCATTTGCTCTGACTACGATTAAACAATTCTTACATAAATTCTTCTGAAATATTCATCATTATACATAATATATTGCTACGAGGAAAATTAGGAAAGACAAACTTAAGGATGACCCAGCAATTTATTTAAGGCAAATACAAATTATGAATGATAAAAAAAGAAGATAAGCAATGAGGGAAGACCACTGAGTAGCAAAATATAAACATCAAAAATGATACTCTGTTAATAAAATAATAAATTCCTTGCTACATAGCTTCAGTTCCATTTTATCTATTTTCCCATTTGTATATATTTATCTTCAAATTTTGTTTTTCTTTCATTTTCTCTTAACCTTATTTTGTACTGCATACCTTTGCTTGGGAAAATATTTGCATAAAAGTGAAGAGGAATTTTCCCAACATAAAAAGAAATAACAAAATAAAATTATTAGAAAAACTTTACTGGCACATAAAGTTTTATTAAAAAAAAAGTTTAAACAAAATTTGTAAAAAAAATCAGAAAAAAAGTTTATAATAGAATAAAAAATTCTAAAATAATAAATATATATATATAAAACAAAAATTGATATATATATACAACTTACTAAAAAGATGCCTTCTCCCTTATAAAGACTTTATTTTATATTTTATTGTATATGTTGTATCTACCTTTTACTATAAAGATATCACTTATACTAATTTATACCCACTACATATATCTTTTACCTTCTCTTCGAGCGCTCAACATTATACTAAACATATACTACACACTTTCTAAAACATTACCCGGGGGTAGCAGCCCCATCATTTATCGTTTGAAACAGCCTCTTTGGCTACACCTTACAGATATGGGAGATATAGTATGAATTCGTAAATATATATATAAGAAAAATATAAATAATTCAAATTCATTTCAATACTGTCACAGCCGACGTAGACTCATGTAAATATTTTAATTAATAATTTAATGATGAGAGAAGCGTGGACGCGGCCGCTTGGCGGCGCTGCATGAAGATAACTGACCAATGGGAACGGCCCCACCCCTCTTCCTGCCGCCGTCATCTTGTATATAGTTTTTAGCCTTCCTTTGTTTCTACTGCTGTGTGCGGTTGCTATTCTTGTGTCATCATATATATCCTTATATTAAATAATAATGCTATATTTATAAAATCACTTATTTGGCTGTTCTTTTCCATCACCGACCCACAACATGGTAGCAGAGCGTGGTTAGCTACATTAAAAAGAACGAAAAGTAAGTGAAACCAAGATGGCGTCGTCTTCCCAAGCGCTTGCCCTGAACGTCGAGAAGCTCGCCGGCAGCAATTATCGATCATGGAAATTTAACATGAAGATGCTTCTGATCGAAAGAGGATTATGGGAATGTGTAATTAACGAAGAAACGATCGACGCTGATGAGGATCAAAGAAAATATGAGAAGACAAAAATTAAACAAGAAAAGGCACTGGCAACGATTGCTCTATCAATTTCTACAGAGCAACAAATACACGTTATCGACTGTAAGACTGCAAGTGAAGCCTGGACGACCCTGGAACAAATATTTGAACCGAAATCAAGGGCGCGAATTCTACAACTCAAGAAACAATTCGTGAACATCAAGTTCATCGAAGAAGAAAATATGATAAATTACCTATCAAGATTAAAGACCGGCAGTGATCATCTCAGAGAAGCGCGATGTGAAGTAAAGGATGAAGATCTGGCATACTCTATGCTAGCTGGACTACCAGACTCCTATGATGGGATTATAATGAACTTTGGCAACATGACGGATGATGAGTTCACGTCATCCAAGGTAAGGCAGGTCCTGCTAACGGAACACGAGAGGAGAAAAAAACAGAAAAGAGGATTCATCCAAGGAGATGCTACATGTAAACAAGCATCAATATAACAGCAGCACCGACAGTCGAAGAAAATGCTACCGATGCGGGAAGATCGGCCACATCGCCACCAACTGCCGAGGAATGAAGCAAAAAACTACTTGGAACCGCGATAATCAGCATTATCAGAGGAAGGTAAACAAATCAGATAACTTACTGGCTGCATTCAACCTAACGAGCGACGAGGATTCGTGGCTCCTGGACAGCGGAGCAACCAACCACGTATGCAGAAACAAAGACTGGTTCGTTGACCTTCGGGAGGTGTCATCTGATCCTATTATGACTGCGAGTGGGACAACTGAGGCCAAAGGATATGGACACATATTTCTCCAGACGTCTGTCCATAATGAAAGCATCGAAATCAAGCTAAACAATGTGTTATACGTCCCAAATGTGCGAAGGAATCTGCTGTCAGTCTCCAAGATAGAAGAAAACGGCAACCGTGTGACCTTCCGTAATATGGTAGCTCGCGTTTTCAACCCAGAAAACAGGATTATAGCGGAGGCGACAAATGTAAATGGCCTCTACATTGTGAAAGGTAAGACCTTAAACTCCAGTAAAACAGCATTTAATAGTGAAAGGGACCATTTTCAGAACAATTCCTTTAGAACGTGGCATCAAAGGTTATGCCATATTGACAGTAACGCCATTGAAAAGATGGCGCGGGAGGAGCTGGTAATAGGCTTAGAAATTTCCTCTAGAGACAAAGGCCTATGCGACGATTGTTGTATTGCCAAATCCACTAAAGCGTCACATAAAAACCTAGGCAATATTAGATCAAAAGACCTTGGAGCTTATCCACACAGATATTTGCGGTCCAATGCCGGTAAAATCAACCGGAGGCAATAGATACTTTCTATCTTTTGTTGATGATTTCTCAAGAAGGATTACAGTGGACCCTCGGTTTGCGAGCATAATCCGTTCCAGAGCCATGCTCGTACTCCAAAACGCTCGTAGTGCGAAACTAATTTCTTATTTTTAATAATTGAAACTCGGGCAATTCTTCTTGCTACGAACAATTGCACAGTTTCCCACATTTTACATATTTCCCGAATCTGATCTGAAGGGAGGGATCCCAGTGAATTTTCATCCATCACGATTACGGGCAACCATCACGAGTTGCTCGTAATGCGAAATTTCACTCGTAATCCGAGGTAAAATTTTTCAAAAAATTTTGCTCGTACTGCGAAAAGCTCGTACTCCAAGGTGCTCGTAAACCGAGGGTCCACTGGTCAAGTATTTTCTGAAAAACAAAGATGAGGTATTAAAACATTTCGATATCTATAGAGCCACTGTAGAGAGACAAACTGGTAATAAAATTAAAGTGTTACGATCGGATAATGGACTTGAGTTTTGCAATAGAGATTTTCAAGACAAATTACAAAAACTAGGGATAAAGCATGAACGCACAAACGTGTATTCTCCGCAAATGAACGGTGTGGCAGAACGTGTAAATCGAACTCTTTTAGATATGGCCCGCGCTTGTTTACATAGCGCTAATCTCCCCCAAAGATTTTGGGCAGATGCGGTAAACACAGCTGCTTATATTAAAAACAAATGTTATAATACTGCTCTAAAAGACAAAGTACCTGATGGACTATGGTTAGAAAGAAATCCTAGTGTAAGACACCTAAAAGCATTTGGATGTTTGGCATATAGCCATATACCAAGAGAAAGAAGGCGAAAATTAGACCATCGGGCATGTAGATGTATTCTGGTAGGATACTCCACTCAAACACGTGGATACCGTCTCTGGTGCCCAGAATCACAAAAGGTGATTGAAACAAAACATGTTAGATTCGATGAGTCTAAAATTGGACTAGAGTGGACCAAAATAGTCGAAGAGACAGAACCGGAAAGGTACAACCACGTTTGGCTAGAACCTGAGACTAATCATGATAACGACCTAGAGAATGAATTACCGAGTAATTTGGATTCAGTGGGGGTAGAGGACACTCTACCACAACCCTCCACCTCCAAAAACATTGTTCGAAATCCATATGGGAAAAAAGGTAAACCAAGAGTAGAGTTAAATTTTTTAGATGTTACCGAGCCGCAAAGTTTTGAAGAGGCAGTCCAATCTCCCGAAGCCATGTATTGGAGAAAAGCAATGGAAGATAAGCTTAGAGTGCTTCAGGAACGAGGCACTTGGGAGTTATCAACATTACCGCCGGGAAAGAAACCGATTAGCAGCAGATGGGTGTATAAGGTGAAGACAAATGAGAGCGGAAATGTAGAGCGTTTCAAAGCACGTTTAGTAGCTAGAGGTTTCTCACAGAAACAAGGAATCGATTTTCAGGAAACTTATGCACCTGTTATTAACTTAGCTGTAATAAGAGTTTTGATAACGTTAAGTTTGAACATGAAATGGTACAATAGACATCTCGACGTAGATAACGCTTATCTATATGGCGACTTAGAAGAAGAAATATACATGCTTTTGCCAGAAGGGGTCGAGAGGAAAGATAACGAGGTTTACAAACTGCTTCGACCTATTTACGGCCTTCGACAATCAGGGCGGAATTGGAATTTAACACTCGATCATGCTTTACAAGAAATGGGATTTACACGACTAGAATCCTGTAATTGTATTTATACTTATCTAGATAAGGCAATTATTGCCGTTTATGTAGATGACTCTGCTTTATTTGGTGAGAGTGAAGAGATTTTGCGGAATATAGAACAGAAAATTAATGAAAGGTTCCGAGTTAAAAATTTGGGAGCGATCAGGAATTTCTTGGGAGTTCAGATTGGCTATCCAGATGAGGAGACTGTAGTACTATCTCAAAGTACGTATGCTAAATCAATCTTACAAAAATTCAACATGATTGAATGTCGACCGGTATCCACACCGTTAGACATTAGTTTTCCAATCTCAAAAGGAGATTGCCCCACAGATGAAGAAGAGAAAGAGAGGATGAAAGCTATTCCATATAGGGAACTAATCTGGTCGCTCCTTTATCTTGCGAATTGTACTAGGCCAGACTTAATGTTTTCCGTTACGAGATTAGCTCAATTCGCCAGCAACCCTGGACGTCGACATTGGCAAGCTGCCAAACACGTCTTAAGATATTTACACGGCAGCATGAATCTATCTCTCGTTTATCGCCGGACTGATTCCAATGATGTTTGTGCATACAGTGATGCAGATTGGGCTAGCGACATCGATGACAGACGGTCCAATAGTGGGACCGCTATCACTATAGGACATTCCTTAGTCATATGGAAGACTAGCAAACAGAAGTGTGTCTCACTTTCCACAATGGAGGCAGAATATTTAGCGCTATCCCAGACCACTAAGGAAGCAGTTTGGATCGCTACCATCTTGAAAGAATTAAAGTTCTTATCGAATTTTGCCTTTCCCTTGATAATTCATTGCGATAATAGATCCGCTATAGACTTTTCCAAAAATAATGTGGAGAACAAAAGATCCAAACACATTGACATAAGATACCATCACGTCAGAGAAAGAATAATTAGCGGAGATATCAAGATTGTCTACATCCCTACAAAGGAGAACCTGGCCGACGTCTTCACCAAGACCCTGAGCAAAGTGGCTGACAAGAACGCCTGTGACTTCATGAACTGTTCTCCAGTCCAGCGCTTCAGTGGGGGAATGATGAGAGAAGCGTGGACGCGGCCGCTTGGCGGCGCTGCATGAAGATAACTGACCAATGGGAACGGCCCCACCCCCCTTCCTGCCGCCGTCATCTTGTATATAGTTTTTAGCCTTCCTTTGTTACTACTGATGTGTGCGGTTGCTATTCTTGTGTCATCATATATATCCTTATATTAAATAATAATCCTATATTTATAAAATCACTTATTTGGCTGTTCTTTTCCATCACCGACCCACAACATTTAACTTATTAAACAAATCAAGGTTGATTTGTTTATTCTTTGTTAACATTGTGCAGCCAGCGCGCTCGCGTCGTCACGTGCGCTCGCTACGGCGTTCTTCATTCTTTTTGTAACCTTACCAAAATAAAGCGTTAGCTTTTTAATGCGAACTCGTTCTAGTTTATTCTACGGTACAATGGAAACCTCATAACAAAAACCATCTACATCTCAAGGTGTAACAAGTGGCGGAGATGCTGGCCTGTATAGAATGTTATTTAATTCAAGTTTAAAGATCGAAAACTACGACGGAAATGGCGATCCTCGCCAATGGATCGAGTTCTTGGAGGAAATTGGATTTTTCTACCAATGGGCGGATTATATCATAGCCCGCTACGCTGCCATGAACCTGGTAGGAAGTGCAAGAACCTGGTACGATCTCCATAAGGTTAACCTCACCAGCTGGGAAACACTAAAAGGTCGTCTGATTAAAGACTTCACTAGCGACGAAGACAAAAATGAAATTATGCTCAAACTTTATCGAATGCAAAAGTGGAATGAGCCGACATTGAGATTTGCCGAGGAAATCCTTCTTCTATGCGGCAAAGCCGATGCGACTATGGAGGAAAATTTAAAAATAAGGTTTGTAATCGGTGGCCTTAGGAAGGAATACGCTTTGGCTTTGTACCTTAATCCTCCGAAATCTATCAACGAATTGCTGGATTCATGCAAAAAAAAAAAAAATCGATACTTTTTAAAAAGAATATCAAGAGAGATGTGAAAAAAATAAAATTCTTTCGAGCAGAAATTTTGAGAAGGAGAGATCACCTAATAGTGGAATGAACCCCCAAAAGAAAACCGACCACATCGGTATGAAAATTACTCCAAGCCTCCAGCCGAACCTCCAAAGCAGTTTAAAACTTACTCGCCAACTCAACAGATTCGCCAACAGCCCAGAATAGGTCAGGGCGAAACCTATGAGAGACAATTTTATAACAAGCCTTTTTATAGAAGAAATGCATCTGGAAAAACTCGAACTGATGATGGTAAGCCCATTTGTTTTAAATGCAATAGACCAGGTCACGTTGCAAAATATTGTAGAACCAAGTTCATCAGGGTAATAGAGAAAAGTCCTTCAAGCCACGATATGATTGTTGATGAAAGAGAAACTTTGAATGGCATGAACTCACAGACACAAAGACTGCATGGCGATGTGTGCGAAAGCCCTAACGTTCCAACACGCAATAGATACAGCGTGCTCGAGGATTTAAACTAAGTAGCGCGCCTGTTCCCGTCAACCCAGGTAAACCGACAATAAATGCCATTAAGAAAATAGATTCAAAATGTCGATTAAATTTATTTATTGAAAAAATAGGATATATTGATGCCTTGGTTGACACAGGCGCGGATCTCTCAATTGTCGACCAAAATACTGCCCTCCAAACAGGCCGAAACTTTGATACCATCACAAGAGTTTGTGTCGGTCCGATGGAAGAAATCTGGACATAGTTGGATCCATTGTATTATATATAAATGTCAAAATGACGAAAATTCGTTCGCTCATAATTTCATAATATTGAAGTCTAATATAAGAACTTTAATTATCGGTCGAGGTATTTTAAAATGGCTGAATGCGAAGATAGTGAAAAATAATATTTGGAATATGATATACACTGCGTGACATTGAAAATGGAACACCAAGAAATAGTGGCCAGAAAATTATGCAAATTTCAGGGTAGACGCGCCTAACCGAGTTATGCAAATGATGTGAAATGCGCAGCCCTCGTGCGCACATGGAGTAAGATATAAGGGAAGGAACTTGCAGAAAGGACAGTATTCGTGTCGTTATTTCTTCAAGGAAAATCATTGTAGAAATTTTGTTCTTGTGTCAAAAGACACGTGTAATAACAGAGAATGCCAGGTCATCGTAAACGGAGGCAGTTCAAGCAGACAGATGCTTTTACGAGGGGCATGGTGATTGGACTGAAAAGGGCAGGTTGGTCCATACGTCAAATCGCAGCTGATACACACCTTGGTGCGTCCACGGTGCACCGACTGTGGAGAAGATGGTTGGAACAATGAAATGTGGCAATTTATAGGAAGTCGGTGCAACCAGAGTGACGTCAGCACGTGTGGATCGGCGTATCCTTCGACAAGCAGTGGCGGCCCCACAAGTCACTTGTACCGCCATCCTGCAACATGTGCAGTGTGCATGTGTTCCATCTCGACCAGAACCATTTCCCGTCTATTGGTTGCTAATGGCTTGCACTCATGCCGTCCGCTAAGAAGACTGTCATTGACCCCACCGAATAGGCGCCAACGTTTGGAATGGTGCCGGGCTAGATCGACGTGGATGACGGAATGGCACAGGGTCGTGTTCTCAGATGAGTCGCGTTTCTGCTTGTCCAGTGATAGTCGCCGTGTACGCGTGTGGCGTCGACGTGGAGAAAGGTCCAATCCGGCAGCAATTGTGGAACGCCCCACCGTGCGACAACGTGGATACATGGTTTGGGGCGCAATCGCGTATGATTCCAGGTCACCTTTACTTCGTATTCAGGGCACTATGACGGCTCAACGATACGTTGATGATGTGCTGCGACCGGTGCCACTCCCCTACCTTCAGGGGGTACCCAATGCCCTTTATCAGCAGGATAACGCCCGACCGCACACTGCTCGCATTAGCCAACAAGCTCTGCAAGATGTACAGATGCTTCCCTGGCCACCGTACTCTCCTGATCTCTCACCAATCGAGCACGTCTGGGACATCATTGGACGCCGTTTGCATGCCTTGCCACAGCCGCGTTCAGAAGACGAACTGTGGCAAATGGTTGAGAGGGAATAGAGAGCCATCCCTCAGGACGCCATCCGTACTCTGATTGACTCTCTACCTAGACGTGTTGCTGCGTGCATCGCCGTCCGCGGTGGTCCTACTTGCTACTAAGCCGACGCCGTTCTCGTTCTGTATTATGACTATCATTTTGAAATAAAGATCACTTATTGTTCGTCCCTGTCTCTCTCTGTCTGCCGAGTTTCATCACTTTCCGGCCACTATTTCTTGGTGTTCCATTTTCAATGTCACGCAGTGTATTAAGAGAGTGCAATAATCTCACAGATACACCTAAGAAGAAACAAAAAAGGAATGAAATTTTGATAGACCACCACAACCATATGTTTAATGGGCACCTGGATGTTGCCAGAACCATGCAACGAATAAAAAGCAAGTATTATTTGCCTGCCATGCTTAAAGATGTATCTGATTTTGTTAAGACATGCTATTTGTGCCAAAGCAGGAAGGGTTTGAATCAACTACCTGCTGGTTTAATCCAACCGATCCCTGACTCAAATTATCCATTCGAAAGGATTGGAGTAGATTTTCTGGGCCCCTTATCATCTACAAGGAACAAAAAGAGGTGGATAGTGGTTCTAACAGACTACTACACGAAATTTACAGAGACCAAAGCTGTCCTCGATGATACGGCGAAAGAGGTGGCTAAGTTCTTAACTGAAGATATTTTCCTATGACACGGAGCTCCGCGTTACCTTATCAGCGATAGAGGAAGCCAATTTACCAGTAATATGACGAAAGAACTGATGAAAATATGCAAGATCAAACATTGTTTTGATACAAGTTACCATCCCCAATCAAATGGCCTCACAGAACGTCAATAGATATGGTCAGTATGTACATGAATGTAGATCAAAAGAATTGGGACGAAATCCTTCCGTTTATAACTAACGCCTATAACTCGATAGTACAAGAAACTACCAAATATTCCCCGTTCTATCTATTATATGGAAGAGAACCTACCTCAATTCTTGACGACATTAATATATTCACCGAACCTGATCCACGCAACTATAATGAGTATGTACATAATTTTTTTAGGAAGAATCTATGAAACAAAGGAAATTGTGAAAATAATATGATCAAAAATGAGGAGAAAATGAAAACTTATTATAACCAAAAACATCGAGAAGCAAGCTACAAACCAGGCGACTTAGAATCAGTATGGACTCCAATCATAAAACCTGGAAAATGTGAGAAACTCCTTAGACGATATTTCGGCCCATATATCATATTGAAGAAACTATCCGATTTAAATTAAAATGCCAAAAGACAACCCTGGGAACCGGACAAAGCCAACGACAGTTCATATTAGCAGAATTAAGCGCTACTATGAGAGAGAGGAAGACTCGTGAGGACACGACCATTTCGGAAGAGGGAGAAATGTAACAGCCGACATGGACTGATGTAAATATTTTCATTAATAATTTAACTTATTAAACAAATCAAACCAATAAAAAAATAAACAAAAACCATCTACATCTAAATGTGTAACAATACCAAATGTTATTATGGTGCACGCAATCATATAAAACGACGAGTTATAATTGTATATATAGCATTGCCAAGATGCCTTTGCTTAACGATTTCATTGAATCCAAAAAAAAAATGAAATATGAATTAAATAATTCAAATTTAGAAGAAAAACAAATATACAATTTAGATGTCTCAAGCATAATAACGGGTTTTATTGAATTTAAAATGACACTACTTTAAAGAACAACACAAATGAAACTTTTCAAAGCTTCTTCGCTAACAACATACCAAAATATTTCCGACCAAACTTTCATAATTCTCAATTCATTTCTAATCATGAAAATTTCAGAAGATTTTTAAAAAGAATTGAAGCGTTTGAAGACTCGAGTTGCTTTTGTGGACATGATGAACAAACCTCAATACATCTTTCACTAGATTGTCCTGTTTTTCAAGTCTACAGAATCGAAAATAATTTATTAGTAACAGATCCAAGTATTTTTATTTCCAGTAAATAAATGTATATTAAATTCAATACCTTTTGCAGATATATTTTAATATTATATAGCAACAAATATCTTTTAAGAAACTGATATTATTGTACATATTTCCAGAAACTTCTTTCTTTTGTACACAGTTTTTTTTCTCGTTTTTTTTCTCTCTTTCTCATTGTTAACATCATATTACTGTTCTATTCACGACCTAAAATTATTGCACACAATAAATGTATATATATGGTAATTTAAACCAACAACCCCATATTGTATATAACTTATAACAAGATTTTCATGTTGTATAATAGAAACACATCTGTAAATGATAATACGCATGATTGACATGTGTCATTACATCATCATATGTAATGTACTTTGTACAAACTAAGGATAAATAAATAAAACTCTGTAATAGATTAAGAGTTGAGCTAAAGCAGAGATCGAGATGTAGCAGTTACAAAACAACAAGGTCTAAAGATGGAAACTGCCACGGCGCCAGTTTAGAATTTCACCAGACGATCCACGCCCCTCTCGCATCTGGTGAAATGCAATACTCTCGTTCTCAGAAACGATATAAAAGGCCCCCGTCTTAACCTATAAATACAGTCACTTTACAGTCACTTCACCATCTGCGTGAGCCCTCGTCGGTTGTACCCCAGGTCCACCTCATCCACCATGTAGATCAGTAAGAACTCTTCCATCTCTATCTTTCGCTCCTAGCTCAACTTTTATCTGTTCACGGAACTTTCTTAGTGCAACTGTGTCTTCGTTTTTTTTGTGTATGGACATTCCCAAGCTTTCCACTCTGCCTCGACCACGATTGCCTGTACTTTGTGAGAACTTTTAAAGGTCTTCCAAGGTGCAGAGAGGTACTGGAAACTCCCCATCCTGACTGTTCCTCTCGGTCAACACATTATAGCGAGAGTTACAGGGACTCACACCATAGTTTAAGTCGACTGGATACCTCATCACAGTTTTAGTCGACAGGATTCTACAAGAGTCAACAGGACATCATCACATTTATAGCCGACAGTATGACCAAAACGAAGAATGACACAACGAAGAAGGTAAGACGACTGCCCAGATAGAAGCAAGAAAGAGCGAAGATGGAGGAACAAAACGACCAAGCAATCTCTCCCAAACAAGAGATATTTACGGAAGACACGCCGTCCCAAGGGACCTCCGCAGACCCGCTAACAGATCGCCAACGCAAGGAGCAAGCTGTCTGACCACCCCAACGATACAGCCGAAATTCCCGCGAGTCATGGAAATCGAGGAGCAGAATGACGCAAACCCGGTGAGAAGTTCTCCACCTTCGGCCTGACATCAAGACAATGCTCAAGGCGACAAGCCGCAATCAACTTTGGAGAAGTTACAAGTTTCTACAAGCCCTCCATGGAGCTTTCCACATCAGCAGGAAAACAACCAGAGACCAAGTTTCCTGACTGAACAATCATCACACAATTGTAAGTTTTTAAAAACCTACCTTAACTTTATTCTCAAGTTCACAACTTGATTCCCCATAAATTTTGTATTTATATTTTCACTTTAAGCATTTTAAAATCAATTTTTACCTTTTTTATATCATTTTTTATTCAATTTTTAAAACTTTCACACTCTCATTTATCAAATTTAATTTTATTTTATTCAAATATAAATTTCAAGTTATTACTCTCAATTTTACCTAAAAATATTTCGCCCATCACGCATTTTTAAAAATTTACTAATTTCTCATGTCTTTCCAAAATTTACCTTAAATGGTGTACTATCCAAATCTACAACTAAAAAAAATCATTATTTTTACACTTAAAAAAAATTTCATCATATCATAATTCAAAACTTATTTTTGTTTTTACAAAATTTCTAATTCATCATAATTCTAAACCTTTTTTGTTTGTTTTTCACAATATCTTATTTTCATACTAAAATAGCAATATCTTAATCAAATGCTCAAATGTTAATCAAATGATAAAATCATTGTCATATTCACCATTTTAAGTAAACGCCACAATTCAAAATATTATTGTCACTATAACGACATTACCCTTTTACAAGGATCATTTTAGCAACCATAATCCAAGCAACCAAAGCAACCAAATCCAAATTTTAAATATAAATCAACATAGGTGAAACGCATTTTTTTTTTAATTGAAAAAAAAATCGAAAGAGACAATATCTACAAAATCACAACTAGGAAACACAACTATCTTTCCCAAAACAAGTTAAAAATAAAAATCCCATCAACTACCACGCCAGTAGCTAAATTAAGTCACAGCCTTCCAAAACTATTACAATCGTTAAATTCCAACATAGCTACACTCTCTCGTCCCTTCCTTTTACATGCATATTTAATCATCAATACATCTCTCTCCACAAAATCTACAACACCCTCACATCACTTTCTCCAATTGGAAACAATTATTGGTGCGCGATTTCGCAAAAAAATCCAAATTTCGAGACACACAAGCTCCACTTAGCTCCATAACGTCGCCCCACTAAACACTAAAAATAAATTTCACATTAAACGTGCCATATCCACTAACAATTTAATAATTCTCGATATGTGTTCGTCCCACCACCCATGAATTTAGTAAATTTGTTATTCATGGTGAAACAGGTTAGATTTTGTACCAAACAACGACTTCACGTGACACCTTTTCATTCACAATTTTTCACTTCGTGTCACAGCGCCATACCACAAAACTTTTTCTCACTTTTCAGGCCAAAGACGCCTTCATGCCTGTGACAGATCTCACCCCAAAGCGTGTCCACGTCGAAAGTCTAACTTTCACCACACATCTAAACCTGACATCACTCAATAACATTTTTACTAAGTCTAAACTAACTTCGAAACACAACTACGAACACCGAGAAAACCATATATTTTAATTATAACAGGAAATTCCCAACCTCAACGAAACAAAAGAAGAAAGTCAGTTTCAAGTAAATGACAAAAATAACAAACACCCCGACAATTTCAGTGAAAAACAGGAAGAGTGACCCTCAGTAATAGGATTACCCCGAATATATTTCAGTTACATATCCCCGTCCCCCTCCCCTCACAAAGCTATCATCTTGACCGCTATCTTCATGATCGCCATTATTTTCACAATAACCATTTAGGTTTTCTTACAAATCTCACCAACGCCTTAATCACAACACACACACACACACACAACATACACTAAACATTTTACATGTTAATTGATATCACCAATTAAAACAACTTGGTTAAGTCTGATATAGACTTTATAAGGCAAAAAATATATAATTATCTTCATATCACCTTTTTGGATAAACGAGAATATTGTTAAATTTTCCACTACCCATCATTTATCCAATCATTAATAACCTTTAATTACATTCAAATTTTTGTATTAAATCTTTAAATATCAAATATTTTTTTTTTTACCTTCCAATTATATAAAAATATTTAATCCAACATTATTAAAAAAAAAAAAACTTTAATCGAATTTACTTTTATTTTTCATGATATTATTTTAGTATTGCAAAACATTTAATTGTTTCAAAAATCATTTTTAATTCTTAATTATTATTTCTTTTATATATTACATGTTTGATTTTGTCCACTTACACTTTTTTTTACCCGCAATCATATTTCAATCTTTTTATTCACTATATTTTATATTTGTTTAAATAGCTTTATTATATGACAATGTTTATTATCATCAACTATCGGGCATGCAACAATCGCTTACAACAATCATGTTCTTTAACCAATTCCCTATACTTTTCATCACTATCTATTTCAGCCATTGCTTCAAACCATCGTAGAAAAACGGCAGTACTGCTTGACAATTTTTTTTATTTCGTATTTCAACAAACTCTTTGAACACAGTTCCCCAGATTTAAAAATCCCAACATCTGGTCTGAACACGCTTCTTCAAGAGTTCATTTCAATCATCCGCAGAGCACAATCACCAACGCATGCACAAAGCGTTCACTTTTTTCAACTTTCAAAATTTTTTTCAGCTCTAGCGGATCGCAATTAACCTTTAATTTCGAGTCAAGTCAGAACACCTACTGGCGCTACAACAATTCAACCTATCGCATGGCTCTATTCCACTCCTTTCTCAATCATATTAATAAACAACTTTTCTTCAACAACTTTTCAACCCAATAACTCTAAAATTGTGACAAAGCACTGTAACCCTTATATAGGATCGCAAGTGAAACATTGCCTAGGAAGACGCTCAAGTCTATATCCTCGCTTTGCACCTGGATCTGATTATTTGGTTGCATGTGTAATACATACAATTGCATATTCTTCAACTACTAACCCTTTCCAACGCCCGCCAATATTCTCTTAGAATGTGAATTTTTATGTCATCATTTTATTTTAATCATCATTTTTTAAAAATCAAATAAAAATGTCATTTTTATTTAACTTTTATATATCCAAACAAATAATCTTGTTATAGCCCTTTTTAACCGTCACAGTTTAAATTAATTAAAAGAAATTTTAATTACTTTCCTGTGTTAGAGAGGCTTTACCAGCTCAAACCCGGATAAACCCTTTCACTCCCTAAGCCCATCTATGGAAATATAAACCAACAACCCCATATTGTATATAACTTATAACAAGATTTTCATGTTGTATAATAGAAACACATCTGTAAATGATTATACGCATGATTGACATGTGTCATCACATCATCATATGCAATGTACTTTGTACAAACTAAGGATAAATAAATAAAACTCTGTAATAGATTAAGAGTTGAGCTAAAGCAAAGATCGAGATGTAGCAGTTACAAAACAACAAGGTCTAAAGATGGAAACTGCCACGGCGCCAGTTCAGAATTTCACTAGACGATCCACGCCCCTCTCGCATCTGGTGAAATGCAATACTCTCTTTCTCAGAAACGATATAAAAGGCCCCCGTCTTAACCTATAAATACAGTCACTTCACAGTCACTTCACCATCTGCGTGAGCCCTCGTCGGTTGTACCACAGGTCCACCTCATCGACCATGTAAAACAGTAAGATTATTCTAACTCCATCTTGCTCTTAGCTCAACTTTTATCTGTTCACGGAACTTTCTTAGTACAACTGTGTCTTCGTTTTTTGTGTATGGACATTCCCAAGCTTTCCACTCGGCCTCGACCACGACTGCCTGTACTTTGTGAGAACTTTTAAAGGTCTTCCAAGGTGCAGAGAGGTATTGGAAAACTCCCCATCCTGACTGTTCCTCTCGGTCAACACAGTATAGCGAGAGTTACAGGGACTCACACCATAGTTTAAATCGACTGGATACCTCATCACAGTTTTAGTCGACAGGATTCTACAAGAGTCAACAGGGCCTCATCACATTTATATGTATAAATAAATGTAAAGGCATACATGTATGACAGCGCAAGTGTCCCTAGGGGGACATAGCGCTTTAAATTGAAATAAAAATAAAATTACTGACGTCCTTCTGCTACACAGTCGATTGAGCTGTTTGTATGTGAGCCCGAAAAAGTCCTTTCTGAGACTTGTGCGGGCGACGGAAGATTATTCCATACATAGCTCCTTTCCTATGGGAGCTATGCACAGCTGGAAATTATTTTAGATACTGACATAGATCTGATATGGTTCTGCCAAGGATTCCAACGAAGTCTTGGAACTTTGTTCCTAGTATCTTTGCGTCCTTTTTCTTGCGGTGTGAAGAGCGGCTTTGTCGTCGTATCGTTTATAGGGACATCGTCATATAGGATGGAAGTCTCGGCTTTGACACGGCGGTGGAATTCTGGTGTCAGTCTCTGGAAATGTAGATAACATCACATATGGCTTCTAAGTCTTCTCGGAGATATTCAGTTTGTCTTCCCTAATTTACCCAGCATCTCCACCAAAATGCCACGTGGAAAATCTATAATATAGTCCCCTGGTCTTGATCCACCTCATTCTTGTCTGTCAGGTCTCTTGTCATCTGCTCTAGGTCGTTCTCCTGGATATTTCCTATGGTCGTCGTATCCCTGTGCTCCATGATTATCTCCGGTGTTCCACATTCCTCGTCTTCATACGCCAACTCTCTACATCGCTCCAACAATCTATCCATGACTTCTATTTCTTCATTTTAAATAATTAAATGATAATAACTTTTTATTTTCCAAAAAGGTATAACGATAATGGTTTATAGACATATTCTTATTTAGACATCGAAATAATAACAGTAGAAGAAAACAAAGATATTTACATTGGCAATCATGACTCGTGGTCAGTGCTGTGCTCCTGGCCCTCGCAGATATGGTCTCTTATGATAATATAATAATAATAAAATATGTATATCGTAGTTGAGGATATGAAGAAGAGTCTTTTGGCTTGAAAGCACATGGCCCAGTTTTATTGAAATAAAGTAATGCATCGCTATAGATTTTTTTTTTAATTTAAAATAAAGTGAGACAACAATAGAGTTCAACTACAATAACCATATTGACAAAAGTTACTTTGTACGGGTTAACACAAGATGCAATATATTAGGGCCTATTGAATCTCGGGATATTGAATCTCCTTGTATCATTTATTCCCAGAATCCCGTCGTAGCCCTTAACTCCGAATGACATTAGCCAAAACCTTATCTCTACCAGCTCGCTGCCGTTTTCGTTACCAACTCTACAGGTTTTAACACGTGTAAGTGTCTGCTCGTGGTCTGTCACTGACACTATACGTAAAGTTTTAAGTGCATCGTTCCAATTCTCTCTCTTTCAAGACCTTACACTTTTCAGAATCAATGATACTGACTTGGCTTCCTGTATCATATAACAGGTGCCACATATTGCCGTTAATATTCACCTTAACTATTGGCAGATTTCCAAACTGATCTCTGCCATAAGAACGTATGTTCACTATCTCAGCATTGTCAAGAGTATTACGGTTGTCAAACATAGAAGACTGTCTTGAGCAATCACTAGCTATATGTCCTAATCTACACTCAGGTGGACTCAGCTTGATTTCGCCCAACAATTTAGTCAGTTTTTCTATCTCACCTCTAATGTCTTTAATACACTGCTCATTTTCGTGCTTCATCCTGTTTACACTGGAATTAAGCATCTTCATCTCACCCTTAATGCTATTTATTTCTTCAAACCCCTCTACTGAACATACCCCTTTCATAACGCTGCAACGGTTCTCTTCCCTTTTCTCCGTGGACATGACGCTGACTGCTTTGTCTATTGATTTAGCCTCACTGCGAATAATAGCCTCTCTATACTTATCGAGCACAATTTCGAGGAAAATTTCGAACACTAGGCTATCGTCAAATCTGTACTCTACTTTATCTCTAATGGCCAGGAATCTTTCTTTAAAAACCATAGGACTTTCCCCAACTCTCTGCTTAAGACCTTCTATTAATTTAAGGCATTCCCTAATACCACGCGCTTTTTTAGGATTCAATATGTTCAGTTTACTAACAATACTTTCAAAACTGCTATCGTTACGGATACCCATTTCCTCTAAGCTCAACCTAACTTCAGGGGATAAAGCCTCGAACATGAGCAATGCTTAGACCTCAGGATCCCATTTGCTTACTCGAGCTTTAAGCTCGACTTCTCGAATGAAAGACTCGAGATCAACCCCATTAAACACTGACAAGTTAAGCATAGAGTTCACAAACATGATGGAGTACAAAAATAATAATAATAATAAACCACTCAAACGAAGAAAAAAACGCACGTAAAAATTACAGGAATTTACACATGCAAACACCAGTAATCCTGGCAGGGCTCGCCAATGACAAAAGTTACTTTGTACGGGTTAACACAAGATGCAATATACTAGGACCTACAGTAAGAGTAACTTAAACACAGAAAAATCGTGCACTCAAAAGTACAACACACACAAAAAAGTAAATAATAAATCACTATTTGTTAAATAAAATAAAAAAACAGTACTTCTTTATTGCTGCTTAGGTAGGGATCGGACCGGGGTTACACAGGTATGCGAGGAGATTGCCAGACACGGCTATAGCACTCAGAGAACACTTTAAGCGTCTCCACACGATAATCCACAACACTCCTCTTGACTCTAGTCGCAATACCATAGCCCCCTTATATATACAAACATGGCCACATTCGTCCAATGAGAAGGCGGGAGAGATTGGTTCACTATCAACCGATAACAAAATCCTTTCCACTAAAATTTGAGATAAGATTGAAAAATGCAAATATTTGTCAATAATTTGACAATATTTCTAAAATCATATAACAGAGGTTATTTGTTTTGTTGAAAACTGACCAAGTTCTCTAGACTAGGTGGTATTTCTCTCTATATATTGGGGGGAAAGGGAAGTTTTAGTGTTCAAAATTTAACTTGAACAAAATTCCATTTCAAGTGTAATGAAATTTAACCTTCTATTAAAATAAGTGAATTCATGGACAAAATTTAAGGAAATGAAAGGTCATTGATATTGCCGGTCATCTATTTATTTATTTTTTTTTTTTTGAGGGAGGAAGAGGCAATTTTTTGTTCACACTTGGTTATCTCGTGCATCTTCACAATAAAGGTCAATGTGTGGCAAATATCTTTCAGAGTTATTGCCTGAATACCGATATACATGCTAAAATGTACAAATTCCTTTAAGATTTGTCCATGAGTGTATATATATTTTATTTCGAATTTACAGTAAACGAGTTGGGGATTTTGAAATCTAGAGTTTAACTAATTTTTCATTTTGCTTCGTTTTTTTTTTTTTTCAGTTGAATCTTGATTTTATCTCGTTTTACGTTGCCTTGAATTTTTTATTTGCCTGACAAAAAAGAGGCTCTTTTTTAAAAGATCGCCAAGTTTTAATAAAGAATATATGAAGGGGGGGTATAATCTGTTGAAATTTTGCTATGTTTTAGCGACACATTTCAGCCGCATAGGTCAAAAACGTTGCATTAATGTAACTACGCTTTGTATCAAAATATAAAAGTTGTTACGATTATAGTGATACTTGAAGGTTTAGTAAGAGTTAAATTAATGAGTTGAGAGCCATAAATGGCTATCATAGTGTTACGACGATGCCTGAAAGAAATCTTCGGCATCACCGTGGTGGCAAGCATGTCAGTTCGACCACATGTGTGCACCACAAGAATAGCTGAGGAGACAGACGGCCGAATTAGAAAAAAAACATCTGACGGCCAGGAGTGAAGTCGTCCTCCCTGTTGTTGACGACGGCTGTTGGATGATGATCCCTTTCTGTTACTTGCTCCATGATTGCATGAAGGTAAATAAAAGAGTCGAACATAGACCCTTACCGATCCCGCGTGTCATTTGACCATCCTTGACACCGCGCAGCGGTGACGTAACAATGATATATGTAATTTAAACTATTTTTGACGCATATGATTATTTTTGAAATTAAATAATTTGCTGCTGCCCCCTTATTGCAATGATAAAATAATGGGAGGGCGACAAGAATAGTTCAAATTTCTTATGACTGATGGCGCGCTAATGCATCCTGATAATATTATATGGGCTTTGGGTCCCAGTCAGTAACTCTTAGAGCCCAAGGAGTATCCCTCATTCTGATTATGTGTCCGGTTCATCTCTTACACTATCATATATCGAGAGAATGTTAAATATCTGATACCAGAATATTTTCTTACCTCAGAATATCCTCTATGTTCAAGTTTACTTATTCGTCTTTCAATTGACCTACGGTTTGTTATACCAGAATATTTTCTTACCTCAGAATATCCTCTATGTTCAAGTTTACCTATTCGTCTTTCAATTGACCTACGGTTTGTTATTAGGCTTTTTTGGTGGTTCTCCGAGTTATTTTTCCATTAAGACTAGTGAAGTTAAAATATGACTGTCTTGTAGTTTTGATCTTATATATAGTCTGTGTTGTCTGTAATAAAGTTCTTTATTTGGTTGAATGCGCTCCTTTTCTCTTACCTCAGTTCTGTCTTCGGATGTAAGCAAAAAACGAGAAAAATAAAAATAAATATAGGTTATGATGCACTAGCGCGCCATCTGTTATCAAAATTCGAAACTATTATATTATTTTTTAAATAAACTGGCGAAACCGCTGGGAGGTTTCACCGCTGATGAGCTAGGCCCTCCCATTAATTTTTCCATTGCAGTAAGGCAGTAGAAATGGTTTATTTTAAAAAAGAATCATACGCGTCTATAATAGTTTCGAATTTTGAAAAATATATATGTTTCCAATAATAATAATAATAATAATCGAGAGTTGACGGTTCTGTTTCACAAATAATAAACGATATTAAAAATATATATATATAGTTGTTTAGATGGTGTGGAAATCTTCAACGCTCTTGCCTCTTTGAAATTGATAGAGGAATTTATGAAATTGTTGTATTGAATAGGAAAAAGATTTGGAAAGGCTTTACTTATCAGTGATGACCCTTCACAGCGATTTCACCAATTTAATCCATTAGATCTAAACTACAAGTATTCTATGTTGATTGTGATTATATAGTCAGAAATTGAAGGTTCATTCCACAATTCTTAAAAATTTGCGCGTCCATTATACACTGGCCCGCACAATTGAAGGAACAACACTCATTTAAGAAAAATAAAAGTTCTATTAAAGGATATATACCAAAATTTGGCCTATTCAAAAACTTCCATGAATTACGAGAATATGTAAAACAGAAAATAAATAAAGTTGTTCACAAAATGCAAAATACCATCGTCTACGTTGACTCCAGCACGTGCCTGAGTCTTTCTCAAAGCGTCCTAATTTTAGGCTCCGCTAGATTTTTAATGAACTTTCTTTAAAGTTTTCATGGCTTATAGGCAACATTTATCACAATAGAAAAGTGACGAGCTATTGGAAGGATGGAAGCAGGTCAATCACAGGCAGAAGCGATGCTTGGAGTAACAAGAAGCGTTGTCTCAAGGCTTTGGAAAAAATTTCAAACGACAGCTAATGTTGCCAGAACACCCGGACAAGGACAACCAAGGGTTACAACGTTAAATCAAGACCGTTATTTGAGTCTCCTTGCGCATCGCAATAGAAAATGACAGTATCGCAACTACGAAGTGACCTCAATGCAGCTACAAGAGTCTTAGTATCAACTGATACAATTCTAAGAAGGCTTCACATGAAGGGCCTCTATGCTCGACGACCGATAATTTGTGTGCCATTGACACCACCTCAAAAAGGAGCAAGGAAACTTTGATGCAGACAACATGTCGCCTGGAATCCAGATGAACGGAGACGTATAATATTCACTGATGAGTCCAGATTATCTCTAAACAGCGAGTCTCATCGTGTCTTTGCCTGGAGAGAGGTAGGAACAAGAAATAATCCCCGGAATATGGTTGAAAGGGATCCCTAAAAAAGCCAAGGTTTTATGGTCTGGGCTGGAATCTTCTTGGGCGGTCGCACAGCACTCCATATTTTTCGGCAAGGAACCCTGACTGGACAGAGGTATCGGAACGAGATCTTGGAAGCATATGTGATGTCTCAAGCATTGGAAATGGGATAAAAATTTCTTCTAATGGATGATAATGCCCGTTCACATAGGGCTGGTGTGGTCGACACTTTTCTCCAAAACCATGCAATTGCTTGGATGAATTGGCCAGCTTGATCTCCAGACCTAAATCCCATTGAGCATGTATAGGACAATCTAGGACGGCATATCTAATCCCTTTAATCCCATCCTAGAAACACTCATGAGCTAGAAACAGCCTCAACACAAGAGTGGGCGTTGATTCCACAGGAGCTGATAAACTCCCTAATTCTCAGTATGGGTCGCCGATGTAGAGCCTGTCTATCAGTTAAAGGCGATCACACCCCATATTAACAACAATAACCAAGATATTTATGAACTGACTGCAAGAAGATTATTGCTTGACCGGCTAATTTGTATAAAATACGTGTTATATTTCTTTTATTTCGGGTATTTTATTTAATAATGGAATTATAAATAGGTGTACAAAATATATTTAATAAATGTTCAATAAAATTTGAGATAGATGAAAAAAAATGTTGTTCCTTTAATTTTTCGGGCCAGTATATTTAAAATAATTTTATAAAAATATCCTAAAATGCTTCACTCCTCTAGATATAGAGTCCACTCAAATGTGTAGTGTTTAGATATATTTGTTTGTTGACTAAACGTAAACTCCTTGCTTCCAGCTAGGGAAGCTTCCAGAGTTCAGGTTTTACTGCGATATTTCTTCTATTCAAGATAGTCGGTGGACCAATGGTATAAACCGCCGACTTTCTACAGCCACGATTTGGATTGAATCCCGCACGCATTGGGCACTTAAATAATATAATCGATATAATACTGGAACACAAAAACAAAGAACTGACAGCTCTGGTCACAATAGATATTGCGGGAGCCTTTGATAACGAATGGTGGCCTGCGATTTAAAAAAAATAGATGAAGATAATTTGCCCGAAAGTTTAATGAGGACTATTCAATCATATTTCAAATCGAGGAAAACGAAATTTACATATGAGAACTCAACAATAAATAAACAAATTACAAAGGGATGTCCGCAGGGTAGTCCGCTATCTCCACTACTATGGATAAAATTACTAAACGATCTTTTGATCAAATATCAAGTTCCTAATAGTGAAGTGGTATGTTATGCGGATGATGTATCAATTAAATGCTGGCACAACAAATGCAAAGACCTGAAATTAGTTATATAAAAGGCATTAAATACGATTGATGTATGGTGTAAGAGTAACAAACTTGAAATAAGTCTAGATAAAACTAATATACTTTATTTACACAACAAAGAAAAAATCCAATAAAATTTAATAATGAAATAATCATACCAACTCTGAAGGCTAAAATTTTAGGAATAATAATTACAAATCACAGAAGAAGAAACAAAATAAATTTTACATACCACATAGAAGAAATAGTAAATCGTAAAAAACGTTTTAAAAATTATCTCTTCTCAATTTGTGGGAAATCTTGGGGTCTAAGCACCCAGAAAAGGCTAACTTTATATAAATCCATTTTCAGACCAATACTTACATATAGAGCCGAAATTTGGTTCAAATATTTAAATAAAAAATGTTTACAAAAATTAAATTCAACCAAATATCAAATACTAACATGGTGTATACAAGCCTATAAATCCACATCATATAGCTGTGTTCATAGTTTGGCCAACATTCCTCTGATCTCAGACTTTATCGAATCCAGAATCATGATATCTGATCTGAGAAAATTATCCACAGATTATCAAAAATTTTCTCAACATAATACTCAATTTGTTACAAACCACGGAAATTGTAAAAGTTTTTAAAATAGAATAAAGGCAGTGGAGGATTCAAGTTGTTTTTGTGGTATTGAGGAACACACCTCAAGGCATCTACTGATCGATTGCCCAGCATTTCAAGATTATAGAATGAAGAATGAACTAGTTGTTTGTGAACTTAACGATTTGATTTCCGATAAAAAATCATATTTAAAGTTCAATTCATTTTGTAAATACATTCTAAACTTTCTACAAAATCTGGATCTCTAATGTTTTCAGGCGTGTAATAATGCAAATAACTTTTGTAAATAAACTTTTCTCCTTGTTTGGCGCAAGTATCCCTTGCGGGATATAGCGCTTTGGAAATAAAATAATTGTAATAATTGTAATTGGGCACTTTTTCTGAGGAAAAAAATGCTTCAAACGAGATGATGTGTTGAGATATCGAAATTCAAACATGAAATATATTCAATACTCTCTCAACATATTTTGGAGGTTGATTGAAAAGAGGTATAAACCGTTTATCTTCGACAGCCACGACCCGGGCTCACAATTATGCATTGGGCATTTTTTTTTCTAAAGAAAAAAATGCTTTAATGTCCCTCGTATTTTTGTAAAATTCCAACTCTACCAGTGAGTTCAAGTAACCAAATGGGTCTCTGGCACACTTAAAAGTGTAAAAAGGCGAATTTCTTTCTACATATGTAGACATGTGGTGCACTTACAGTAAACGCAGTCGCTAACTACCTACCATATACTGCGTCCACTTGTGGGATAGTGAAAAAGAACTAAATAGTTGTTGTACACTTATGGACAAATCTGAAGGAAGTGAAAAGTCTTTGATGTCACCGGCAGTCTGTATCAAATATCTTTCAGAGTTATTATCTGAATCCCGATATACATAATAAAAGTAACAACTTCCTTAAGTTTTGTCTATAAGTGTATATGCCTTTGTTGTGTAAATAAGGTAGCTAAACATTCAATGAAAATGTTGATAAATGACCAGAGTTGAGGTACTGTTGCGGCAGACGTCTTCCAGTCAAGACATATGTAGGTGCGGACGGGATAGAAAGGTCGAAAAGAACAGCAGCAGCAGTCAGAAGTCAGCCTGCGAGAAGGCCGCAGCTCAGAATGTAATTAAACTGGCGTTAATTGAGCCCATAAAAAGTGCTTTTCGCATTCGACGGAAAAGCTTTTAGCGTGGTGAGGGTTTTATAGTAATTATGGTAATGAAATTATAGTATTAGCTAATTGTAAGAATGGGGAGATACAATATTACTACATATTTTTGTCGCGTGTGGAGAAGACCTCCAAGTAAGCTCGAATTTTGTTCTTTGTCATGTGTCTTGTATTGATCGACTGCAAGTTTAATTGCCGTCTTCCAAGTGCTGCTTGTCCGAGTTGATAGACTCATTCTTTATGACTGAATTTTTGTTCATTTCCTCGAGAAACTCTTAACTATTCAAAGAAAAAATATAGCTAAATCAATTATTTATTTATTTAATTACCGACGTTTCAGTGACTCGCTGTCACTATCCTCAGGAAAATGATTATTTTGAATCCGAGTTCTACTTATATACGTACACGATTTTCTAAAATACTTATAATGCGTCACCTATATTTTTTTCAAACCAACTTCCAACCAATAAATGATCTGCATATACAAGTATGTTAATGTAATGTTTATTGTTTTATAAATATATTATTATTTCCAATACCTTGCTACATAGCAAATTTATTTCCTTTATATCTCTAATGTTTTACACAAATAAGTTAGTTGCTTAGATCAAAATAAATTAACCTGTCTTACTGATGACGTCTGTCCTTCCTAAATTTTCTCTTTGTGTGAAAGTTGGGTGGAGATGCTCGGTATAAGATAGGGAAGACAAAGTGAAGATCGCCGTGCAGACCTTAAGGGCATGGGTTGCTGTAGATTCTAATTTTGCCAAGATTGACTCCAGGATTCAAACGTCGCGTCGAAATATTTCCCTCAATATTTTCTATCGACGCTACGACAACAAAGCCTCTCTAAAAATAAGGCATATATTGGATTCTCAAAAATGGTTTATCAGATTGGTGATTTGATATATGATTTTAAAAATATATATATCAGGGTTTGTTCATAATAGCTGCAATATACTTGAAAACTTCCATTATATTCATACCGATATCTGATACACTGATGAACAAAATTTAAGGTTGCTTCAAATTTTGATTTCGCCTGTCATCCGTTTTTTTTAAGGGGATAGAGATAATTTTGTTCACCTTTGGATATCTCGTGTGTCTTCAATAAAGGTCACCGTGAAATAAATATATCTCAGAGTCATTGTCTGAACCCCGATATACATGCTAAAAGGTCAACATCCTTAAGTTTTGTCCATGATGTATACTTGACAACAGCTGCTATATACTTGCCAACAGTTGCTCTACACTTGCCAATAGCTGCTATATACTTGCCAACAGTTGCTCTACACTTGCCAATAGCTGCTATATACTTGCCAACAGCTGCTATATGCTTGCCAACAGCTGCTATAAACTTGCCAATGGCTGCTATATACTTGCCAACAGTTGCTATATACTTGCCAACAGCTGCTATATAATTGACAATATCTGCTATATAATTGACAACAGCTGCTATATACTTGCCAACAGCTGCTATATAATTGTCATGAGCTGCTATATAATTGACAATAGCTACTATATACTTGCCAATAGCTGCTATATGCCTGGCAATAGCTGCTATATAATTGGCAATAGCTGCTATATAATTGAAAATAGCTGCTATACAATTGACAATAGCTGCTACATACTTGCCAACAGCTGCTGTATAATTGTCAACAGCTGCTATATAATTGACAATAGCTGCTATATAATTGACAATAGCTGCTATATACTTGACAACAGCTGCTATATACTTGCCAACAGCTGCTGTATAATTGCCAAGAGCTTCTATATACTTGACAACAGCTGCTATATACTTGACAACACCTGCTATATACTTACTTAACAATGGCTGCTAATGACTTGCCAACAGCCGCTCCAAGCTCATCAACAGCCTCAATAAGCTACCGACATCCGAGTACCGTCAGCCCATATCTGCTAACCAACAGTTTTATACCTCACTGTAGTACAACTTGACACAATACGATGGAAGTACAGGACACAAAAAACGATGAATGAGAAGTAGCAGGGAAGCCGATCAGAGGTCCGTGGACTACCTACGTAAGCTGTGGTTCAGTTAAATGTGGAACATGACAGAAAGAATCCCCTTAGCAGGTAGTTGTCTGTAAATGAAGACAGGACAATTAATTTAGGTAGAATGATAAATTTCTCGGAGGGGTGATTAATGGAATTTAAATATAGACATCGCTAATTGGTCACTTGGTGGCGCTGCATTGTCGCAGAGAAATGGCCAGCCTTGATTCAAAGGTCTGATCCACAAACTTGTCTAGGTACACTCTTTTTCATTCTGAAATCTCCACAGCCTCTCTAAAAGCTTCGAAAATAGAATTACAGATAAATTGGATTTCATGCGAACTACCATTGGAAAAGAAGTCTTCATTGTGAGCGAGAGAGATTTTAAAACACTTTTTTTACCATGGCAAGAAAATTAAAACACTATTCTAAGAGTTACAGTGCCGGCTTAGCATTTTGATGTGTGAAGAGTGAAATAAAAATTAATTTTAAAAATAAGAAGATAGATAGTAAAAAAACAAGTATGTTCCATCTCCCAAGCTCTCCCAACGATGAAGAATCCAAGAAATCAGAGGATCCTCATGGATGATTTACATGTCATGAAGAACCTGTAGGTTCTTAACTTGGCCGAAGATTATAAGGCGGTGTCATGAATAACAGACCACAAGATCCATCTCTACAGGTCCTCAAGCTGTATGAGATTCCTTCCTGGTTCAGAAGTCAGACAGCAGAGCTACACCAGTACACCAGGAGCACCAGAGAGAGATTGAAACTACTTTTTATTACATCGTTAATATAAGGTTATTAATGTACATATAAAATAAATAATATATATGAATAAATAAGATTATTTAGGAATAAATAGATAGATAAGTATAAAATATAAAATTGATAAATAAACATATATATAAGGTCTTCATTGGGGCGGCGCTCACCGCGGGAAGGACTCCGTTACCGATGGACTGCGAGAGTTCTTTCTCACAGAATTGGCAGGTCGATGTGATGGCTGGTGTTACCCAACTCAAAACCAATATGGTACTTGTAGATGGTAGCCTTCGCAACCCTTGTCAGTTCCATTACCTCGGATGGAGACTGACGCCGAAGAGTCAGGCCTTCAGATCCAGGGGCACTTCGCAGGAGACAAACACATCCCGGAGCAGGGGTCGCACTGCTCGGCAACTCCAATATCTGTGGATCAGCGACCCATCGCTGGACCTACAGGTGGCACAGGTAGCACGCCTCGAGTCAGGAGAGAGAGTGCATTAAAAAAAGAAGCCTTTCTTTTTCGCTTTTAAACCTTTGGTCATCTCCATCTTTACAAGCATTTATTTTATTGAAAAATAAAATGCATACTTACATTAAAATTTGAAAAATGTATTCTTCTATAAGTGTTCACATAGCCAGATACCTACGAGAATACGGAATTAAAACCCTATACCAAAAACAGCCAAATATTAAAACTCTGATCAGAAACCTCATAACTAAAATCAGTTCTCACAAAACAACCACATTCAATAAGCAATCCATTTACCCCATAAAATGTAACCAATGTGACGTTTTATACATAGGTGAAACTGGAAGACAAATAATAGAAAAGATAAATTAACATACCAGAAATATCAAAAACAAAAATAACAGGTCTCTAATAGTACATCACATCAATAATACTGGACATGATTTCAATCTTCGAGAATCAAAAGCTAAACCAAAAGGTATATTCAAACATCCAAAACAAATACAAAAGATTGCTACTGGAGGCATTGGTCTCAATCAAAAATAAAAATAATAGTATAAATAGACACATTGAAATTCCGGAGGTGTATCATAGTTTAGTTTAAAAATCTTTATTATCAAAAAAATATATATATCACTCTATTCATATACAAAAAAAAAAACAAAATTAACATATTTCAAAACCTTTTCTAATCCTTATACACTGCGTGACATTGAAAATGGAACACCAAGAAATAGTGGCCGAAAGTGATGAAACTCGGCAGACAGAGAGGGACAGGGACGAACAATAAGTGATCTTTATTCCAAAATGATAGTCATAATACAGAGCGAGAACGGCGTCGGCTTAGTAGCAAGTAGGACCACCGCGGACAGCGATGCACGCAGCAACACGTCTAGGTAGAGAGTCAATCAGAGTACGGATGGCGTCCTGAGGGATGGCTCTCCATTCCCTCTCAACCATTTGCCACAGTTCGTCTTCTGAACGCGGCTGTGGCAAGGCATGCAAACGGTGTCCAATGCTGTCCCAGACGTGCTCGATTGGTGAGAGATCAGGAGAGTACGGTGGCCAGGGAAGCATCTGTACATCTTGCAGAGCTTGTTGGCTAATGCGAGCAGTGTGCGGTCGGGCGTTATCCTGCTGATAAAGGGCATTGGGTACCCCCTGAAGGTAGGGGAGTGTCACCGGTAGCAGCACATCATCAACGTATCGTTGGGCCGTCATAGTGCCCTGAATACGAAGTAAAGGTGACCTGGAATCATACGCGATTGCGCCCCAATCCATGATTCCACGTTGTCGCACGGTGGGGCGTTCCACAATTGCTGCCGGATTGGACCTTTCTCCACGTCGACGCCACACGCGTACACGGCGACTATCACTGGACAAGCAGAAACGCGACTCATCTGAGAACACGACCCTGTGCCATTCCGTCATCCACGTCGATCTAGCCCGGCACCATTCCAAACGTTGGCGCCTATTCGGTGGGGTCAATGGCAGTCTTCTTAGCGGACGGCATGAGTGCAAGCCATTAGCACCCAATCGACGAGAAATGGTTCTGGTCGAGATGGAATGATCTAGGGTGTCTTGCACATGTTGCAGGATGGCGGTACAAGTGACTTGTGGGGCCGCCACTGCTTGTCGAAGGATACGCCGATCCACACGTGCTGACGTCACTCTGGTTGCACCGACATTCCTATAAATTGCCACATTTCCTGGTTCCAACCATCTTCTCCACAGTCGGTGCAACGTGGACGCACCAAGGTGTGTATCAGCTGCGATTTGACGTATGGACCAACCTGCCCTTTTCAGTCCGATCACCATGCCCCTCGTAAAAGCGCCTGTCTGCTTGAACTGCCTCCGTTTACGATGACCTGGCATTCTCTGTTATTACACGTGTCTTTTGACACAAGAACAAAATTTCTACAATGATTTACCTTGAAGAAATAACGACACGAATACTGTCCTTTCTGCAAGTTCCTTCCCTTATATCTTACTCCATGTGCGCACGAAAGCTGCGCATTTTACATCATTTGCATAACTCGGTTAGGCGCGTCTACCCTGAAATTTGCATAATTTTCTGGCCACTATTTCTTGGTGTTCCATTTTCAATGACACGCAGTGTATATATAAAAGTCAGTGTATGTATGTATTGTGTAATATGTATGTATGTGAAAAAACAATAGAAAAAAATAAAAGATAAATGGGTCAGGTGTTGATATTAAAAATAAAGAAGGCATCTCCTGACCGCAAGCACATGTGCTTTTTAGATGGCAGAAAGCACATGTGCTCGCGGTCAGGAGATGCCTTCTTTATTTTTAATGTATGTATGTGTGTATGTCGGCTATACACGTCCACAAAATACGTAACTAATCTAACTGAAATTTTACCAATATATAGAGTAGAATCTGGGAAAACTTATAGTGAAAATATCAGGTCTTTATCCCAAATATTCTTCGAGTTATTTGCAAATTGCGTTGCAAATTCGCCCTTTCGCTCGCAAGCAGCGCCTCTAGCGATGAAGATGGGAGATAATATCACCTGACCTACTGTACATGTAAAACGTGTTTTAACAGGACATAGAGAAAAATCTGGAATATATATTTATCAGATTTTTGGCCAAGAATAATTGAAACTGACAGGTTCTGGTCAAAAATAGTTGTTTTTTAGTCAGAAAATGATGTTGACAATATTGCTGTATCATGCTTGATTATCAGATGCAAAATTATATCGGGAAAATTTTCAAAAAGCAGAGATCACGGGTGAAGTCAATTCACTTTTAGTATGCAGTAACAAAATTCTAACAGAAAAACATTGATTCGAGCAGAAGACACAAAACCAGATCATCTCTCTATAAAAAATATCGCTTCTCAGAAACAAAGTTTGAAGCGGCACGTTTCACAAGAGGGACAACCACGGCGCCAATTTATAATTGTAACGAATAGTATTTGAAAATCAAAATAATAGAATTTTCAAATTTCGTTGTGAAATTTTGCATTTTTATCTTTATATTTTAAAAAACATAAAGTTTGGAGCGGGACGTTTCACATGAGTGACATCCACGGCGCCAGTTTATAATTGTAACGATTAGTATTTGAATAAAAACATTTAATCGGGTAAAACCCGGGTGTTGCCCGGGTCATTCGGCTAGTAGATAATAAATATTTGCTAATATGTAAAATATTTTGATTTGTAGTTACTTTAAGATAACCTTTTTCATATCAAATTGTATAAATTAATATTTAAAGTAATATCTATATAGTCCTAACCAAAATAGGTAAATATAGCAATGTATATAAATAACTAGAATACAGCATAGTTTCCTTTTCTAAATTTTTTTACCTGTAGAAGGGTCGTTTAAAACCCGAAAGCTTGTAAACTCGTTAAAAGTGTAATAAAGAAACATATCCTCGGAGATTTATATTTGATTAATCTAATTGATACAGAGGATTATAATTCTAATATTTTATTCATTCGTATAACCCTTTGAAAGAATTTGTATATCGGTTCAGATCTTCCCCTATATATAGCTCAAAATATAGATAGAATAATTTATTTCAAAAATATATAAAATGCAATAAGGCGCTTTTCAAACTATGTGAAGTAAAAATTATGCAAGTTATGTGCTGTCGCTGCTAAGCATGCTACGCGTGGTTAACATTATGCAAGTTGTGCGCGGTAGGTAGCATGCAAATTATGAAAGCTATATACGTGAAGTGAAGGCTTTGAAAGCTATGTGAAATGAACGTCATACAAGCTATGGGAAGCAAACGCTAAGCAAGCTACGCGAAATAGACGCTATGCAAGCTATGTGCATTAAACGCTATGCGAGCTAGGTGAAGTAAATGGTATACAAGCTACGTGAAGCAAACGCTACACAAGCTATGTGAAGCAAACGCTAAGCAAGCTACGTGAAGTAGACACTATGCAAGCTATGTGTATTAAACTCTATGCAAGCTAGGTGAAGTAAACGCTATACAAGCTACGTGAAGTAAACGCTAAACAAGCTGCGTGAAGTAAACTCTAAACAATCTACGTGAAGTAAACTCTAAACAAGCTATGTGACGTAAACGCTATGCAAGTTATGTGAAGTAAACGATATTCAAGCTACGCGAGGCGAACACTATCCAAGCTACGTTAAGTAGACACTATACAAGCTATGTGATGTAAATGCTATATAAGCTATGTGAAGCAAACGTTATGCAAGATTCGTGAAATAGACGCTATGCAAGCTACGTGAAGTAGACACTATGCAAGCTATGCTAAGTGAATGCTATGCAAGCTATGTGAAGTGAATGCTATGCAAGCTAGCTGCTCTCTATGTGCATTCTCTGTGAACAGCACATCTGCCAGGCACATGGTGTAGTGAATATTTAAAGTGCAACGAGCATTAATCTGGTGGCCGCGCCCTGTGATTTATGGTTAGCTGGAGAGAGATTAGCTAGCCCCTAACAAACACTGAATATTTAAAAAGATATAAACATCCGCTAATTACTAATAATTTGCATGATTTACCACCGGCCAGTCCTAAATTAAAATCAATTCAAATTACATTTGATACTTTTTGCCCATCATGAGGAATATTTAATGAAGGGAGTTATTGATGAGGCGTCGCGTGATTTATCCCACGGAATTCCCACCTTCCTATATATCAAATTACTGGAAAATAACGTCAATAGGATTCCCCCATCCCTCGGATAATATAATCTGCGTGGAAGTGAAAGTATATGAATAAGAATGGAAACAAAGTTCTTAAAATCAATATCAGCACCATGAATTACGACAACTTAATTTTTGAAGAGAACTTAGAGCTCACAATGTAGAACAGAAATTTTATAACTGATTAGCTTCTTAAATTCAAATTTTCCCGAGATTTAAAAAAAATTGTTGATTCTTTCTTATAAGGTCTTTATTTATCTCTGATATTTTAGATATAACAGTGGCTACTAATAGTAATTAAAAGATGATTCCATTATTCAAATATTCTTTAAAAAGCCTTGCATAACATCTTATATGATGACAGGCAGAGCTCCGATTTCGACTCTCAATTGTAATAATTGTATTATGGGTGTGGAATGAACACACCGCCACACCGAATTCACAAAAATTAATCTTATTTTTTGGTTATCTCCACATTCAATCATATCGAGTTCTGTGATGACTTGACAACCATCACGATTGAGAGAAATAAGATGCGCCTACTTTTGTCGTTCAAAACTGGGATCACGTCTCAGTAACAGGCCGAGTTAGCTATTGAATGGCCGCCTATGACATGAATAACAGACGCCTTGTTTAGTCTCTCCTAACTTGGAACACAAAGGATGATCATCATGTGTTCCTGGATCAGGAGATCTTACATGGTTCTATCAGCCGGGCTAGCTGAATCCATTTTTTCTGCAAGCTTGTTACTGTTCCACCTCCTCCTTTATCATCCATATTGGAACCGGCAAAGGCCACATTGTGGCCAGTAACCTAACAAAGGCTCTCTAAGGTGAAGCACATGATGTTGAAACTTTCAGTGATGTTTCGTGCAATCTGATTAGCTCCGAAACGTATCTGACTTTCACGAACCTATCTTTAGCCCTTAAAATTGCTCGTATATCATTTTTTGATCTTTTAAAGGTTTGACAACTGATAACTATATATGTTGGCGCTTTTGTTAAGTACTTTCTGTGTGCTAACACATTATTGTTAGATCTTATAGAGTATTTCAAGGTTTTATTAGAAATTGGATAGAATTTTTTTATAGAGTAGGTGTTGAACAAGAACGGTTCGACGTCAACAGTTCTTCAAACCACCCCCAAATGCAGAAAGACCACAAACCAATCTATGGAACGGACAGCGTGCGGTAGGTCTAAGGAAAATAATCCAGAAAGATATTTTAAACCACCTATGAGGCTGACATTGTGAGGAGAACCCTAGCTCAGCAAGATCACAAGATCAGAATTTCTAATCCTATGGAACTGTCATCGCTGAAGAGAGCCAGCGCAAACAAGACCACAATCTACTATCCTATGAACTGTAATCGCTGTATAAAACCAGCGCCAACAAGCCCACAACCAACTACCTATGGAACTGGCATTGCTCCAGAGAACCAGCGCCAACAAGACCACAACCAACCACCTATGGAACTGATATTTCTCTAGAGAACCAGCGCCAACAAGATCACAACAAACCACCTATGGAACTGACATCGCTCCAGAGAACCAGCGCCAACAAGACTACAATTTACAAACCTATGGAACTGACATCGCTGTAGAGAACCAGCGCTAACAATACCACAATTTACAAACCTATAGAACTAGCATTGCTCCAGAGAACCAGCGCCAACAAGACCACAACCAACCACTTATGGAGCTGACATCGCTGTAGAGAACCGGCGTCAATAAAACCACAACCTACCACTTATAGAACTGACGTCGCTGTAGAGAACTAGCGCCAACAAGACCACAATCTAAATTCCTATGAACTGTGATCGCTGTAGAAAACCAGCGCCAACAAGACCACAACCAACCACCTATGGAACTGACATCGCTCCAGAGAACCAGCGCCAACAAGACCACAACCAACCACCTATGAAACTGTCATCGCTGTAGAGAACCGGCGTCAATAAAACCACAACCTACCACTTATAGAAATGACGTCGCTGTGGAGAACCGGCGTCAACGAGACCACAATCTACAAGTGAATGGAACTGACTTCGCTATAGAAACCCGGCGTCAATAAAACCACAATCCACAAACCTATGAAACTGACATCGCTGTAGAGAACCGGCGTCAAAAAGATCACAACCTGCCATCTATGGAACTGACGTCGCTGTATAGAACCAGCGCCAACAAGATCACAACCTGTCATCTATGGAACTGACGTCGCTGTAGAGAACTAGTGCCAAACAATATCACAATCTACAAGCCTATGGAACTGACATCGCTGTAGAGAACCAGCGCCAATAAGATCACAATCTACAAGCCTATGGAACTGACATCGCTGCATAGAGAACCAATGCCAACAAGACCACAAACTTCCACCTATGGAACTGACACCGCTGTATAGAGAACCAATGCCTACAAGACCACAACTTTCCACCCATGGAACTGACATAGCAATGTGGAACAAGGGAGGATCGATGCCAGCAAGATTGCAACCAATCCTACCAATATCAGCCCAAACCTAATTACAACCAATCCCGCAGCCATCCAAATTAAAATTAATTCGCTGCCATCATTAAATCGAAGCCAATCCAATAACAAAAGCCCAGATATCAATTATCCTAAAAATCAAAGTTGTCCCCTATTATACCGACCTAATGATCCATAATATTAATATTCGTTAAACTAAATAATGAAAATTACGGATTTTTCTTCGTTTTTTTTTTCTCATAAATTTGTCTTTTTTCTCCACATAACGATGGTTGGGAGGGAACCCAAAATAACCGATACCTTCTTTTTTTTCGATACCATTTAGCTAAGGGCTAAATTTCTCTACGTTCAACTTTGTTTGAAATTATATTAACGTATTTGAGGGTAAAAAATCCAGAATTTGGTGGTTATTAGCGAAATTGAAGCCAAATGGTCTCCCCCCTCTCTATTTGACGATTTTTCCATTACTCAGCATTTTGTACAGTGTTTGTTTGGTCATTGATTGGATGACATTCAGGCTCTGTTTATTATTTATTTCAGTGATTTCAGCCCTTGTAGATATCAAAAACACAATCTCTTTTATGTGTAAATTATAAACTATTATAGACGCGTATGATACTTTTTAAAATTAAACAATTTCTACTGCCCTTACTGCAATGGAAAAAATTAATGGGAGGGCCTAGCTAATCAGAACTATGGACATTATCTTTGAGGACAGCAGAATTACATACAATTATGAATTTATAATATTATTCGAGCAATCGCTCTTTCGCAAACTTCAAATTGAGTCTTTTATTTAAACATTATATTATGATGCATTAGCGCCCCATCTGTTATGAAAATTCGAAACTATTATAGACGCGTATTATAGACGCAATTTCTACTGCCCTTACTCCAATGGAAATATTAATGGGAGAGCCTGGATCATCAGTGGTGAACCCTCCCAGCGGTTTCGCCAGTTTAATCTACCATACCGCTCTTATATTGCATTTTTCGATCTTCCTTTTATAGTGATACTGATGTTAGACTCTTGGAATGGGTATTTTAGATAAACTATGGACATAAGCTTTGAGGACGGCAGAATTACAAACAATCTCTTTCAAAATGGTTTATTTTTCTTTCTTAATTTACTCTCACCTTGATATAGAAGTAATCACGGCAATCAATATTGTTTTAAAATTTCCCATAATAAACCTTGGAAGATTTATTCTCTTTATCCATCAAGCAGAGTTTCTTATCTTAATCCTACTGAAATACCTGGCATACAAGAGTTCTATTCTACATTCGATAGGATGTACGGTATATTCTCGGATTTGTCAACTCAAAGTCTCTTTACAGTAGTATTTCTTTAGTAAGGATTTTAGGAGGCCACACAAGTAAAGCACCAAAATTATTTTTAAGATTTTTATTATCAATTCGAAAAACTATTGTATTTTATCAATAATATGTGAGAATGAGAATGAAACTACTTTTATTAATCGCCCATATAAAATTATATAGTGCCAAATAAAATTTAAAAAATATATAATACAGAGTTATAAAAGAAATATATATATGAATATTTACATTAGACACGATCCCTCTCTGAAGGGACATCTGAATGATCTAAAATGCTTAAAGCCGTCCTGAGTTCGAAAAGGCCCGTACTTATAACTGGGTTTTTGTCCCCAACGTGCTCAATTGCACCGCCGAGGAATTCCTAAAGAATTTTCCCGTTTCCAGGAGAGAGAGATAATCGAGGAGTGGTTCTCTGTCAGAGCGGAATAGAACCGTGGCCACTACTTCATCATAATCAACCTTTTCATAGAGAGGGGTCAGAGTAATGGTTTAGTTGTTCGAGCATTTTCTCTACCCGCTCCCTCTTCTGAATGGCCTGAGAGAGAGAGAGGATTTGGGCCAAGGGGGTAGTAGACTGGATGGATGGTGCTGTCATGGTTTGGTTCTCCTTTGCAAGAGCCGCTAATGGCTCAGTATTGGAAAAGGAGGGCTCTGGTAGTGACGGCATTTGGCTGGTGCTCGGAGCCGGAACAGGAAACTCGGGGGCTGGAGTCTCGTAGGGACGGACAGGGAAGTTCGCCCCGGGCGAAGGCGCGGCAGGGCTGGAGAGTGTTGAGGTGGTCTGCTTGATGGGTGCAGACAATTCCCCAGTTGATGTTGAGGGGGCGGAGTTGTTGGAGAGCATGGACTTGGATGAGGGAGGCCTCGACACCGGGCCTTGCCTTCTTTTCTTTGAAGTTTTCGCCTCCAGATTTTTTAGAGCGCTCGTTGTGGGGATTGGCTTGAGGGTCAGGTCCTCCTGCTGAGCATTGGATTCCCTTGATGGAGGTGGGGCTGTGTCCACAGCAGTAGTAGGTGAGGTCTGTTGGGTTCTGTGCTCAGCAGGTGTAGGGGCTGCAGCCGGCATGGTGTTCGAGGTGGACGGTGGCTTGGCCCAGCCTTGTGTGCGTGCAAAGGAGCATCCACAGGGAGCACCCACTTGTCCTCCTGAATACTAGTCTTACGAGGACAGTTTGCGCGTTTGTGTCCCTGCCTATGGCACAGGGAGCACTTGATGCCATAGGTCACATATAAATGTGTGACCACTCCCTTGGACTTGACATCCAACCGGGCAGGGATATGGGAGATATTCACTCCGTCGCGCAGAGTTATAAAGGCCTCACGTCGAGCATCAGTCCAGCAGGAATCCTCTAGTTGCATCATCTTCTGGATAATGGACGTGACCTGCATATGACAGCAGCGCAGTGACGAGGTCAGAGTTCTCTATGAAGAAGAGCACGTTGCCGAGGACAATTCTCTCGGCCCTCTTTCGAATTTTTCTAACAATTATAAAATCACTAGCGGACGTACCCGGCTTCGCCCGAGGTTTTACCCGAGTAAAGGTTTGTCTAACGAACATTTGTTAAAACAATTCTCTATAAACTTATAAAAAAAAAGATATATTTTGATAATTTGAAACTCGTAAATTTGAATCTCTCGATAAAGTGAACATTTTTCCCCGGTCTCTGTGTGCCGTGTCATCCTGAATTTTGTCTTTCATAATTTTCTACATTACAAAATCATCGTTTTATCTAGTGAACATATTTTCCCGGTCTCTTGAAAAATACTCGATAAGTTGAATAAAATCATGGTCGTGAATCTCTCGATAAAGTGATTATTTTTTCCCGGTCCCTGTGTGCCGTGTCATCCTGAATTTTGTCTTTCCTAATTTTCTACATTACAAAATCATCGTTTTATCTACATATTTTCCCGGTCCCTTGAAAAATACTCGATAAGTTGAATAAAATCATGGTCGTTTATGGAAGATGGACGTAGTTCCCGGAGGTCACCCGCCCCCCCGCTTGCGAGTTAAAGCTACAAATCTGCAAATAACTCTAAGGATATTTAAGATATTCAAGAAATTATTTTTCGTAAACATTTCCGGGGATATGCCTGATAATATCCCAAATTTTCACGGCGATTGGATGTATGGTTTTTGAATCCATAGAGGACACACACACAGACACACAGACATTCAATTTTATATATATAGATTATTTTTATACGTACAAACTTAAATATTATAAGCGGCTCGTGATTGTGAACATCTACCTCCATTGTAAATAAAACAGAGAAGACTTAAGATACTGAAGGACAACCCGGTTAGTTGGCGACTTATGTACGCTCCAGGAACCTGGTGTTAACTAAATAGATAATAATATTAATAACTTTATTTTCCAAAAAGGTTACAAGTTTTTCTCTAAAAAGTGTAACAATTGGTCAGTCTATTTCTATATTTTTCTTTACAACTTAAAAAAAAATAACAGTAAAACTAAACAAAGATATTTACATTTGTTATTTTGACTCCTGGTCAGTGCTGTGGCCCTCGCGGATATGGTCCCCTGATATCCTGAAGCTCACCAGCAGTCTTCTATGGCCTCTCCTGGTGGCACCTCGATAAAATGGTCCCCTGGTCTTGATCCATTCTTGTCTGTCAGGTCTCCTGTCATCTTCTCTATGTCATTCTTCTGGATCTCTTCTATGGCCTTCGTATACCCGTGGTCCGATGTCCGGTGTTTCATGATAATAATAATAATAATAAAGGAATAGGCCGATCATCACCAAGGTTCCACGTAAACATTTACATTGGACGAATACAGACTTGCTATCACTTAATACAGTAAGTATCTGGACTTTGTGCGAGATGTGTGACTTCTATGTAAATTTGAAAAAAAAAACTGTAGGGAAAATGACTATGCATGAAAGTGTATCAGACGAGTGTATGGCAAGGATACATAGCAAATTTAATTCCACTCAATAAACAATCTTAAATAGGACAAGGTTTATTGTATTGTAAGACTTGGTGAATATGGTCATGTGTAGTTTGTTCTATATAGAGAGAATCACTTTGATTGGTCGCTGAGCGTCACTCTAGATGGCAATGCCTGCTAGGTCGAGATCCTATGGATATAGGAAGGATATGGTCCCCTGATATCCTGAAGCTCACCAGCAGTCTTCTATGGCCTCTCCTGGTGGCACCTCGATAAAATGATCCCCTGGTCTTGATCCATTCTTGTCTGTCAGGTCTCCTGTCATCTTCTCTATGTCATTCTTCTGGATCTCTTCTATGGCCGTCGTATACCCGTGGTCCGGTGTCCGGTGTTTCATGATAATAATAATAATAATAAAGGAATGAGAGGCGACAGAAAAATCCGCAATATCGGGATGTACATATAAAGAGATTTTACTATAATATTCCTTAACACCATCCAATAGGATCTCGACCTAGCAGGCATTGCCATCTAGAGTGACGCTCAGCGACCAATCAAAGTGATTCTCTCTATATAGAACAAACTACACATGACCATATTCACCAAGTCTTACAATACAATAAACCTTGTCCTATTCAAGATTGTTTATTGAGTGGAATTAAATTTGCTATGTATCCTTGCCATACACTCGTCTGATACACTTTCATGCATAGTCATTTTCCCTACAGTTTTTTTTCAAATTTACATAGAAGTCACACATCTCGCACAAAGTCCAGATACTTACTGTATTAAGTGATAGCAAGTCTGCATTCGTCCAATGTAAATGTTTACGTGGAACCTTGGTGATGATCGGCCTAGTAAGCTGTAAAGTACATCATGGGTTAAATATTCATTCGGATAATTTAAAAAAACGGCGCTTCTTTCCGCTTTACAAGGGGCTTCACCCCATTCCGGAAGGTGGGGGTGGGGGAGAGGATCATTCCTGGATCCCGTTCGGTTTCTTCGATTTACATATTTGCATACTAAGTAGGAAAATATAAACCATGGCACAGCGTCTTGCTCAGCGTCACTGGATTTCTTGTCTACTTCTTGTTTATTTGTCTACCTCTTTTATAGGTCTTGTTGTTGTTGAAGTTTGAGATTGAATCAAGGAATAAAAGGATTATTTATTAAACAAAGTAAATTAAAACAAGATGTTAAAGTAGCAAAATTTTAAAGGCAAGTATATGGGAAGGCGAGAGACAAAGACTATATATATTGACGTCGACCGCAGCGCCGCCGCGGCCGTTGATTGGTCGATCCCGCAATGCTCCACGCCAATTTTTGATCGCTATTCCAACACTCCCTCTCGATCCAAAATGTTCAGTAGACCTCTTAAGTAGTGGAATTTGTTTCGTGGAAGAGGTTTAGTCATTATATCAGCTAGCTGTTCTGAGCTGCAAACATGATGCACTTTAAGTTCACCTTCTTCATGTTTGGATCTAATGAAGTGGTAGCGAACATCAATATGTTTCGTTCGTTTGTGGAATACTGGATTTTCAACAAGTTTTATTGCTGCTTGGTTGTCGATATAAAGTTCAGGTTCTTTAGTAATATCACAGCCGATGCCCTGTAGAAGTCTTCTGATCCAAATCAATTCCTTAGCAGCACTGCAGGCAGCGATGTATTCACTTTCGGTGGTTGAAAGTGCGATAATTGGTTGTCGTTGGCTTGCCCAAGAATCAGTTCCTCCGTTCATCATGAAGGCATAACCAGTCGTACTTTTTCTGGAGTCAACATCACGAGCAAAATCACTATCAGAGTAGCCAACAAGTTGGTCTTGTCCAGTGAAGAGAATTCCCATGTGTGGAGTGCCTTTCAGATAACGGAAAATATCCTTCACTGTTGTACAATGTGCAGGTCCTGGATATTCTAGGAATTTACTCACTTGTGAAACTGCATAAGTGATATCTGGACGTGAAACACATGATGCAAACACAAGGGATCCAACAGCTTCTCGAAAAGGGAATTTAGGCATCTTTTCCTTTTGTTCTGGAGTAGGACAGTCCTGCTTTGTTAAGATGACAGAAGGATCCATAGGCACCGAAGCAGGAATACAGTCAGCCATATTAAATTTACTCAAAATTTTGTCAATATATGATGACTGGTGAATGAAAATACTTGCCCTATCTTCTGACTGCTCTATTTGTAGCCCAACAAAAAAGTTAACACTTCCAGATGTAATATCAAATGCGTGTTCTAACTCATCCATTATAATAGCTATTGCCTCTTTATCTTTAGATAGAATAATTCCATCATCAACATAGAGAGCTAATATAACATTTGAATCATTGTGTGTTCCAATGAAAATGCACGGGTCGGCGTCTGATGTTTTGAAATTATGGCTATACAAAAAATTGGTAAATTTCTTATTCCAATTTCTAGAAGATTGTCTCAGACCATACAGACTTTTATGTAATCTATAGCAGCTATTATCATCTCTCTTGTAGCCTTCTGGTTGTTCAAGATAAACAAGTTCCTCTAATTCGCCATTGAGAAAAGCTGTCTTTACATCGAATTGCTTAAGAAACATCCTTTCAGAAGCAGCGTGTGATAAAAGAATGCGTAACGAATCATACCTGACTACTGGGCTAAACGTATCGAAATAGTCAACATTTTTGATTTGAGAATAGCCTTTTGCAACTAATCTGGCTTTGAACCGTTGAATTGTACCATCGGACTCCGTTTTAATTTTATAAACCCATTTACAACCGATAGGTTTATGACCATCTGCCAAACGTTCTAAAGTCCATGTTTTATTTTTATTTAATGCATCAATCTCTTCATCCATGGCTAATTTCCATCTTTCTGAATCTGAACTTGTTATTGCATCTAAATAGTTACTGGGTTCATCAGCGAGCGCAAAGTTACATTGGCTATTCGAAACTTTAGAGCGTGTTATCATTGGATGCGAACTGATATCGGATACTGGCAGCATTTCCTGCACTGGGATGATTGTTGTTGCAACTGGTGATTCATCCGGAGCGCTGTTAATCTGAAATATTATTTTTTTCGGTTTGGTAGATTCTCTATCTGAATGTGTAGTAGCTTTCTCATTGAATGTGACATCTTTAGAAATTCTTATTTTTCTAGTTTTCCAATCCCATAATCTAAAATTTTTGCTTGTATTCTCATAACCTAAAAACATAAGTTTTATCGATTTATTATCCCACTTTTTACGGTTTTCTTTGAGAATATGCATATAAGCATTACAGCCAAATATTTTATAGTTAGCTACATTAGGCTTTGTGCCAAAGAAAAGTTCATAAGGTGTCGTTCCAGGGGTTTGCTTAGTCGCACTTCTATTTAGAATATTAGTGGCTGTGTTACATGCCTCAGCCCAAAAAAATCCTGGAAGATTTCGTGAATTTAGCATGGACCTGGCTGCTTCCACAATCGTACGATTGTCTCTTTCTATACGTCCTATCTGTTCGTGCACATAAGGTGCAGTGAACTCGTGAATTATCTCAAATCTTTTACATAAATCTGCAAAATTATCGCTTTTGAATTCTAGCGCATTATCAGTCCTAAGAACTTTTATCTTATTTCCAGTTTGAGTATAGATTAGAGTAGCATATTCTTTGAATATATCTAGCACATCTGATTTGTTTTTAATAAAATAAATATGGCGATAACCACTAAAGTAATCTTTAAATAAGCAGAAATACATATATTTACTTAATGATTGAGTCTGCATTGGGCCACACATATCAGCATAAATAAACTCACCTAGCTGGTAGTTTTTGCCATCTGAGGGATAGCACGACTTTCTATGGGCTTTTCCAAGTTGGCATCCTTTACAGAAGAAAAATTCTCCCTCTAAATCTTGAGGCTGCAGACCATCCACCAATCCTTTGGTCGCCATCTCTCGAAGTGTAGCAACTGGAAGATGCGCAAGTCTCTCGTGCCACAACTGAAGCTTGTTCTCGCTGGTGATGTATCCTTGTGATGATGACGTAACCTTGAAGAGCATCCTGTAGAGGCCGTCATGACGCACTACTACGGCTTTTAGGTCATTATCCATGAAGATCTGTAGCTTGTCATGTTTGATAATGACGTTGAATCCTCTTCTTGTGGACGTAGAAAGGCTATACAATTTTTTCTTTAGTTGCGGCGAGTAGAGCACATTTCTTATGTACGTATTGTACCATCCACCGTCGACGTAGGCTTGAATCTCGATGTCTCCCATGCCTTCTGCAAGTAGTGTCGAGTTGTCTCCCAAGTAGATTGGATGATCACTGGTGAACGGCGTGTAGGTCTTGAACCACTCTCGTCGAAATGTCATGCTGCAGCTTGCACCGCTGTCAGCATACCAAATATCATTGGGCTCTACTTGATTATCGCACAAAATAAGTCCATAATCACTTGAACTTCCTTTTGAATCATGAAGATTTTTGGATTTATTTTTCTCATTAGCTAATCTTTTTCTACATTCGCGGCTCCAATGTCCAATTTTGTGACAATAGTGGCATTTAGTGTTCTTCTTGGCATCTTGAAAAGAACGTTGTGTATCTTTAGGCTTCGTTCGTGCTTGCCTGTGTAATAAGGCCTCATCTTGTTTAGAAGAACCGCTTTGTTGATTCCTTGTTTCTTCAATCAAAAGTCTTGCAGTTAAATTGTTAAGAGTTTGAGCTTTCGGATCTAACGATTCCCACGCTGCAACAAAGTAGCGCATACTCGAAGGCAAAGTATTTAAAATTTTTGCTACCTTTTGATCTTCCGTTATGGTTCCGCCCATTTGTGAAATTTGTGCAAAAATATTTTCAATTTTTGCTATGTAATCACTTATTGTTTCCGATGTCAATCGTGCATCGAAGAATTGTTGCCAAAGTAGGCCAATAGTAAATCCGGATTTTTGTTCATGAATAGCAAGTAATTTCTGCCACATTTGTGAAGCGGAAGTACAGTTCATCAGGTGCTGAAGAAACTTTAATTCGATTGCCTGTGATAATAACATCCTTGCCTTAACGTCCTTTGATTTCCAATTCTGTAGTGAACTTTCAGAGTTACTGTCGGAGGAAACAACATTCGGCTTTATTTCTAAGCCTTCCAATAATTCTAGTAATTTTTGTTGTTCCAAAAGAAGCCTGAATTGGAATTTCCATAGTGAAAAGTTTTCACCATTAAAAACTTTAATCCTTGAAAGACAATCTTCGCTCATCTTCTTTGTCTTGGAATCGGCCAACGACAAAAAGAAACTAGGGTTATGGTTGGCGGTTGACGCCTAAACTTCGAGCAAAACAAAGGCTTACTCACTGCTGGCGGTTAATCCTTTTAGGCGCAGTGGAAGCGTGCTGGGCCCATAACCTGTTGAAGTTTGAGATTGAATCAAGGAATAAAAGGATTATTTATTAAACAAAGTAACTTAAAACAAGATGTTAAAGTAGCAAAATTTTAAAGGCAAGTATATGGGAAGGCGAGAGACAAAGACTATATATATTGACGTCGACCGCAGCGCCGCCGCGGCCGTTGATTGGTCGATCCCGCAATGCTCCACGCCAATTTTTGATCGCTATTCCAACAGTTGTCATCTCGTATAATTCTCAACTACTTCTTGTATATTTCTTGTTTATTTGTCTACCGCTTTTATAAGTCTTGTGTCGACATTTTGTATAATTCTTAACTGCTTGTTGTTTATTTCTTGTTTATTTGTCTATCACTTTTATAGGTCTTGTTAACATCTTGTATAATTCTCAACTACTTCTTGTTTAATTCTTGTTAATTTGTCTACCACTTCTTTAAGTCTTGTGTCGACATCTCGTAGAATCCTTAGCTACTTCTTGTTTATTTCTTGTTTATTTGTCTACTTCTTTTATAGGTCTTGTTAGCATCTTGTATAATTCTCAACTACTTCTTGCTTATTTCTTGTTTATTTGTCTACTTCTTTTAAAGGTCTTGTTAACATCTTGTATAATTCTCAACTACTTCTTGTTTTTTTGTCTACTTCTTTTATAGGTCTTGTTAACATCTTGTATAATTCTCAACTACTTCTTGTTTTTTGTCTACTTCTTTTATAGGTCTTGTTAACATCTTATATATTCTCAACTACTTCTTGCTTATTTGTCTACTTCTTTAATAGGTCTTGTTAACACCTTGTATAATTCTCAACTACTTCTTGTTTATTTGTCTACCACTTTTATTAGTCATGTGTCGACATCTCGTAGAATTCTTAGCTATTTCTTGTTTATTTATCTACTTCTTTTATAGGTCTTGTTGACATATTTTATAATTATTGTCTACTTACTTCCCTTGTATATTTCTGATATACAAGGTAGGATCATAAAGCTCCCGAACCTTTTTTGAACTTAATTATGTATTCATAGTATAGTAATTTAAACATAATATTTTTCAAAATAGGAGCCTTAGTTATCTAGACTTTTTTTTTCCAGCGTGAAAAAAGCTGTTGAAATGCTAGTTCAAAGTCAATTTTTCTAAGCTTGTTTAGCTCCACTGTCGCATTTTAAATTACTTCTGATGACGATGAAAAGCGCCTCCCTTTTAACGTCATTTTAAGTTTTGGAAATGAGAAGAAATCACATGGGACGATATCAGGAGAGTAAGGAGGATGCGGCAAGGGAGATACAGAGTGTTTGGCTAAATAGTCTTAAACAATAATGCCTCTATGAGCATGGGCATTATCATGTAGCAATTTCCACTGTTTTGATTTAAAGAGTTGATTTCTTTTTCTATTTATCGCATCATGAAGGCACACAAGTATTCCTTTGTATGCCTGTTTATTAATAGTAGCCCCCTCTTTAATAAATTCATAATAGACAAGTTCTTGATAATCGAAAAACACTACAATCATTACTTTTTCTTTGGACTTGTCAAGACGAACCTTTTTCTTCCTAGGAGAACTCGGTGTGTGCCATTCGAGTGATTGTTTTTTGGTTTGTGGATCAAAAAGAAAGCACCATGTTTCATCACCAGTTATTATTGTTTGAAAAAAAAACAGAATTATTATTTGCAGTTTCAATTAAATCTTTGCAAATTGATAATCTGGTTTCTCTTTGTTGATCTGTTAAATATCGTTGGACAAAATAACCACAAAGTCCTTTAATGTTTAAATGTTCACCAAAAATATTTTGGCAACTACCATACGAAATTTCAAATATTTATGATATATTATCAATAGTAATTTTTCTATCAGCAACAAATAAATCACGTACCTGTCCAATATTGCGATCCGTTCTTGACGTCAATGGCCGACCTGACCTTGAATCATCTGCGATGCTCTCACGGCCATCTTTAAAACGTTTATTCCAAAAATAAACTTGCGTTCGTGACAATTTTTCGTCTTCCTAAGCTTCATTCATTTATTCTAATGTCTCTGTGAAACACTTTTTAATTTTTACACAAAATTTAATATTTGCCCTTTGCTTAAATGATGACATTGCAGAAACCGACGCGAGCTAAATACTTACAACAAAAATATGCCTAAAATGAAAACTACACATGCCCCTTTACTGGCGTTGCTAAATTAAATTATAGTTTAGGCTTTGTTATTTACAGTTAAATTAATTTTACATTTTTCAAAAGTTGCTTTATATTTTATTTTTTAAAAGTTCGGGAACCTTTTGATCCTACCGTGTATATATACCTCTTTTATATTTCTCGACTATTTTACACATCTTAACTGGAATTGACATATATTGTTTTCATATTGGCGTTATCCCGACTTCTTATTGAAACTTTATTACCCATTTTTTGTGGGGTATTTTTTTCTGGCCGGTGGGTCATCTCAGGAGCATATACCTTTCTTTATAATTTTAACCTGAAAATTCAGTAAAGTCTCGTTTAGGTGAACTTGCATGGATCATAAAGGTTCATAAATATTAAGACTATTAGCAAACCATAAAAAATACCAAATTAAAGACTATTTCGTTAAAAATAATCGAATTAACTTGTAGACTTTTTAATTTGATTTAGAAATATAAAGAATTTTCGATTATTAAAAAAGTTATATAGTATATCATTTTCTTTATAAATATAAATATTATTATGATAAAGAATATTTTCAGAGAAAATAGGTAGTTTTGCTTTATAAAATCTATATCAAAGATATCCACTTTATACAAGGCACTCATTTTTAGTGATGACTTTGAATTTATTTTCTTTGGAATTAGAAGATATTTTTATATAAACGAATAATTTCGTAAAGAATTTTAGAAATTTGTTATATAAATGTATTATGGAGCTTCAAAGAGAACTGATACATCTGGGAAACCTTGATAAAGGTTCACAATATTACATAAACCATTGTCAATATTGGGTTAATTGAAAATTCTAGCTCTGACTTGTATAGCTTATTATTTCAAACAATAGTTGACGCTATAGTTCTAGGCGCCATATATTGACCTTCTCCGCAAACAAAGGGACAACACCAGATTTAGGAAACTGAAAAGCGCCTAACTGAATACCATGGTTTCGGAATAATGGCCATCCTCAGTTCAGGACTTTCTATATGATTCTATTACCTCCACAAGGGATCAAAAGAAATCTTCAGAATTTGCCAAAGAGGTCTTTAGCTGGCTAGGCCAGAGGGCGGCAAACTGTGGCTCGCAAGCAGCATGCGGCTCTTTGGATGTGAAGCTGCGGCTCTTTATATAGTTCCATACGCAAATATTATTTATGCGAGTACTATTTATTGTTGGCAAGAAAAAAATTCTTGGCTCTTTAAAAACTTTGAAATTTAGTGAATTGTAATTTTTGACTCTTTCGACTCAAAAGTTCGCCGTCCTTTGAACTAGGCCAACATCCTCCCTGTCAAATTTCTATCCATATTTCAGCTATAAAATTACACAAAACACAGTATGGATGCAAAATGTTATACAAAATAAATTCGCCATTCAATATTATCAATACGTCTTACTGATATTATAATAAATAAAGCCACTTTAAGTACAAACAAGGGAATGAAACCTTTCTTAAACTTCGATAAACTTTTAAGGAAGGTTTTCTACGCGACTACATCTTCACAAGGGCAGCATTTTTTCTACAAAATATTGAGGGTTGGGAATAAAATAGATATTTAAATATTAGAAATCAGCTTATTATCATCTTCTGCAGCATAATTTGCAGATATATATGGCTTCTCGGGAAGAAGATTGATTGAAACTATTCACTCAATATAATACACACATACAGCTTTATTAAAACCACCACAGGAAGGAAGCTTAGATGGAGCTCCTATACTCTTGGCAGCGCAGAGCCCAACAGTCTCCAGGTCCGACGCATGTCCAGTGACTACAGAATCCACCGTGCATTGGCTAGCGCATCCTTGAAAAAGCGAGTTTGGAATCAGCCGCGTTTTAGTCTTCGCTTTCCTCATCTAAATATAATAAATTAATGGTTTAAAATAGGTAAAGGATATAATAATTTTTAAGACGAGTAATCCTTTCAATGTATTATAATACGAATAGAATCAAAAAGGATAAGTTTCTTTATTGGTAAAAACGATTCGAGCTTTCGGGCGCAAGCAGCCCTTCTACAGGAATAAAGGAAACAATTTTAACTAAACATGTATATACACATATATATAAGCTAATTTTTGCATATCTAGGATTATTTATGAAGTTTTTTATTTTATTATTTATGAAATAACTATTGCTATGTAAATTAGTCTCTATTTGCTGATATTATTATATGCAAAATTATAAAATGGTGTGATGAAGAGAAAACGAATAATTCTATTTTAATTTTTGGATCAGCCTATCATATGTCTCCGGGATGTCTATGTGTCTTATTTACACTATTATATTTTGATGAAATTAGTGCTTCCAGTAATAATCTTTTGTATTTACTATTTATGTTTGTGTAATGGATATTGGGGTTTGCTAGGTTGAAATCGTGATCTGTATTTCTGATATGTTGTACTATTAGGGATTTGGGGTCTTTGTTTTTAATGTTTCTTCTGTGTTCGTCTATTCTGTCTTTTATATGTCTTCCTGTTTCACCTACATATACATTATTACATTGGTTGCATGGTACCACCGCATCCATCACATCTATACCAAAATTTATAGAAATTATACACAGCCACCCCCCTCTCCTAACAGCACCATGATATATTTTGATGTAGTTAATATGTACCCAAGCTTACCACACCATTTAATAATAGATAACACAATATAATTTTTAGCATTAAACAATATTCCTCAAGATACCTCTTCTAAAATTATTTCATTCTCCTCTTCTAAAATTATATATTCTCCTTCAATAGCAATTTTTATCAACAAACCAAGGGCTCCCCCATGGGAAGTCCCCTCTATTCACCTTTGGCAGAAATAGTAATGAGAAAAATAGATAAAACGATAACCAACCTTTTTCCCACAGAAATCATCATCTGGCAGAGATACATATACGATATCTTTTGTATATCCAACTATAACAAAATAGATTCCATTTTTACCCAACTAAAATCCATACATAAAGACATAGATTTCACTATAGAAACAGAAAACAATAAAACCTTACCATTTCTAGATGTACTTATACTAAAAACACAAAACCAATACACAACAGAAATATATCACAATCTAAACTCCACTCCAGATTATATACATTTTTCATCTTATTGCCCCCTAAGTCACAAAATTAATACTGTAAAAACCCTATCCAAACGAATATACACACATTATTCCACCCAACCCTCAAAAGATATAGAAACCCAATTTTTGATCAATAAACTCATTTCTAATGGTTATCCGAAGAACTTTATATTAAGACATTTCTATAATCCCTCTCTAATAAGAAATAATCATGTTTATAAATCAATATGTATAATTCCCTATTCCCACAGTAGTACCCATATAGCCAGAATTTTAAGCAAACACGGTATAAGAACATATAATGAAAGTAACCCTAATATAGCAACCATAATAAGAAACCCAATTACCAGAAACAGTATTCCTATATCAAAACTATACAATAGCAAAGCCGTATATTCCATACCATGCAACCAATGTAATAATGTATATGTAGGTGAAACAGGAAGACATATAAAAGACAGAATAGACGAACACAGAAGAAACATTAAAAACAAAGACCCCAAATCCCTAATAGTACAACATATCAGAAATACAGATCACGATTTCAACCTAGCAAACCCCAATATCCATTACACAAACACAAATAGTAAATACAAAAGATTATTACTGGAAGCACTAATTTCATCAAAATATAATAGTATAAATAGACACATAGACATCCCGGAGACATATGATAGGCTGATCCAAAAACTAAAATAGAATTATTCGTTTTCTCTTCATCACACCATTTTATAATTTTGCATATAATAATATCAGCAAATAGAATAATTTACATAGCAATAGTTATTTCATAAATAATAAAATAAAAAACTTCATAAATAATTCTAGATATGCAAAAAATTAGCTTATATATATGTGTATATACATGTTTAAATTAAAATTTATTGCCCTCTATCGTTAAAATTTTACACAAATAAATTTACTGGCAATGCGTTTCTTTTTAAAAGAAACGCATTGCCAGTAAATATACATGTTTTGTTAAAATTGTTTCCTTTAGTCCTGTAGAAGGGCTGCTTGCGCCCGAAAGCTCGAATCGTTTTTACCAATAAAGAAACTTATCCTTTTTGATTCTATTCGTATTATAAAGGATATAATAAGTTTGATTTTAAAAGTAAACTATTAATTTGGAGAGAGAATACTAGAATTAAACAAGAATCAACGTCAATGCCGAATTTGGCAATTAGAGAAATATCGCTGGTAATTTCAATGAGAAATGGCGGGACGTGAAATATTGGTGATTCCATCTTCCACACGCTGGTGTGTGTATACCCCAACACATTAAACTTATTTAAAATGAGAGAGAGAGAATTAACTATACTCAAATAATTATATATTTGTGAAAACAAACATTTTATTTTATATACACCACAACATTTTAATAATATCTCTGTATTATTTAGTTATTTAGACATAATTCAAATACCCACAAATTTATTATTCGATTTAAATATTTCTCCTTTTTTATTATTTATCCCAAGTACACGTGGTACAGGCCATGATAATCATGGTGGTTAGTAAGCAAATGCTTTTACTGTAAGTGCACCACATGTCTACACATGTGAAAAGAAGTTCGATTTTTGCACTTACAAGTATTCCCGAGCATACTCTTTGGTTACTTGCATTCTAATCTATCTATAATCTATTCTATATACTATTCTAGAGCATCGCGGTCATCTAGAGGTCTGCAACTTGTGCACTTGCAATGATAGCTTGATTGAGTGAGTGTACAAATTTTATAGACTTCATGTGTTCTGGAAGTATATTAAACCTCAATAATAAAATTTGAAAATAAATATAGAAAATATTCTAATTCCGCAACCCCGACCCCCGAAACGGTGCGACTATTTTATTTCGTTTGAAAGGAAATGTAATTTTTTTCTTATCTAGACAATTCCTGACCATCACGGCCACCTAGAAGTCTAAAATTTTGTACATTTGAAATGTTAGTAGGATCGAACTAGTCTATAAAATACCAGACTGCTACGTCTCGTCAGTAAGGATATTACAAATTAATCAAAATATAAAGTAAATATGGGGAAAAAAGTCCAGTACCGTACACCTCGACCACCAAAGTGACATACTCCTAACTACCTTTACTGAAGCGTACAGGGTGACCGACCATGCTCTTATACCGTCTATTACGGTAAAGAAACGACTGTGCCTTTTTATTTGTGTATGAAAGTATTTATAAAATTAGCCAATTATCAGACAAATTTACATATTCCAAATAGTAAACAATGACAGTGATTCCTTCTTGAGATATCTCTATATTATGTTATATATATATTATATTGTCTTTTTATTTGTTTCATCCTGATAGGTTAAATATGGTGGAAACCACACGAAAATATTTAATCTTTATTTATATAGACCTATGTAAGAGATCTGTGTATTTTGCCTATTGTTGAGTTTCTACCGTCAAGTGACCATTAATATATAGCCAATCATATTAGATAAATGTATAAAACGATATTATAAAAAAAGCTGAACGAAGACACCAGGCAAGTTTTCTATTCTGGTTAATATATATCATAATTTGTATAATATCAAAGTTGCATAATTTCTTTTCGTCAAAATAAGTATGTAAATATGTTAAGCTTGAATTAAAATCTAAATATGCAAATTCATCCATCTACAAAAACTGTACAAAAAATTAAACGTGGCAGACATCGCGGGCGAATGCTACGGCACGTCGCGGGTGCACTGCCCACTTGGCTGGAACTAATTCTTAGGGGATTGCAAGTATAACGGTTGCACCCTACCATTCGATCACGACATATTAACTCTTTTTCCGCCGCATGTTCAACGCAACAAAGTTTATCCCGTACGCCGCAAAAAAAAAAAGAAGTTGGCAGTATATATATTGCCACGTGGAAAATTAGGGAAGACAAAAACTTCAGGAGGAAACAAAATTTATTTCAGGGAAGGACGAACTAAGAACGGTAAACAAAAGATAAGCCACGAGGGAAATTTACAGAGTCGCCAGATATAAACATAAAATGACCACTCTGTTAATAAAAAAAATAATATAATTTATAAATACTATGTTACATAAATAAAATTAATAATTACTATGTTACAATATATATATATATAAAGGTCTTCCAAGGTACAGAGAGGTACTGGAAAACTCTCCACGCCCTGACTGTCGCTCTCGGTTATCACGCCACATCGAGAGCGACAGTCAGGGCGTGGGGAGTTTTCCAGTACCTCTCTGCAACTTAGAAGACCTTTAACAGTTTTCACAGGGTACAGGCAGTCGTGGTAGAGGCAGAGTAGAAAGCTTGGGAATGTCCACACACAAAAAACGAAGAGAGACAGTTGTAGTAGGAAAGTTATGTGAACAGATAGGAGTCGAGCTAAGAGCAAGATGGAGATAAAAGAGTTCTTACTGTTCTACATGGTCGATGAGGTGGACCTGGGTACAACCGACGAGGGCACACGCTGATGGTGAAGTGACTATATTTTCGGCTAGGGCAGAGGTCTTATATATCTTTGCCGAGAGGGGAGTTATGCGGGGGTATGGACTTTGAGTGGGTGCAAATGGTGTGGTGCGTCAGCGATATTCTACACCCAATGACCTAATGGCAACGACCTGCCAAATTGCTCTTTAGGGTTGTTGGACTTCCATCTCAATCTTGCTTTAGCTCAGTTCTTAATCTATTGCATAGTTTTATTTATTCATCCTCGGTTTGTACAAAGTACATTACATATGTGATGCAATGACACATGTCAATCATGCGTATAATTATTTATAGATGTGTTTCTATATACAACATGACAATCTTTTTATAAGTATTATACAATATAGGGTTGTTGGTTTAAATTACCATAGATGGGCCCCGGGAGTGAAAGGATTTATCTGGGTTTAAACGGGTAAAGCCTCTCTAACACAGGTAAGTAATTAAATTTTATTTTAATTAATATAAACTGTGAGGTTAAAAATGTTTTGTTTGGATATATCTGAGAATTATAAAAAATGAAACTTATGTTTAATATAAAAGTTAAGATATTCATTATAAAAGAGAAATTTAGATAAAACCTTTGTTTGATAAAAAAACAATGATGATAAAACAAAAATTGACATTCAAAGAGATTATTGGCGGGCGTTGGAGAGAGTTAGGGGTTAAAGAATATGCAATTGCAAGTATCACACAGGCAATCCAATACTTAGATCCAGGTGCAAAGCGAGGATGTAGACTTGAGCGTCTTCCTAGGCAATGTTTCACTTGTGATCCTGTATAAGGGTTATAGCGCTTTGTCACATTTGTAGGGTTATTGGGTTGAAATGTTGTTGAAGAAAAAGTTGTTCATTAATATGATTGTGAAAGGGGTGAAATAGAGCCATGCGATAAGTAGAATTGTTGTATCGACAATAGGTGATCTGACTAGACTTGAAATCCTAGGTTGACTGTGGTCCGCTAGAGCTAAAAAAAATTGAAAGTTGTGCATGCGTTAGTGATTGTGCTCTGCGAATGATTGAAATAAACTTTTGAAGCGTGTTCAAGCCAGAAGTTGGGATTTTTAAATCTGGGGAACTGTGTTCAAAGAGTTTGTTGAAATTACGAAATAAAAAAATTAAAAAATGTCAATCAGTACTGTCGTTTTTCTACGTTGATGTGAAGCAATGGCTGGAGAGAGAGAGAGATAGTAGTGATAGTAGTACACTGAAGTGGTTAGGGAAATAGATTGTTGTAAACGATTGCTGTGAATGCCCGATAGTTAATAATAAACATGGTCATATTATATAAAGGTAAAAAACAAATATAAAACGAATAAAAATATAGAAATATCATTGTGGTTGAATAAAATTTAAGTGGACAAAATCAAACATGTAATATATAAAAGTAATAATAATAAAGGATGAAAATGATTTTTGACAACAAATAAATGTTTTATAATACTAAAACAATATTATAAAAATAAGAGTAATTTTGATTAATTTTTTTTATAATGTTGGACTAAAAATTGATTATATAATTAAAAAGCAAAATAATATTTAAATATTTATACAAAAATAGAATATAATTTCATCGCAGTAAGGGCAGTAGAAGTTTGTATTATGTATAAAAGAAACATTCGTGCTTTTAAATCTTTTCATTTTATATGTATAGATGGCGCGTTATTGCTTTGTGATAATTAAAAATTGTAATAATGATTAGATGAAGGTTTGGTAGTGGAATGGGACAAAAAATATTTCTTCTAGAGAGAAGTTATCAATGTGGCGTATAGGTTGTATAAATCGAAAATTGAGAAGCGCAATTTATTGGCTGGGTTGGTTACTAAAATGTTGTATTGTGTTATCAATTAACATGTAAAATATTTGATATGTAGTGTGTGATGTGATTAAAGAATTTGTGAAATTCTCGAGTAAATATAGATGGTTAGTGTGAAACACGTGTTACAAATGGCGATCATTCCGATAGCGGATATTTAGATGACAGCTTTGTAATATGATATGCCTTGAGCGGGGAGAGGGGACGTTGTATAAACATGAAACGGGGGGGACTCCGTGGTATCAACATAAACGGGGTCGACTGGGGAGTGATGTCTAAAGGGCAATCGCCGCTGTTTTTTGTAGGGGATTCTATTACTGGGGTCACTCATCCTACGCGGGATGTTTGTTAGGTTTGTTATTTACTTCTCTCTCTTCTTTTTTTTTTTTTTGAGGTTGGCATATTTCTTGCCTATTTGAAAATACCGGAATTCAAATGCAAAAAGGCCTGTGAGGTTGTAGGCGGTATAATTCGGAATAGTCGCGTCTCGAAGATATCTGGAGTAAAATGATTGAATTCACTGAGATTTACATCTCGAGGCAATCGCTGTGGGTTCTGAACAAATCGGGGTTGTAGAGGTGTGATGTACAGTACATTTTCTGTGTAATATTTTTATTTATTGACCTGTATGGTGTCACTGTCTCTATTGAGAGGTTGATTGGGGCGATATATTTGAACGACATTGGGTGAGATTATTTCCATTATTGTATATGGTCCAATAAAATATGATGCTAATTTACCTGTGTCGGGATGTCTATAATTTTTGACCAAAACAAGATCATTCACTTCGAAATGTGGTGTTCTGTGCTGCTTATCAAATGTTTCTTTATCTTTTTTATGCTTATTTTGGGTACAAGAGCGTGATATCTCTCGAGCTATAGTTATTTCGGGGTATGGGTTAAAATGAGTTCTTAGATCTGGAAGGATAACATTGAACATTAAGTAGGTAGGTGGAAAACTTGTGACAGAATAGGGTATATTATTATATGTCAGAGTGACGCGCTTAACTAGTTGAGTCCAGGAAGCTTTCGGATTTTCTAGATAAGCTAGTCTGAGCTTGCCTGTAATGATCACATTTAAGTGTTTTATTAAACCGTTTGCTTGTGGGTTATTGCTTGTGGTGAGTAGGGGTTATATACCACGTGTTATCAGAAATTTACGGAATTTTTCTGAGGTAAAAGCGGGAGCTCTGTCAGATAACAGACATTTTGGAGATCCTTGTTGTAGTACAGTTTTGAGGGTTTGAATGTACGTTTGGGTACTGGTGGACTTCGATGGAAAGGTCCAAGCATATCGCGTTAAATGATCCACTATTACGTGTAGATATGTATTGGAGTATCCATATTTCTAAATTCCAGCTATGGTATCTATAGAGATTAAGTCGAATGGTTGTTGAGGTGGTGAAATTTGTCCGAGGTCACCATAGGGTTTACCTTTGGACCTTTTAATGATTTGGCAGGTGTGACACGACCTGCAAATTTTTCAATAGATTTAGAGATACCCTTCCAGTAGTGCTGGGTAGTAATTATGCGGGTCATCTGAGAGATGCCTGGGTGGTTATATTCTTGGTGAACTTTGTGCATGAGAGTATATTGCAGGGTTTCGGGAATTATTATTTTAGTTACACCTTTTCGGGTAATGGTATGTAAGCCGTTTGTATCAATGTTGATTATGGATGCTGTTGGTTGATGCTGTTCAATAATATCAGCACTGATAAATCCTACAAAGGGGTTTCGTGATAGTAAATCTGCTTCGCACTGTTGGCTGCCTTTGAGGTAGTGAATTTCGTAATTATAGGTAGATAGTCTCAGGCTCCATCTAAAGAATCGTCCTGACATATTTTTTATAGTTTTAAACCATTGTAAAGCTTGGTGATCTGTGTATATGGTAAATTTTATACCGGTGAGGTATATTCGGAATTTGTCTACACTTTCGACGATGGCGAGGCACTCGAGTTCGGAAACGGTGTAGTTTCTCTCATGTGCTCTAAGGGTGCGGCTGAAATATTGAACAGGATGAACTTGTCCGTCTGAGTACCTGTTTGAGTATGCCGGCGATCACTTGGATGGATGCGTCGCAATAAAGGCGGCATGGCAAACCGTCTTGATACAAGTGTAGTACTGATTTACTGGTTAAACTCTCTTTGAGAGTGGTAAAGGCTTGTTGACAGTCTGGGTCCCAATTCCATTTCACATCTTTTTAAGTAGTTTATTTAAAGGTGCTCTTAAGCGGGCATAATCTGGTATAAACTTATTATAAACGTTCACTGCTCCTAAAAATGATTGTAGTGTCTTTTGATTGGTAAGTGGTTTGATGGCATTTATGGTATCAAGGTTGCGCGTTTGTGGTGCATAAGTACCTGCGGTAAAAGTGTATCCTAAGAAATATATAGATGTTTTAAAAAATGAACATTTATTATAATTGAGTTTGATGTTTTCGTGTTGACACACCGTTAGAAATTGTTGTAGGTGTTGTAGATGATCCTCTAAGTTGTCAGAAAAAATAATGATATCGTCGAAGTAATGGGTAACAAAATTTAGTTTATATTTTTGCATGACCTGGTTTATGGCACGGTCTGTGGCGAATTTTAAAATCCGTACGGAAGTCTACAAAATTCCTACTGACTATCTAACGTCACGAATGCTAGTAGATTACGTGAGTTAGGTTCTATTTCCACTTGCCAATATGCGGATGCTATATCTACAGAAGAGTAGTATTTGGCTTTCGACAATTTATCAAGAATGGTTTCTATTAAAGGTAAAGGATGTACGTCTGGAGCGATGATTTCATTGAGTTTTCTGTGATCAACACAAACGCGTTTCGTTTTGTCACGTTTCGTAACAAGGGTTATTGGACTGGCATAAAGTGAGACTGACGGCGCAATGATACCATGTTGGAGCATTTGCTCTATTTGGGTTTGTATTTCTTGTTGTTCGTGTAGAGGCACTCTATATGGGCGTAATGCTATTATTTCTATATGTGGAGGTATTGAATTTTATCGGTGGTATGTTCAATTTGGGCACGTTGCATTTATTAGTAGAGAACACATGCGAGAATTCGTATCGAATTGGGTGAAGTTCGTGTGGACAATGTTCTAACTGAGGTGCTGCATTACAAGTTATAGATAACTTAATATCATGGGCAGTAGATACAGGGGGTGATACAGCAGTGGGGGAACATATAGGGGCAGGGTCCGCCACGTGTAAACAAGACTGGTTCGAGGGGAGGGTGGTAAAATAGTTATTTCCCTCGGTTGATTGGGACATAAATCCTGTTTGCACTTGGTGACCTTATAGACATTTGTTGGGAGAGCATCATTCTTTTGATAAATTTGAGATTATTAAAATCTAAAATTAATTTAAATGTTTTATATATAAGGGTATTAATAGATAAAATACCAAAAGGTAGTGAAGCTTCTATTATAAAAAAAAATAGTTTTTGGGTGATGCCATTTTAGGCAAATTTAGAAAAGGCATGTAAAATTAGTAAGTTGATAAAAATTCGATATTTTTTAAAAAGTAAAATTGAAAGTAATGAATTGAAATTTTATAATTTGATTTACAAAAAAAATGAGGTAAAATTTGATATAAATGAGAGTGTAAAAGATTTAAAAATTGCATTCAAAATAATATAAAAAAGGTAAAAATTGAATTTAAAATGCTTAAAGTGAAAATAAACATAAAATTTAGAGAAAATCAAGTTGTGAACTTGAGGAGAAAGTTATGTAGGTTTTTAAAACTTACAGTTTTGAGGATTGTTCAGTCAGGAGACTTGGTCTTTAGTTGTCGTCCTGCTGACGTGGAAGGCGCTCCATGTAGGGCGTGTAGAAGCTTGTAGCTTCGGCTTATTTTGCGGGATCTTCGGCTGTGTCGTTGGGGGGTTGACAGCCTGCCCCAAAAATATCGTCTCTTGTAGGGGGAGAGATTGCTCGGTCGTTTCGTTGGAATGGTCGATTGCTCCTCCATCTTTTCTCTTTCTCGCTTCTATCTGGACAGGCTTCCTACCTTCTTCGTTGTGGTCTCCTTCGCTTTAGTCATCCTGTCGACTCTCGCTATAGCTGTGATAACCCGAGGGTCTCTCGCTGTGGCGTGGTAACCGAGAGGGACAGTCAAGGCGTGGAGAGTTTTCCAGTACCTCTCTGCACCTTGGAAGACCTATAACAGTTTTCACAGAGTACAGGGTCGTGGTCGAGGCAGAGTGGAAAGCTTGGGAATGTCCACACACAAAAAACGAAGAGACACAGTTGTAGTAGGAAAGTTCCGTGAACAGATAAGAGTCGAGCTAAGAGCAAGATGGAGATAAAAAGAGTTCTTACTGTTCTACATGGTCGATGAGGTGGACCTGGGTACAACCGACGAGGGCTCCCGCTGATGGTGAAGTGACTATATTTTCGGCTAGGGAAGAGGTCTTATATATCTTTGCCGAGAGAGGAGGTATGCGAGAGTATGGACTTTGAGCGGGTGCAAAGAGCGTGGTGCGTCAACGATATTCTACACCCAATGACCTGATGGCAACGACCTGCCAAATTCCTCTTTAGGGTTGTTGGACTTTTATCTCGATTTTAGACGTTTTTGGACTCCTATCTCAATCTTGCTTTATCTCAGCTCTTAATCTATTACATAGTTTTATTTATTCATCCTCGGTTTGTACAAAGTACATTACATATGGTGATGCAATGACAAATGTCAATCAATGCGTATAATTATTTATAGATATGTTTCTATATACAACATGACAATCTTGTTATGGTTATTATACAATATAGGGTTGTTGGCTTAAATTACCATATATATATGTTGTAATATATTCCAATATATATCTATGTATCCATGTATTGTATAGATGTATATGTAATTGCCAAAGTGCCAAATAAAATTGAGTGAGTTACAGTCGGCGCCGGAAAGCAGGAAAAGGGTCCGAAAAACAAGTCGGGTATGCCCCCTTCTTGAGCAAACAGATTAGTCCGCTTTGAGACACGATTGACAGTTCTACCCTGACCGGTGTCGGCTACACTTGCTCTCTCGCCATATCTATGGTGCCATCCAACATGCCTCGTCCTTTTGTGTAATCCCAATCACGCTTGAAACCACTCTAATCATTGTGGCCACCACGACTGCAAACCAACATGCCACACTGCATTCATTCTGCAGCAGCAACAACAACTACAATACTACAGAGAATCGACAGGATTTACCGAGGACAACGCAAGTAGGATGGAACCTGGAGAACAGAGCGACGCCGGATTTCACACCCTGCCACCCACAGCCGCGGACATCGTGGCACAACTCGCGAAACCCATCCAAGACATCACCGCTTCCAGCCTTAGGTAGAAGCCTACTTTCAAAAACTACAACCTTTCAAATTACTCGCCATTACAAATCCAAATGTGCTCGCCGCAAACATCCACAATCCACCCGACGACGAGAACTTCTCCCTCACGCCTTCTCCAACCATCACCAAGAACGTAACCATGGCTACATCAAACAACGATAACTTTCGGACTACACTCCAAAGAACATTTTTGTACTGTGAGTACAACCTATTTTAAACCTGTATTTACGAGTATTCGAATTTCAAGTATATTTTTATTACAATTATTTCATTTATATTTTAGCTCCTACCGATTGACATCCATTTTCCATTTCATTTATGCAAATTTTATTTTATCCCTTGGGTCATATTTTATCTATATTTCAAAAAATTAATTTATGCACATCATGAAATTCTAAATGTCTATCAATCCCCTATAATATTTCATTATATGCCAGTTAACCTATAGTAATTTAACCATTTTCGTTTTCATTTATTTTAAATCTTCATATCATAAAAACTATAATTTCATTTTTATGACAAAAAAAAAAGTTTTGCTCTCTTTCCATTTCCTTATTCTAGTGATGATTTTCGCTATTTTATCAACAAGCATTTTTTAAAATCAATTTTAAAATATAAATTAACAAAATTTCAAAATTATCACTAGTCAACACCATCTATCCTTCTTCAACAAAAGTCAAATATAACGTGGGACCGTCCAATTCCCTCAAAAGCTAGATCACCGCCCGCCAGCGTCTACGTCCCCTCTACCAATGTATTTCAGACGTAAAATTTTCACTCGCTTCCCACTTAGTGATATTTTTTTTTCTCGCTCACAAGTAAACACCAACACATTTATTCCAATAAACCATAGCCATCTCAACAATACCACAATCATTTTTACACAAAGCCAATCTCGAGCCACACAAACTCCAGTTTAAGACATATCACCCACTAAACGCACCACATCATAAACTTTCACAAAATCTCGTTGTATGTTCGTACAGCCACCGCCTATGACTTCAGTAAACTTGTTGTTCATGATGAAGCAGATTCGATTTTGCCTCAACACAACGACTTCACGTGACACCTATCCATTAACATTTTTTTTTCGCACGTGTCACAGCGACTCAACAAAACCTTTTTTTCACTTTTACCTGGCTACATTATGCCTTCATTTTTCCTGTGGCACATTTTTTTTCTCTCCCACTCGAAAGCGTGTCCACGTCGAAAGTCTCATCAAGAACATATCTTAACCTAACACTTCGTGAACAATACTTTTACCAAGCCAAAACTCATGTCGAAGTACATCGACGTATGAACACCGAGATAACTAAATTCCCCATGCCATAAACATATAACACATCACAACTAACACATCACCATAGGTTATATCAACTACATCAATGCCAATCCCTGTATACTTAAAGATTGTCTTGGCTTGAACAACAACTGTTCTATATATTTCCTACTTTAAAATATGTTTAGTATTGCTACTTTCTTTTCCTATCATATTACTTTTTTATTTTTAATCATTTCAAATACTCACATCTTTTTTTATGTTTCGCATATTTATATTAATGAATTATATCAAATATATCTCGAGTTTTTTCATGTTTTTACTTTTTTTATATGAACAGTCGAGATTATGATAACTTTTATTTTAATCTTCAATGTTTATAATCATTTTTACTTTTTATACTATTGTACCAACATTTTTCACACACAATTTTCAATTTTAATTTTTTTCTCAACTACAATTTTTAAATCCTATTTTTAGATTTTTAAGTTCAAATTTTATAAAATGCATCGACACCATTACCCTCCAAATTCTCATGACATCACAGCCCATACCTTCTCAGAGAGATCGTTACAATCCGCTAAAACATTGATTTCTCACATTGATTCTATCTTAACTACAAACGCTCCTTCGCTGTAACCTTCCCAACAGTCGAACTTGAGCAGCTAGTTAGATGAGTTTTTTTTAATTTATTATTTTTTATTTATTTAAGGCCCGGTTCGAGCATAAACGCCCCCTTTTTTATTCTTCACATTCGGGGGTTTTTTTTTTCACTTTTCAATCACCTCACTTTCACCACTGCCTTACCGCGGCCAGATCGTTTTTTTTTTATGCGACAGAACGACTCTCTCTCTGCCACACTCTCTATCACTCTATTTCTCGACCAAAGCTTCCACCAACCATTCCCAAATCCGTCTGATAGAACAGCCCATATCGAATAACTTCAGCATGCTGTAGATGGACCAATGCCTACAATCATATAATGTCGCATTGCATCGCAGTACCAGAATCTATTCTATGTCCACCTATCTAGAATTTATAAATTAGCTCACCCTATAATTCATGCACTCTCAATTATTAATTCCATCATTCAATGCTGTATATAATCACCCAAATTTATATTTATATCTTTACATTTTTTAATCCTTTTTCATATATTTTTATATATATACATTGGGCTTAACATTATTGTTTGTCAACATTTCTTTTTTTATTATTAATAATTATTATTAAAAAAAAACATACCCAATGTTATAATTCTACAACCCCATAGTATATTAAAACAATTTGTATACAAATTATTTTCCCCCATTATAATTATCTTATGATTTCATCTATAATCACCATAAGCTAATTTTCATCAACCGGGGCATAAACTGTTGTAATATATTCCAATATATATCTATGTATCCATGTATTGTATAGATGTATATGTAATTGCCAAAGTGCCAAATAAAATCGAGTGAGTTACAGTCGGCGCCGGAAAGCAGGAAAAGGGTCCGAAAAACAAGTCGGGTATGCCCCCTTCTTGCGCAAACAGATTAGTCCGCTTTGAGACACGATTGACAGTTCTCCCCTGACCGGTGTCGGCTACACTTGCTCTCTCGCCATATCTATGGTGCCATCCAACATGCCTCGTCCTTTTGTGTAATCCCAATCACGCCTGAAACCACTCTAATCATTGTGGCCACCACGACTGCAAACCAACATGCCACACTGCATTCATTCTACAGCAACAACAACAACTACAATACTACATATATATTTATATATCACAAGAGTGTTTGAAAGTATAATCTAATATGAAAATGATATCGTCACACTCTCTCTCTTTTAGCTATTTTAGGAATCGTTGGTTGTTTTTTCATATTAAACTTTATAGTTTTTCAAATCTCCCTAATCCTCTTTCGTGCTTACAGCGAGAAGTTATATCATTAATATTATATTTTACCTCGTCCTATGTTTCATAAGAATTTTCATTAAGCGAAGTTTAATAATTCTTTATTTGTGTATCGCCATTACACTAATGATAAAATCATATGTGAAAATTCGAAACTATTTTAGACGCGTATGATTCTTTTTTAAAATTAAACAATTTCTACTGTCCTTACTGCAATGGAAAAATAAATGGGCAGTAGAAATTGTTTTATTTTAAAAAAATCATACGCGTCTAAAATAGTTTCGAATTTTTATAACAGATGGCGCACTAATGCATCATAATACAATCATATGTCCTTAAATATATTTTTAGTTATAATAAAATTTGTATGGGACAAACATTCACTTGGGAAGATCCCGGGGGAAGCAATGTCATTAGTCTAGTACAGTAGAACCTCCATGAGAGAACACTCACGCTAAAAGGAGACCTCTCTACAAAGGACAGTTTTTATCACCAAAATTACCATTTTTACTAATTAGATACTTTACGGTAAGAGGACACCTCTCCTTAAAGACACTTTGACTCTGCAACTAGGTGTTGTTCTTTACAGAGAGGTTTTACTGTACAGCGATAAACATTGAGAGACGTATATTAAATATATATAGTAGAAACAGACAAAAGTATTCAAGTAACAGTTAAATATAAACAAGAAGTGTAGTAAATATAATAGAAGTAGTCAAGGGGTTTATGTATAAATGAAGTAGACACGGAAATACAAGTAACGCAGAGCCATATACACAGTAACGTATGTTATAGTATGAAAATATTATGTAAATAGAAGTAACCTGGATCTGAAAGAAATTCAATCCTCTTTTCGAGGGACGTAACCCATTGAAAGTTGAGAAAGGCCGTCTTCATGTTATTGTTGCATTGAATATTAAAATTTACATTTATCTATATCTTTAAATTAGTGTATATTACCGAATTATAAATATCGATTTTATATGTGTAAGTTGTACAATTTAAAATTAAATGCAACTCCGCCTTTGCCGGTCCCAAACTCGGATAAAAAAGGAGGAGAGAAACAGTAACAACTGGCCCGGCTGATAGTACCCTGTAAGGGCTCCTGACCCAGGGATACAGGATGAGCAGCGTTTGTACTCCATGTTAGGAGCGGCTGCACATGGTGTCTCTTCCTCATGTCAGAGGCGGCCATTTCATATCGAAGCTAAGTCGGCCTGCTACTGAGTAGTGCTCCCTGTCTTAATGACAAAAGCAGACACATTTCCCTTCTCCCAGTCATGATGGATGTCAATTCTACAAGCTTGATACCCTAATTATGATTGAGTGGGGATAAGAAAGAAGAAGAAAATTATATGCATTTCCAATGTTTTGTCACTAAGGGTGACATTTCATTACTTAATATCACACAAAAACCATTCCAACATTTATTTTCTATAATCAGCGAAAATACATATATTTGAATAAAATGATAGGAACAATAAACACCTTATGTAAAATGAGCAGAACTTTATAATATAAATGAAATTAACTAAAAAGAACATTAATGTATGTTTTTATATCAACCAAATTTATTCAATATGCAATTTTTCTCATCATTGGAGTTTAATTTTTATTAATTTAAATTTACAGTTTCCCATTTTTCAATTAATTTTTTATTAGTTATTCCAAGCGAAATATCTTTGCCTGGAGCTATGCGATATTAAAATTAAACAAACCATTAATTAATCTTTTTCTTCCTTTGTAGTCAATATATACACACACTTGTGTAAAAAAATCATAATTAAATATTTTTTTTTACATATTTTTAATTTAAAAACAAATTTCAATTATATCGTTATTTCAATTTAAATGCTTTTCAAATTGTTATTAGATTTGATTTTTTTAATTTTTGCGAAAGTTTGATTATTTTAAATTTTATATTTATTACTCCATAAATGATAAAATATTTAGCTTAATTTTATCGTGGATGTCTTTGATTTTCTTTTTCTAAAAATGTTCTAAATATTTTCTTTTGTTGAAGTTTTTTTTTCGTATTAAAAAAAAAAACTTCTTTGATATTAAATTATAATAATTGTTGTAAGAATTAATCTCAATGATAATTCAAACTATAAATTAATTTGACGTGCTTTTTATTTTATCGCAACTTTTTTATTTACATTATCTTAAAGATGCATTTATTTAAAATATGTTCTTTTTGTAATTTTTGCAAGAGCATTTGAATTGAGCGAACAATCTAGAATATATTATAACATTATTAAGTTTAGCATAAATATATTAGTCTTAAAAAGTATGTTCATTTGTTATTTTTTGTATGAAACAAAGGTTATTCTAATTCGTTTTTCAAAAGAAAGATAGGCTTATCAAAAGATTAGAAAACATTTTTATTGTGTTGCAAATATATATTATAATTAGATATTGTGCTTATGATGGGATTTGTTATGTGTGGTATATAATTTTATTGTGTGTGAAATTGTATTTTATTTATATTTCACACACATACGAACATAGTTTTATTTATAGAATTGTTTTCTTATCAGAAATATAAATTAAAGTATTATATTCAATGTAGGCCTATTGATTCTAATTGTCTTCTATCCATATAGCCTTTTAGCAGTAGATGTAATCTTTTTTATTAATATTTTATAAGCATAACGTTTTCTATGGTCTTTCAGTAGATTGATGTCATTAATATAAAGTTTTATACAATATTTTGAGTCTCATATCTGAAAACCTAATTTTTAATGTAAAAAAAAAAGAGTACAGAAGTGAAATTGTACTTGGATGTGGTGGATAAATTAAGAAAAAGGCATCTTTAGTTGTACGATAGGAGATGCCTTTTTCATATTTTTTTAATTATGTGCGGTTGTTGTTGTTTTGTGAGTGTGTAACCTGAATGAATTTTGCCTTTCTAACTGGTGCCCCAAATGGAAACTCCAACAATATTCAAAACTTTAATGTCTCAACATCAATACAGTTCTACGATATACTCGGGGTTTGTTCGTAGAATGACTAAGCAGAAATTTGGAAGAACTGGATGTGGAGTTGTATGATTTGTATGATATCAATAAGATATTTTAAAATCTCTGGCTCCTCCTGACTTAGCCACTTTCCTCCGCCACATGGCTAGATAGAAATTTCCCTTTCCCAGAAGAGACGGGCTACCTTATAGTAAGGCAATTTCCACACTCCTCCAGGAGTTTGGGAACATTCATCCTAACCCTCTAAGAGTGTAGACTACCCACTAGGGCCTTATTGTAATGCAAATTATTAGATTTGTTAACAAAAATATTTTATTTCAATCTAAAAAATATACATAAAATATTTTAATGCATTTTCCTAATAATCTTATTAAACAAAAAATTTTGTATGAAATAAAAATCTGCATTTGAAAAAGTTAGAATGTATAATAAAATGGGACACTAGGTCATCGCATATGATAACAGAGAAATTCAATAATGTTTGCACCGACATAGATGTATGCAATAATAACACTATTATATGATTAAGGCGTTTATTTTAGGATTTTTTGGTTAAGATATGCATATAGCACCATAAATCAGAATGCCGTATCTACGAGTTGTTGACCAATGAGATCATTGCTCGCTTGTAGTACTATTTATACAGTTCGGTAAAACAGCTGAGAATATCGTTAGATATCGAAAAGGAAGATGTCTATATAGAAGACACGAAGTGTTGATTATAAACTGTCTATAGATTATAGTCTGTTTACTTGTTGATACTTTCAACCATTCTTTGTACTGTTTTTTTTTTTTCTTTTTCGGATCAGGGACAAGTCTATATAGGACGAAATGTCTTTTAAAATGTTTTTTTTTGTTGATATTGGTTAAGATATTCCGAATACGTTATTCTGTTTTCGTTAATATCATTATGATATTTAAAGTTCGAGGAACATCATAAATAAATATTCATTAAAACCAAATATAAAATGTTTGAATCTGATAGAAATTCAAAATATTGTATTTATTTTGGTGATATCTTACCAGGTTATATAGTGTATGTGTGAAAGTCACTATCTTAGTTTCAACCCCGGTATATGGAAATTAGTCAAATAATAGACTAAATTGTATAGCTTGGTCTAGAAAATGATTATGAAGACATATTAATGCATTTATATCATATAATTTTGAATATTATTAGTTTTATAAATAAAATATGAGATTCAATTTGTGTGTGTGTGTGTGTGACAATTGACAATTAAAATAGACTTTATTGACAATCTAGTCAATAATTACACTCCATCAAGAGTTAATGGGAAATATTTACAATCTTCTTTATTCTGTCAGGAGCCCAAAGCCAGCCTGACCTCGGACAATCCCTTTTGAATAATTGGGTGGCAGTCGCGAGCATGCTCAGCGACAGTGCCGAGAAACTCGGCAAGAATGGGTTTATGTCTGCGTGAGACATACGGGAGGAGTTGCTCCCTACACTCGGGCCAAATTACTGCAAATGGAACATCATTTTCTTCCATCCCATCCTCGAACAGGGGCTCCAGGGCCTGTTCCCAATTCAGTTTCTCTAGCAAGTCACACAATTGAGCCTCGCACTGAAACTCTAGCGCCTCCTGCTCCTCCTTGGTCAACGGGGGAGGCAGTGGAGGCGTATATGTAACAAAGTCTGGGTTGACTCCTCCCTGTGGGGAGTAGGCGGCGTCGACTCAGCAGGCTGAGGCGCAGTGTGGGCCGTGGGGCTATTACTAGGCTTCTCCCGAGATGGGGCGGGGGGCGCTGGTACAGGAGTTGATATATCCATAGGTAGAGCCATGGGTGCCGGTGGAGGTTGTCCAAGCACAGCAGGCTGATGAGGCGCAGCTGGGGCCGCAGGAAGAACGCCAGAAACCTCCATGGCTGGATCTGGAGGCGGTGGCGCAGGAGACGCGGCTGATGCCTGTCGAGGCAGCTCAGGCGCGGTCACTTGTGGGACATTGGTGGTGGAGGGTGGTGAAGCCCGTCTGGGGCCGGTGGACTGCCCAGTAAGCATGGGGCATTTAGCTCTTCTATGTCCCTGGCCGCGGCATCTAGAGCACCTGATCCCGGAGGTCAGGTACATGGGCCAGGCCTCGCCTTTTATTCTTATATCGAGGCGGGCAGGGATGGACTCGATGTTAATTCCGTCATGTGGGACAATAAACGCCTCTCGGCGGCCGTCGGTGTAGACGTATTTACCAGCTTTAAGCTGTTTAGGGACGATGGAAGTGACCCGCCCATAAGGTAGAAGGGCGTCGATGACGGAAGCATCCTTCACAAAGGGGAGGTTCCCTATGATTATTTTAGCAGCTCTTCTGTAGAAGGGGAAGGTCTTGAGGAGCATGCCCTCAACCTCGAGCCCTTCATTGATCAGGCGCTCCGCTAAGGCCTTGTTTTCCAGTCCCAACAGGCAGTGGCCATTCATCTTCGTGACCTGGACGACGTCACTGGTCCCTCCGACCATTTCATCGATTGCCTTGAGATAATGGTAAGGCTCGAATTCAGGGCAGTGCTCAACATAGAGACACTGCTCCTCAGTAGAAGACGCCTGCCGCGCCCTGGCCTCCACGATGTGTGTTCTCGTGGTCTTGATTTCTTGTGCCCGAGGCACCCGTTCCGTCGATGATCGTTGACGGCGGTTGGATCCAGAGCGTCTGGCGTTGCTGGAGTGTGCGGCCATTACAGGCTATTCCGCCGAGCCGCGGCGTCTCTTTTTGCCTTGGACGACGGTGAAGCCGTCCTCGGATGCAAGATTCACATCCTTTGAAGAATCCGCCCAGCTTCGTTGGGCCTTGATGGCGCCATTGAAAAGCGTATCAATCGCAAAGTCGAACGACGTCGCCGAATTTGCATCTTTACCGCCAGCCGGCGAATTTGCATAATTCTCAATTGTTCTTAAATTAATAGAACATTTGTTCTGCAAATCGAAATTTGCAGATTTCTTCCCACAGGGATGAGCTTTTGGGCCGTGCCTACCAGGCATTTTTTCGGCTTTTAAAGGGCTATCCGCCCGTATAATTTTCGGCACTGTGCCAGTTGCCATGCACCCGCCAGAGGCGAAAACGGCGGAGCTCGCGAAAGCGTGGCCGCTCGCCCGAGTGTGTGTGTGTGTGGTTATTCAAAGCTTGTGAAAATTATTCCAATAACACATGTAAACTATTATATATATTCTACTAGCGGACGTACCCGGCTTCGCCCGGGTTTTACCCGAGTAAAGGTTTGTCTAACGAATCTCTCGATAAAGTGAACATTTTTTTCCCGGTCCCTTGAAAAATACTCGATAAGTTGAATAAAATCAATATTAATTGGTTCCCTCGGTAATTGGAAGTTAAAGGAATAGTATCTTGCCTTGGAATTGTATCATTATTCTTGTATGGACGTACCCGGCTTCGCCCGTGTTTTACCCGAGTAAAGGTTTGTCTAACGAATCTCTCGATAAAGTGAACATTTTTTCCCGGTCCCTTGAAAAATACTCGAGTAGTTGAATAAAATCATTATTAATTGGTTCCCTCGGTAATTGGAAGTTAAAGGAATAGTATCTTGCCTTGGAATTGTATCATTATTCTTGTCTCAAATAAATTGCCGTGTCATCCTGAATTTTGTCTTTCCTAATTTTCTACATTACAAAGTCATCGTATCGTCATGATAATATTTAGAGCAGATTGTTGAATTATAACAGATAAATTAGAATATTTATCTTGATTATTTTAAAGCGAAAAGTTATTTCAAAAATTTTATTTGCTAGAAACCTTCCCAGTACTATACTAAATAACTTCCCAAAGTTTCTTGGCGTTCCAATGAGTGGTTTGGTCAGGCATAAAGGACAAACAGACCACACACACACACACATACATTCATTTATATATATATAGATTATTACCCGAGTAAAGGTTTGTCTAACGAATCTTTCGATAAAGTGAACATTTTTTCCCGGTCCCTTGAAAAATACTCGATAAGTTGAATAAAATCAATATTAATTGGTTCCCTCGGTAATTGGAAGTTAAAGGAATAGTATCTTGCCTTGGAATTGTATCATTATTCTTGTATGGACGTACCCGGCTTCGCCCGGGTTTTACCCGAGTATAGGTTTGTCTAACGAATCTCTCGATAAAGTGAACATTTTTTCCCGGTCCCTTGAAAAATACTCGATAAGTTGAATAAAATCATTATTAATTGGTTCCCTCGGTAATTGGAAGTTAAAGGAATAGTATCTTGCCTTGGAATTGTATCATTATTCTTGTCTCAAATAAATTGCCGTGTCATCCTGAATTTTGTCTTTCCTAATTTTCTACATTACAAAATCATCGTATCATCATGATTGTTGAATTATAACAGATAAATTAGAATATTTATCTTGATTATTTTAAAGCGAAAAGTTATTTCAAAAATTTTATTTGCTAGAAACCTTCCCAGTACTATACTAAATAACTTCCCAAAGTTTCATGGCGTTCCAATGAGTGGTTTGGTCAGGCATAAAGGACAAACAGACCACACACACACATACATTCATTTTTATATATATATAGATTATTATTATTATATGATGATGCTTATTAAAATGTATAGAACAGTATTGGTTGGATAAACGTCCACTAGAGCTCAACCCGGGCAAAGCCAGGTCTCACATTCCGCTAATATATATTATAAAGACTAATATATCATAGACAATATATTCAATCATCAACAAACACAAAATAAAATGTGCTAAGAAATAGAGCGTATGAAACCTAATCTCTGATTATGTACAAATCTAGCGATCATTTCAAACAAGGCGGGGAGTTAGTCAAATTTAAACAAAAGATTTCACAGAGAGGGCGGCTATAAAGAGGCGGGAAGCTTATTGATTGGTTGTTCCGACAATCAAACGCTGACGTCACGCCTGGCCACGGTGCCACAGAGCCAAAAGAAAAAAGGCAGACGAGTAATTAGCAGGCGACCACAGGCGGAGAGACAATTAGCTCAGCTATAAAAGTATGGGTGGAATGCCAGACCAAATTGTCACAGCGTCGCATGTGGAATACTTTTCAGAAATACTTGCGCAAAAATTTATATAATTACATCAACGCATTAATTACACTTGTCTTATAAATTTTAGAGTCCCCCCTCCCTCCCAAAGTCGGTTAAGATTCCTCGACCGTGGCCATAAATCTGAATGCGCGCCGTTTTACTGGCATCGCCTGGAGGAATTGGTTTCCGTTTTGTGGAGTTAATTTTCTCCGGCATCGCGTCCATTTCGCGCCAAATTTTAAGATGGAAAGAATTTGGACTCCGAGGGGAATGTCATATTGATTTGTCCCACTGTCGTGTTCCAGAGTTGCTGGCGATAAACTCGACTTATTGGCTGCTCCTACAATTCCTTTTTTACTAATGTCCAGCCGAGGTTAGTAATTACTTTACTCCGAGGTTGTGCCTCTTTTGTTTAAAGTAAATACTACGTTCTTTGATTTCTACTTTGGGAACGTGCTCTAGCTATCTCTTAATTCTATAGAGTCTCCCTTGAGAGACCCCATAGTCTCAATACATATCTAAAACCAGTCTCTCCTGGAGATGGTCTCTTATCAGAGATTTCTGTTTCGGTTAAAAGACTCCTCATGACTTGGCCTAACATGACAGAGTCTCTGATAAGAGGCAAACTCCAATAAAGCTCGGTTTTAGCCGAGTTTTTTTTAAGGCGCTTTCTCATGACAACCAACTGTAGAAAACTCTTTGAAAAAATGAATATAAAGTAAGGTAAAGTGGTACATGGTCTCAGACATCGAGAACATTTTTCTCTCTTTTTAAATGCTATTGCATTTCAAACAAATCATAATAAATTCTTCCTTGAGAAATTTACATCTGATGAGTGTTTGACTTTCAAAAATCTCTTCAACTTGACCCAAAAGCCACCCTCGGGATCAAGTTGTCACTTATAAAATATTCTGGAAAATTTTATAGCGTCATTTGAGAAATTTTGCATTATTTCATGTCCTATATTTAAAAGGTAATAGCTCAATTTTTGTAGAGAATGTTGGTAAATGAAAAACCAGCATAATACATTCTGTGAAAAACAGTACGAAAGTAAAATTGTACTGGAACCAGGTGAATAAATTAAGAAAAAGGCATCTCCTGATCGTGCAACTAAATGTTGCTTATGGCTTGCGCCATCTGTCGGAATAAATATCAATTAATCGTTGATTTAAAATAATTCCATAATTGGTCAAATACCCATTTTTTATCAGTCAATAAAAGCTAACCACACGTCTTTGTGTTTATATTTCATATTACTTATACCGTAAAATAAACGAGAAGACTATCGACTGTTTACACAGTGGAATGTATTTCCATAGACTAAATTAATTCTTATTCGGCAGCACTGCAAGCTGAGCACATGAGTTCTCAGAACAAACCCATCTCTTTGCGATTTTCACTTGCTTCGTTAACGCTTGTAGCTATGGTCCCCACTGTGGCTATATCCCTCTGTAATGAAGCAAATTTATCGCCCATTATGATGTTTATATTGTGATTCATCCAAGAATCTTCGATGTACTGGAATCTCTCTTAACCATTGAATTGCAATGTGGCACAGAGGCACGAGAAAGGAATGTCTCTTAAAGAACGAAAAGGCGTCAGAAGACTTATTTAACGTCCGACAGTTGAGGCTGGAGAAGAATAAAGTATTTTAAGGATTCCCCAATAGTGGGAAAATTAGCAACCTCTATATCACATCCAAAAGTGATAGGAAGGGGGTCATCATCAACAATTTGGCCATAACTATTTGAACCATTCTGTAGACATGCTAGAACTCTAACAGAAAAATTCTGAAGAAAAATAAACGATTTTGTAGCGTTTCGGTCTTAGCTCTCTGTGTATATTCGCCTTACATGAGAAAATTCTAGGCTCCCTTTGTGCTTTTCTCAAATACTTGAAGATGAAGTATATTCTTATATTGCAAGAGAGAGACGCCATCGAAAAGGGAGATGACTTCTGCCATGCCGTCGTTGAGCTTGGGCATACGTCTTCTCAACAATCGTTGCTCAATATCAGCTGATTTAGTAGATTCCTTAGGACGCATATCTCAACGTTCGTGCTTCCTGAAATATGAAGTTTCTATATGCAGAGCATCGCAGCCCTTGTACATGAACAATGTAGCTTCTCGGTGGCCTAAAAAAATCTTCGAGGAGTCTCGAATTCTCGTCAGATTCAAAGAAGAGACTACGTGAAATCCTGAACTGAACTGACATCGTCGACTTCGCCTTCTTCGTATGCCAGCGCCTTGTCCGAACAGAATCTTACTAACTTCGGACTCCTGCGACTGCGCCGTCAATACAAAATTGATATAAACGTTAGATATATATGGACCCCACCAGGAGTTATAAAAGTCAACTCGCTAAAGACTTTCTCAAATCAGCTATATATCTATTCGCTAATCGTATGTATCTAATATCCCCTCCTCGAAGCTGAAGAAAACCAGAAACTGATTACGATAGAAGGTTCGACTCGCCGTCGAGAGCGCCAGTCGAAGTCGCCATCAGAGGGTAGAGGATAGCACTCCCCGCACCGACTACCCTTCCTCGCTAGACGTCGCTCTCCTCCCGTCTTCACCTATGAACACGAAATTCTCGACTCCGGAGGCCCACTAAAATTTTTCTGGCTTAAGAGCCTGAGCAGACGCCCAAAGAAAACCAACACGGACGAAGGTTTCTCAGACATCATGACTGAAGTGATCATGCGAACCTCGACGAAATTGATTAGCTTCACCTCATGGAGCATTAACAAGGTCTTTTAAGCGAAGCACAATCATCACTCTGCCAGAATCTTCCGGAGTCGCCCTCAGACTAATTAGCCTTTAAACAAAAAACTTGAGAGTTAACAGTTGCAAACTCTCATGAGCAGCTTGCGTCCTTACCTACCAGAATTATTGCCCGAGTGTTAGAAGCACGCGGACCCAGATCAATCTTCCTCTTGGAACATGCTTCTACGTTCCATCTCTATGGATCTTAAGCGGGAGTTGGAAAGATTGCCTTGCGTTAATGCAATTTTCTATTCTCGGATGGGTCGCTGTCCTTTATTGAGAAGTAGGCGTTGCAATACAAGTCGGAGACATCAGGGCATTCTCTACTTCGACGGGGTGGGAGAATTCAGTGGCCTCAGCGACGCATTCTTCGGCGTTGGGATATCCCCCTTCTGGGTAGCTTCGAAAGGATCTCCGACCACGGTTGAGTGGTCGTCTTAGCAAAGTTAGTCTTCGTGCACGTATTTAGTGCACCTTTTTTGAATACTTTCTTTTATTAGGGTAAAAACAGCAGGCTTCCTGCGATAAGTTTCTTATATGCCCGATATGAGTATTGTCCTCGTTAATGTCATTCGGACCGGATGGCATTCTCTAGGGAATATCCCATTCCTTGAAGTCGCTGATTGTCCTGAAATACATTAGTTTTGCCGATAAAGTGAAATCTACCCATCCAACATATCTATTAGGGCTGTTGGAACGAGATAACAGGAGGTTGTCTCCTTACTCAACCTGTGCTGATGGGGTTATTTCGCTTTAAACAACCCGTTCTTGTGGTGTATTGTTCAGCTTTTTCAGGTATGCAGCTCACGAAAGCTACCATTGACCAGCTGCAAGCATGGTAAGCGAAATTCTTGTGGTGAGCAATCCGAGTCCCGTTACATCTGGGAGACCTTCTAGCGTGACCAGTCTTCGAGGGTGGCAAAGACATACTAGACATCGTCGGTCAGTTCATTTCACTAGTCTGAAAGGGGTCCGGCTTCTCTACGCAACGTGACCAAAACCAATACTAGTTTATCCCCAAAGGGAAGTGGTTGTTACTTCCAGGTCTTGACATTTGAATGACACCTATAAGGAGAAGAATCCTCAGTCTCAGAGAAGGCTGTCTAAATTCAAAAACCTCTACCGTTAGCTATCGGACAGACGATTTAAAGAGGGGCATGATGATCAAGGCCGGTTGTTCCAACTAATACGCACCTAGATGCGTTCACGATGCAAAAGCTGTAGAACATGTAAGATGGTTTCGCCAAGCCCGAAAGCGCTGAGCACGGATGATATAGGTAAAGCAGGTCCATGCATACAAAGCCCTAGGCCATATCTGACAACTTCCGTTGACTCGCCCCCAGCACATCAACTCGGAGGACATATTCAACTCCCTTGACCTTCCAGGGTCAAACAGTTTCGCAAAATTCTTCGAATATTCCCATGGCCATAATTTGATTCTAGAAGGTCAAGCTGTGGTCCAAGGGAGCTATCTGTCTTAAACCGTCAGGAAGAAACTGCGATTGTTAGCAATGTATTGGCTTCGTGGACCTCCATGAAAGTGATCTGGTATCTTTACGTCCATTTATCGAGTAAGCTATATCAATAAGTTCATATTTTTATTATTGAATCGAAGGTAATAATCATATCCAGAAATACATACAAATAATGGTTACTCTCACGTCAAAATATACGCCAAAACTAAGCGCCGTCTATTGACCGTCTCCGCTAACTAACGGACTCGGATCGACATGCGACCCAGGTATGCGTTCAGAATATTCCAAAGCTGATGTTGTAGCTTTGTCACAAACCCGAATCCACTAGTTTCGGAGACGTTCAAAAGATGGCGCATAGTTTTAACATATTTTTTTGACGTGAGAGGTTTCCGTTCTTTATATAGGTCAAAATGATCCCTACAAAATTCCCATCTATATCCAGGGATCATGGAAAGATTTTTTCAGAGGCATTTAGAAATTTCAGGCACAAACTTTGGATATAAGAAATGCATTCAAATATTTCTAATCGAGAATTGCTCTTCGGCAATTAATTTACTAATATTAATTGTTAATATTGTTGCACCGGGCTGCGGTTTGGCAGATTCTTCAGTCTTGATTCTCTCCTCAGACGCGTCTTGCATCTTTCCAGAACGTGTCTCAACCATTCTACAAGGTTAAACCAGTCAATAATAAGACAACTATATATTTAGGTAGCACCTAGAATCTCTCTTTATTTATCATATCAAAGTTTAAAGCAGGTGGGGTATTTTAGTGTATCAAAATACAAATGTTTTATAGTACACAATATTTTATAGTAATAATCTGTTTTATAAAATAAATAAATATATAATTTAAATTTCAAATATATTAAAAATAATTTTTAAAATACGCGCGTTAATCATGATGCAACACTTCCCCCTCTCCAGAGGTCGTCACGTCCTCGTAAGTGACCTCATCAATTCTTTCAAAATAGGGTTTGAGTGTTGAGACATGGACAATCAATGAGTCTTGGCAAGGATTATCTTTCGACTCAATTAAGTAATTTACGTTGGATAGCTTTTTTAATATTCGATATGGGCCAAAATATTTTCGCAATAGTTTTTCACATTTTCCGATTTTCCTGACTGGTGTCCAAACTGCCATTAAATGTCCTGGTTCATAGATTCTCTCGTTATGTTTTTTTGCCATAGTTTATTTTAATTCTTTTCTGAGTCTTCTCTGTGTTGTTAATGACTACCTGTCTCGTCCTTGCTATTTTATCTAAGTAATTTTCTATATATTCGTCGTAATCGTACAGGTTACTGTCCGTTGGGATATTATCGTCTTTTAAGAGGGACATGGGTTCCCTCCCAAACAGCAGGAAAATGGAGAGTAGCCTGTAGTTTCTTGAATCGTGGAATTATACGCGTGGGTGATAAAAAGGTAGGATTTCGTCCCAGTTCTTCTGATCCATATTCACATACATGCTGATCATATTGATTAAAGTTATATTTAGCCGTTCCGTTAGTCTGGGGATGGTAGCTCGTCGTGAAACAATGTTTAATTTTGCACATTTTCATAACCTCCTTCATCACATTGCTAGTGAATTGTGAACCTCTGTCGCTGATAAGAAATCTTGGAGCCCCGTGACGTAAAAATATATGTTCGATTAAAAATGTAGAGATTTCTTTCACTGTCGCTTCTGGTACTGCCTTTGTTTCAGCATACTTGGTATAATAATCCGTCAACACAATTATCCATTTCCTTCTTCTTTTCGTTGATGGCAAGGGGCCAACAAAGTCAATTCCGATTCTTTCAAAAGGGTAGTTTGCTGGGGGAATAGATTGTAAAAGTCCAGATGGCAACTGATTTGAACCTTTCCGACCTTGGCAAAGATGGCACGTCTTTACAGATTCGGAAACATCTTTCAGCATGGAAGGCCAATAGTATTTATTTTTCAATCGGTAAGTGGTTTTGGCGACGCCCAGATGACCATTCAGCATATGGTTGTGGTATTCACTCATGATATCCTTCCTTCTCTTCTTTGGCACTACCAGCAACCATGCCCTACCTTCAGGATTTGGATTTATCTTGTAGAGACACCCATTTTCTTCTTTAAAGTTCTGTGTAATTGAACGCTTGTTTCCACTAAGATTCTCCTTAATATTTTCAATAAAATCATCCTTTTCGTCTATTATTTGATTCAGAAATAGTCTTTCATAATCTTCGTCCCATTCATTTTCTGGTAAGGGTCCTCTAGATAGACCATCAGCGTCCAGGTGTTTTTTTCCCGATTTGTGTATGATTTCGAAATATTATTCCTGAATCTTCAGTGCCCATCGTGCTATTCGACCGGTCGGATCTTTCAAATTCTTAAGCCAGCATAATGTGTGATGATCAGTGACGATTCCTTCCATATAAATAGGGCCGTAATTTTGATATTGACCACACCACAGCTAAGCATTCCTTTTCGGTGGTTGAATAATTTTGCTCAGGCTTACTTAGGGTTCGGCTCAAATTTGATATTACCTTCTCTTCGCCACCGATATTTTCAATTAGTGTTGCGCCTAAGTCGACATTAGAGGCATCTGTGTGAATGCAGGTGGCTGCATTTGGATCAAAGTGACCTAAAATTAGCGGATTTATAAGAGCTCTTTTAAGGTTTTGGAACGCTTCTTCCTGTTTTCCTGTCCAGATAAATTGCGCATTTTTTTCTGATGAGACTGGTCAATGGGTCAGCGATCAATGAGAAATCTTCAATGCATTTTCTATAATATGAGCACATTCCTAGGAATTATTGCACTTCTTTGGCCTTCTTGGGCTGATGAAAATCTCTTACGGCTTTGATATTATATTCGGCAGGTTTTATACCCTCTTGGTTGGTTATATGACCAAGAATCTCAAGTTCCTCGAAAGCAAATCTGCATTTCTTGGCGTTCAGTTTTAAATTAGATTCGCTGTAGCATCTGAGAACAGTTTCAAGTCTTTTAATGTGGGTTGGAAAGTCCGAGCTGTATATAATCACATCGTCCAGGGAGCAAAGGCAAATCTGCCATCTCAGATTTCCGAGGACATTGTCCATGTTCCTCTCAAAAGTAGCAGGGGCGTTGCATAGACCGAAGGGCATTACGTTGAATTCATATAACCCATGTGCCGTAGTGAAAGCCGTCTTCTCTTTGTCTCTCTCTTCAATTTCGACTTGCCAATATCCCGATTTGAGATCTATTTCTGAGAAGTACTTGGATCCTTGCAGAGTATCCATTACATCATCAATTCTTGGGATTGGATAAACATCCTTCACTGTTACTTCATTTAATTTCCTGTAGTCCACACAAAATCTGTATTTGCCATCTCGTTTTTTGACCAATATAACGGGAAAGGACCAGGGACTTGAAGATTGTGTGTGTGTGTCTAAATATTCCTTCTTCTAGCATCTCGTCTATTTGATCCTTTATGATGGTTCGTTCCTTAGCGCTTACCCAGTAAGGCTCGTGCTTTATCGGTTTTGCGTCTTCTGTATGAATCTGATGTTTTGCCAAATTGGTCCTGCCTAACCTCGATGAGAACAAATCAGTATACTTGGCCAAAATTTGTTTTAACCTCTCTTGTTCTTTAAATGATAAATTTTTGTTTATTTGAAATTGTATTTCGTCATTTTCCTTCTGCTTCTCTATATTTTCTATAAAATTCACCTCTGCAGGAAGACTTCCATAAGCCAATGTTTGGTCTTTCATGATTTTTAAAGGTCGAGGATAAGGGTTCGTTATCCAGATATGGTTTTTTTATCCGTGACAGTAAGCAAACTTCTTGCCAATCGAAGACCATTTGTTTGAGTCATTCTTTTGTTCTATTCGATGACATATTCGCCATCCTCTGCTTCTATTGAGGCACTAATAAATTTAATAGATAGTTCAGGTATATATATATATATATAGGGTATCTGTAGTACTCTTTATTTTTTTTAGATCATAATTGCTTACCTCATGATTACTCGTCAAATTATATTTTATTGTTTCCCGTTTACAATCAATTTTAGCATTCATTTTTTAAAGGAAATCTCGTCCAAGAATAAGAGTTCGTAGATGCTCGTCCATTACTACAAATTCGTGGGATAATTCAGTGTCATCAATTTTTAAATATAAAATAATGCTACCTACCATATCTAATTTTTTCCCATCGGGTCCTGAACACGTTTTAGTGAGACTATTTATTTCACGGCCAGCAAAAAGTGATGTTCTTAGGTCGACCACTGAAAGATCGGCGCCTGTATCAATCAAAGCTTCGCATAACCCTATCTTGTCCACATTAATATAAATTTTGTACCTAGGTTCCAACTTTCTAATTCCATTTATGGTCGACTTGCTTTGATTGAAGGAATCAGGCGCGACACTTAGTTTAAATCTTCCAACACGGAATATCTATTCCGTGTAGGAATATTCGTTCGTGTGTCATTGCAAATATCCGCATAGAGGCGAGGCCGTGTATAATCTTTTCTTTCGTCCGTTTGAAGATTTCCTCCTCTACGATCCTCACAAACTTGACCCTACAATAACGCGCAATGTGTCCTGGCCTATTGCACTTAAAGCATATAGGTCTTCCGTCCTCCGTTCTGCTTTTGTTTGTAGCTGGACTCTTGTTGTAGACTTTATTTTGGTGGGTCTGTCTCTGCGTGAAACTTGAATTTGCATAGGTAGGTCGTCCAGCGGGATAGACCTGGGGGGAGGGGTTGGCCTGGTATTGTCTTGGAGCAGGAACCTGGGGCTTGAAGGTGTTCTGGTGTGGTCTTCTGAACGACGGAGCATTCTTCCATTGCTCTTGATGATGGGGACGAGGAGAGCGTGGTACATTATGAAGAGCCTTTGACTTTTCTACACGTTCTTGATAATTATTTTCAAACAAATCCATCTTTTTACACAATCTTAGGAGTTCGTTGGTATTCTTGGGAGGGTTTAAGTAGAGGGCAAAATAGTATTCTTTCTTCAACCCTCCGATAACCCAATTTATTTTAATCTCTTCTTCCATTTGGGAGTCGACTTTGTTGCACAGAACCAGGATATCCTCTGCAAACCTGATTGCAGGTTCATTTCACTAATGTTTTCTGTTTAGTCTCATTTTCCTTTCTTCTTTTTTGGCGTCTGAGGCAAAATCCTGAATAAGGCGGCTCTTGAAATGTTCCCAGCTGGTAAAACATATCTTGTTTAGGTCCAGCCAGGTTTTGGCGCTACCAATCATATTCATGGCTGCATAGCGAGAAATAATATATTCTGCCCAGTGCTACAGGAAGCCAATTTCTTCAAGAGACTCAATCCATGGGCGAGGGTCTTCTGTTCCATTATACTTGGGGATGTCGATGTTGGGGTTCAAGACAACTGGGTCGGCACGTGCATCTCGACCAATTGTTGCACCGGGCTGCGGTTTGGCAGATTCTTCAGTCTTGATTCTCTCCTCGGACGCGTCTTGCATCTTTCCAGAACGTGTCTCAACCCTTCTACAAGGTTAAACCAGTCAATAATAAGACAACTATATATTTGAGTAGCACCTAGAATCTCTCTTTATTTATCATATCAAAGTTTTAAGCAGGTGGGGTATTTTAGTGTATCAAAATACAAATGTTTTATAGTACATAATATTTTATTGTAAAAATCTGTTTTATAAAATAAATAAATATATAATTTGAATTTTAAATATATTATAAATAATTTTTAAAATACGCGCATTTATCATGATGCAACAATATTAATGTATTCATTTGCTATATATATTTATGGCGCGTTATTGCCTTAGAATAATTTAAGCATAACAAGCCTTGTCCTTATTGTTTGCGGAAGAGCATTGCTTGAGTCAAATATTATATATAATTCTACTGTTCCAAAAGCTTATGTCTATAGTTTGCTTTATTACCATTTCTGAGATTCCACCCTTCATTGTAGCAGATATATAAGCAGAATGATCCAGTTCAGTATTAGAGCTCTAACACCAAAATCCTTTTCTCTGTGGCTGCTGAATTTAAACTATATTGTATTTATTAAAATGATAACAACAAATATATACGAGGTGTGTTCAAAAGGTATCGCGACTTTTGAATTTTCGCGGGTTACGTATATTCGAATTTCGATCTTTTTGAGGCTTTATGTTGGTACTCATGTCTCTCACTTATGCCGACAAGCTCGGCCATTTTGAATATTCACTTAATTGTTGACAGCTGCTTTGCTTGCAGTCGCAGTGCTTGCTCTTCGATTTTTACCTATTAAAAAAAATGGATCAATGAACCTGTATCAAATTTTGTGTGAAAAACGAAATTAAGTGCGCGGATGCATTCCGAATGTTGACTGTGGCATACGGAGAAGCTACCTTGGACCGAAGCAACGTTTATCGGTGGTACAAAATGTTCTCAGAAGGCCGAGAAGATGTGAAGGACGAAGAGCGTGCCGGACGCCCGAGCACGTCAACAACAGACGAAAAAATTAATGAAGTGGAGAAAATGATATTGGCCAATCGTCGAATCACCGTTAGAGAAGTTGCTGAGGACCTAAACATATCGATTGGCTCGTGCCATTCGATTTTTATCAATGATTTGGGCATGAGACGGGTCGCCGCGAAATTCGTACCAAAATTGCTCAATTGCGACCAAAAACAGCATCGCATGAACATTGCTAATGAGATGTTGGACTCTGTCCGCGACGACCCAAATTTGATCCAGAGGGTCATAACTGGTGACGAAGCGTGGGTTTATCGTTATGACGTGGAAATCAAAGCTCAATCATCTCAATGGAAGTTGCCGCACGAACCAAGACCGAAATAAGCGCGCCAAGTTCGGTCGAATGTGAAAGTTTTGCTGACAGTTTTCTTCGATTGCAGGGGCGTGGTGCATCATGAGTTCTTGCCACAGGGTAGAACGGTCAATAAAGAATATTACCTGCAAGTTATGCGCAATTTGCGCGAAGCAATCCGCCAGAAACGCCCGGATTTGTGGAAGAACAAAAATTGGCTTTTGCACCACGATAACGCCCCTGCTCACACATCGTTGCTTGTGCGCGACCTTTTGGCCAAAAACAACACACTAATGATGCCGCAGCCACCGTATTCCCCAGATCTGCCCCCCTGTGACTTTTTTTTGTTCCCTAAACTGAAGAGGCCCATGAAAGGACGACGTTACGCTACGCTTGACGAGATAAAGACGGCATCGAAGGAGGAGCTGAAAAGATTTTAAAACAATTATTTTTTGAAGTGCTTCGAAGATTGGAAAACCCGTTGGCACAAGTGTATAATATCTCATGGGGATTACTCTGAATGGGACAAAATAGGTATTCATGAATAAATAAATAATTTTTGAAAAAACACAAAAGTCGCGATACCTTTTGAACACACCTCGTATACATATTTTTCTAATTTTTTTTCACATGATAAACGTATTTACGTAATTTTGGCATATAATACCCATTTCTCGGTTTCTCAAGAAGCCTCTGGGACCAAAAATGTATTTGATCGCAGTGGTACAGCCTACTCCACGCTGACGAGCGCCAGCAGCGCGAAACGCGTTCGTGAATGGGCTTTTCTTGATTTATAAAGAATATGGGTTGGTTAATATCAGGGAACAGGCTAAATCAACGTTTATTTGATTTCAGTTCCACTAGATGGCGCTTTGTCGTCTAAAAATCACATGTGCTCCTTGTCAGGATATGCCTTCATATTTTTAATACTACTCTGATCAAAAAGTTACGATACTTTGCTCATAAAATCCTGAAAATTCAATAAATTTTATCCCGGTTTGTGGCAAACGCAAGCGTCTACCTTGGCTTGGAGACCTGCCAATTTTCAAATATCACGCGCCACAACAGCGCGAGCAGCGGCTGTTCGAAGTGAAGCCATTTTGCCCGTGCTTCGATTTCGTTAGTCACCGAAATGGAGGATCAACGAATTTGCATCATGTTCTGTGTGAAAAACGGATTCAAGGGTGCCGAAATCTTTTGGATGTTGCAAACAGCCTATGGGGATGCCGTCATGAGCCGAAGACGAGTTTTCAAGTGGTACAAGCGCTTCAAGGAGGGTCGGGAAGAGACCGCCGACAACGAGCGTTCCGGGAGACCGTCCACATCAACCACGCCTGAAAAAGTGGACAAGGTGTTGGAACTGGTGCGTGAAGACCGACGAATAACTGTCAGGTAGGTCGCCGAAGAAGCAGGGATATCATTCAGGTCGACTCAATCGATAATGAAGGACATTTTGGGAGTGAGAAGACTCAACGCCGTTCTCGTTCCCAAAGATTTGACTTTTAATCAAAAGAACTCCCGAAAACAAACGGCCAGTCTCAATCTCGAAGCGACAACCGACTACCCCGAATTGCTGAAGAGGGTCATTACTGGAGACGAAACATGGATTTACGGCTTTGATTCGGAAACTACCCAACAGGCATCGGAGTGGCGCTTCAAAAATGAGCCGAGACCAAAGAAAGCGAGGAAGGCTCCCAGCAAAGTCAAGGTCATGTTGACGGTGTTCTTCGACTACCAGGGCATCGTTCATCATGAATTGCAACAACAAGGCTCTACAATAACTGCTGACTCCTACCTGGGAGTTTTGAGGCGATTGAGGGAAGCGATCAGGCAGAAACGGCCGGAGCTGTGGAGGAGCAAGTCGTGGATCCTCCACCACGCTAACGCGCCGGCGCACACAGCCCTCAAAATCTCGAAGTTCCTGCAGGACCATTCAACCTCTGTGTTCCCCCAACCCCCCTACAGTCCCGATTTGGCCCCCTGCGACTTCTTCCTCTTTGGAAAGCTCAAAAAAAAGTTAAAGGGTAGGAAATTTCAGAGCATAGAAAAGATCAAAGTGGAATCGAAGAAGGCCATGAAGGCGATCCCGAAAACAGACTACCAGAGGTGTTTTGCCGACTGGAAAAAAAAGGTGGCTGAAGTGCATCGCGGCCAACGGGAACTACTTTGAAGGGGACAATTTGAATTTGGTAGAATAATAAGGTTTTTTTTTTTTTATTTATGAGCAAAGTATCGAAACTTTTTGATCAGAGTAGTATATAGCACCTGACCCACTTATCTTTTTCTGTATTCAGGAATTTTAACAATTCCTAGAAATACACTCAATAACAAAAAATTCGATGCATCAAGAAATAGTTGTCAGATTGGGACAAAAATTGGTGTATGTAAATAATACGTATAAGGAAAAAACGATCAAAATTTCAGAACAATAAATTGTTTTATTCCAGAATTATTTCGTCACAAATTGAGAAAGTCAATATGTCGTTGGACCCCCACTGCCTTGGATGTAGGTTGCCACCCGTCGTGTCTTAACTGATAAAGATTCCGGAAGATGTGCTGCGGGATTTCTTGCCAAATTGTCTCCAACTGTCGGGCTAAATAGTCAACATTCCGGGATGGTTGCAATCGCCTTCCCATCACGTCCCAGATGGACTTTATGGGTGAGAGATCAGGCGACCTTACTGGCCACGGAAGAGTTCGGCAAGATTTAAGACATAGTAACACGTGCCGTGTGTGGCTGGGCATCATTTTGTTGAAATGTAAACCCGGGTGAGGTGGGGAGAACGGAAACAAAAAGAACGTAGAATGTCATCTACGTACCGTTGTGCTGTCAGGATGTCAAGAATGACTACCAATGGGATCCTGCTATCAAATGAAATGGCACATCAGACCATAACCCCGTGTTGTGGACCTGCGTAGTGTTAGAAAGTAAGGCCAGAATCCACACGCTGCCCAGGACGTCTCTAGACACGTTTGCGACGGTCTTCAGGATACAGGTAGAAACCTGACTCGCCACTAAAGACTATACGTCCCCAGTCAGCGCAGTTCCAAGTTGATCGCTCCCGACACCATTGTAGTCGGACTTGTAACATTGTGAGGGTTAGGCATCGTAACGGTCGGTGAACTCTTAGATTCCACTCTCTCAGACGTCTGCCGATGATCATTTTAAAGACTTGTGTGCCGTTAAACGTTGGTAGATAACGTCAAATCCAGCATTCGACAGTCTGACTTCTGACAATCGCTCTGTCCTCCCGTTTTGTTGTGTTCCTAGGTCGAACGCTGCCATCCTGACTTTAATTTCTCCCGTTATTGACCCACTTTTTCTATAATTGTCTAATAGCCGTCTAAGTTCGACACAGGTTTCGCGAGATTAATCGATTTTACCAACCAGTCTCTTTCAATCCAATGGTATACCTCTTTCAAACTTTGTCATATGTTCGTATTGAGCAGATTTTTACGGCGAGGCATTGATACAGTATATATACAAATAGACTTACTGCAAAAAATATTGTCATTTTGAAAATAAGATCGTGCCACACTGAATATTGAATCTAGAATACTCGTACTGGATAAACATATCAGATTCGCTGAAGCTCTTGTTTTGCATAAATCGGCGACCAAATTTCAAACATTTGCATGTTTGGTTGAAACGTCTTTGATTACGTATTTTCATATACTGTGTAAATCGGACAACTCCTTCTTGGTGCGTCGATTTTGGTGTTATAAAGTGTATTTTATATGGGCGCGCGGCGCGCTTACACCTTATAATTGATTTAATTGTAGCGAGCAAAGAAACAATTACCAGTTGTTTAGCTTATCTCACCAAGCTGTTTTAACAAAAAATCAGCATGATGTTCTCTAACGGCCCTGCTTATCATCAGTTAGTGTCCAGCAAGATATTTTAGCAACAAATCAGCATGACGTTTTCTAACGGCCCTGCTTATCATCAGATAGTGTCCAGCAAGATGTTTTTGTCCCGGTAATCTGTCTGATTACAGCGCGTCGTGAGGACAAAAAACTGCATTTTGTCGTCGCGTTCTACATTCTCTGGGGTTCCGGTCCCCTAATGACTTCCCCTTATGGCCGGCGATTACAACATCGCTGGAATTGGGGTTTATTTGGTCCTTTTTTTATTTAGAGATACATCCTGTGTGTACCCCTCTCTTCTTCTACCTCTTTCTTACATTCACTGGTAGGTTGACATCAAGGAAAATAACCAAGAAATTGGTGTTTTTTTTTATATTTCTGAAGGTGTTCATTAAAGAGAGAGAGAGAAAATTTGCATATATTACATATTGAACTAGGTATATGTAAACACAAAATAAAATACGAAGTTTAATTTTCTGTTAAATGATCATTTTCGGACATTCATGTATAAATAGACTTTGCGTATGAATGAAGAGTGATAAATCACCTATTTGAACAAATTTTGAACGATCAATATATTTTCAATTATTTATATTAATTCAATTAAAACATTTTGTTTTCGTTATACATATAAAGGTTCTATTTAAACTAAATCCTTAAACACATCAACCTTTTCTACTTTATTTAGCAAGGTTTCGAATTAAATCCTTTCATGAATTTTCTCTTGATAGAGTGATAGAGGTCACCGAACCTTTGTAAAAAAAAGTAGAAAAGGTGTATGCGTTTGAATTGGTATAAATAGTGACTTTATATATTTATTTAGAAGAGTTTTTATCATTGTTATAGTTAAACTCATCTGACATATTATTTCTTCATAAGTTATTTTTCACCATATTCAAGAAAGGTTTAAAGCTTTTGGTGTGGTCTTTTTCTCAATTAAAGGTTTTTATTATTGCTAACTCTTTCTGAAATGGAATATTTTGGTGTGCTTGGTCTATCTCTGATGGACTCTCTATAACGTTTTGTCAGTTTATTTAAATTGACTGTTTTATTATTGGGCTCGATTGGACTTATTTCGCTGAATATTTTGAAATTTCTTGGTGTGTGAATTTAATTAAGAAATTACGGAACTAAACCTTTTTGTGTGTGGAGGTAGCATATACATATTCACAAATTAGAACCTCTCTGTGAAGGACAGCACTTAGTTTCCGAGTCAAAGTGTTCTTTAGGGAGAGATATCATTTTGCCGGAGAGTTGCTAGTCAATGAAAATGGTCATTTGGATGATATGAAAACTGTCCTTTGTAGAGAGGTGTCCTTCATGGAGGTTCTACTGTATTCCAAATTGTAAGAAATACTTCTTTTATGAAAATTCGAAACTATTATAGGCGCGTTCGATACTTTTTGATATTAAACAATTTCTTCTACCCGTACTGCAATGAAAAAATTAATGGGAGGGCCTGGCTCATTATTGTAGATCGTAGATTAAACTGGTGAAACCGCTGGGAGGGTTCACTACTGATGAGCCAGGTCCTCCCAATAATTTTTCCATTACAGTAAGGGCAGTAGAAATTGTTTAATTTTTAAAAGAATCATACGCGTCTATAATAATTTTCAATTTTACTAACAGATGGCGCGCTAATGCATCATTAAATACTTATTTTGTTCGTGATAAAATTCTTTGAGTAGAAAATAAAAAGTGGCAGGTTGTGGGGAAGATAAGCTATTAGGAAGGATCGTCCTTTTAACTCTTGGTTTGCTCTCAATACTAAATTTGTAACGGCGCTTTTTAAGAGAAGGTTGAAAATTTCTTCAGAAGGACGAAAACGGGGCATGGAAGCCTTGGAAAAGAATATTGGCAAAGGTTGACACACACACACACACACATACAGCTTTATTAAGACCATGGTCTTATACAGATTCTCACCGCAGGTAGGAAGCATAGAACCAAAGGTTGATATATATAGAGGTAATATAACTAAATTCACTTAGTTAAACTATTCCTAACAATTCGTTCTACAATGGTCACCTGGTGAATCACGAAAACAATTAAGGGCGCTCCATTGTTGTGTAAGTGTAAAAAATAGAGAGGGGAAAAACCACAACAATTCAAGCTCTAAGTTTTTTTAGACACCATGTTGCAAGTTTCCAATCAAGTGGTTTTATAGAAGGACGTAGCAAGAAAGATATTTTCTATCTACCTTCTTATAAAATAATCAAAGATGGGGACAGATTTATTCCAAGGAAGTGCCTTTGTACTTTAGGTTAGCAAGTTCATTTTTCCGCAATAACCTTCCTAACCTACAGCACACTTCCATCTGAGCTACACTTTAATAATACTTGAAGTAGGAATTAAATAGCAATACAAATAAAAAGGTCAATCTGTTAATTTTATACTCATGGGCACACAAAACTAAAGGAAGTCGAAAGTTTTTGATCGCCGGTCGTCTCTCTCTTTTTTTTTTTATATGAAGGAGACAGGCAATTTTGTTCACACTTGGTTATCTCGTGTGTCATCAATAAAGGTTACTGTAATATCTTTCAGAGTTATTGTCTGAACCCCGATATACAAGATAAAAGGTACAACCTTCTTAAGTTTTGTCCGTTAGTGTATATATGAAGTTATATAGAATATTTTAATTAAAAATATATATTTATATATATAACATAAAGTTGCTGAAGGAAGATATTCATGTCCCAAAGCGGCACACCCTTCCCTGGCCTGTAGTAAATCGGAAAAATGTAGCAGCTTGAGTACCTTTTTTGAAAATGAATCTATTTAATAACTCCTCCTCCTGTAGGATGTTATAAAATGTAACCCCATCCCCGTAATGATGTAGGACATAGCTTCAGACCATGGTATACAGGTTGGCTTCTGTATGAATTTGCCAAAGCTTATGTTGTTGTCCCTTCTTTATCACCAACAGCAGGTTCTGTACTGGGACCAACATAGGTTGTTTTAATGATTTTTAAATAAAAATACATTTCAATATATTCTAATGAAATCAATAAAACATCAAGGACTAAGTTTCTTGTAAAATTTTATTTCTCTATCTTTCGGGTTAACAAGCCCTTCAACAGGAACAACTAGGAATATAACTTCTAGTTGCTCCTGTTGAAGGGAATGTTAACCCGAAATCTAGAAAAATAAAATTATACAAGAAACTTATTCCTTGATGTTTTATTGGTTTTATTAAATTATAAGTCGAGGGAAGAACGTTTATATGTTTCACCGACTCTTGTAAATGGTGCGTAAAGTCTAGTACCAACTCCCATCAACCAGTATGTACACCGCGGCATGATCCTGTATACTCGAGGTTATTCAACCGCAGAATGTCAGTATGTAAGAAGGATTCTCGACAAAAAGTTGTCTTCTCCGCAGGACAAATAGGGCCAGCGAAGGGCGTTCCGTCTCCCGCCCTACATTAACGAGGCAGCACGTGGCTCCGCCAAGGGGCCAGAATAGGAACAATAAGGGGAGCTGCTGTGGACGCGCCCATGATAGTCCTGGTCCATCTCCACAATTATCCCGCAGTAACAAGGCCAACGACCTGGATGGTGATTCAGGACTCTGGCATTTGTCTCCATGCACCGCATTTGACGGATGTATGCTACATCTCCTTAGTGAAGATTCCTGCTGCCAAGACTGGAATCAATGATGTGACATCGTCTTCTCTGTAGCAATAATTAGTTTTAAAGGGAAATTTTGATTTTTTTCTTTAGGTGCTCAGAAGTCATTTCAAAGATATACCACCTGACTGAGAAATATTTTAAGAATCTTCTATTTTTTAAATGAAATTCTAAAATATTTATTGAATTTGTAGTTTCACTAATGAAATGTAATCAGTTTCATCTAGCACCCATGACCTTGGGATCGTAAGTACCAGAGGCCTAATATTTGAAGTAAGTACGTCGGAAGCAGTCGCATCTTGCCTAGCGGTAAACCACGTCGATAGCATGAAGCGATTGCTCGAAGACTATTTTCTGTTGTTCAGTATCTTTCAACCTTTTTATATGTATGGCCAAAGTGCTAGCAAGTAGCGAATCTCGCCAAAACCTGCTGGCAATATACCTATCATATCTCAGGCATCCTTTATATCCAGTTATTACAGAATAGCACACCCTTTGGATAAGAGTTAAATGTTATTTTCAAGAGTTAGCCAACTTACACCAACACAATCGATTTTAATCAAGGCCATATCAAGTTGTGTGCGTGATTGTTTGATCAGGCTGTAAATAATTTTACAAAGCAGCAAGTAGAAAAAACATTTCAATCTATTGCTTCTCCATCCAATTCATGACAGTGGTGAAACACTGTGAGGCCTTCGTGCTAGCCGGCAATTAAACTGTGGAGCTGGTGAATGGAGAACACCTCGTTGTTATAAATCAGAATTGTATCTACAGTATCAACTACTACTATAGGATACGCAGTCATTTTACCCTGGGATATTTGCTGCTTTATTTTTTTTTCTTGCTTTTTTTAATCCTGTGTATTGAGAATCTATATAAGATTATGATCTTAATAAAGGCTTTGGTGTGTGATAGGAATATGACAATTACGGTCTCTCGAACCTATAATGCTTGGTTGTACGCCAACTTGTGGAAGTTCTCTCATCTGATTTATATAGTGGTTTATATAGTGAAGAAAAATATATTCCCCAATTCATTCTCTTTTATATGTTAAGTGCACTATTTGTATAAAAGTGAGAAAAGCGAACCATATTTCCATTATTTAAAAGTTAAGTCGAAGAGGATGATATTCAAAATATATAATTTAAAGCAACAAATGTTACTTAAGGTAATAGCTTTTTTAACCAAACTATATTCCTGTGTAGGTTGTGTTATTCTATACCTACACACGTTTTCTTAAATTCAGACACCAATCAAGGAACCTCGATGTAAAGAAAAAAATTACATCCATATCTAAAGATTAAAAAAAGATCGGAAAAAAATCTCTCTCAATTAGTGTCAGGTAAATAGTGAAAAAGACGAAGACGGTTAGAAGTTAGATAGCATCGGATTTGTCCTGTTTTTCAAATCAAAGATACGGAAACGTTTTTTGGTGCCGATTAGATCGGCATCTTCAGAACAGTGTTCTAGAAATCATTCAACCCTATTGCGGACGTGTGGAACAGAGGTCAGTCAGCATTAGTACATAGTATAATACACCGCTCCAATATTCCATTGATTTGTAGAACATGATTCAATTTTACTCTTGCCATTTAAAGTTTATATAGCAAGTGATATTTATATAATATTATTTTTAATATCAACACCTGACCCACTTATCTTTTATTTTTTTTCGATTGTTTTTTTTTCATAATATTATATATAGTATATAATATTTGATATACATATTCAATATAACTCTGCGGATATAAATCTAATTTCAATGCACAAATAAGTTGGGGGGAGAATAACCAGCCAGGTATAACAGGTATTTGGGGAAAATCTGGGTATAGATTTGTACCCCCCCCCCCCCGTCTCATAATTTGAAATCTGCGATAAACGTGGTCCATATCACGTAAAAGCGCGGTAAGATCTGAATCGTTTACAGCTTTAAAAATTCATTAACTTGTTTCAATTATTAGGGGGAAGTATCCTTCGAATCAAAAGGTTCGGCGAACATACTTGTACAAATTTTACGAATCTGATTTGTATGAGTTATGGATAATCATACCCAATACACCATTCTCTAGATGTGAACGAGCCCCGAAGTACAATATCCAGCATCTTGAATACGTTTCCGTGTGATCTCGTAGAAAAACGGTTATCGGAGAGAAATTCTAAGTTCCAGTGAAAGCCAGTATCAATCGTCTGGGGACGATGTTCAAGAGCAAAGACGGAATTTAAGTCCGAAATGTTACAAGAATGCTGAGAGAATCCCATAGTTAACATATAAATTAAGGAAGAAATTAGGATTTAAATAAAGGAGGAGAAGGCAATTCTATTACCCAACGAAAGACTGATGCACCAGTTTCCAGATCATTCTGGACTATGAGTCATATTTCACCCTTTACTACTCCTGGATCAACAGATGACTTCGCACACCCGATCCGTCTTCTGCTGACGACGCCAAATTAATCCTCGTAAAAAATTATAAAAGTCCTGGTGTGGATTCATATCGGTCCACGTGGACTCAGTCATTCATTAATCCAAAATTTAGAGTACGACATCATTGCTGAACAATACAGGACTAAGCCTCAAGAACAAGCTGATTTCTTAAATCAATCATATCTAAAAGAACGATGGCTACGTAATATATGTCCATACTAATTCAAAATCCATTACGCCCCAGATGGTTACTTAATACCCTGAAGCCGAAACGTCGTTTTTGTGACTAAGAATGACAGCGCAGCTAACGTCCCATAAATCCATTGCATTAAAGACTTTTGGTCATACCTCAATCGCCGGTGTGCTCAAAAGTCTCATAAACCTAGAGATCAACTCATCAAACAGACCTATAATTACTTATGCAACGTAGGTGATGTAAAGCAGCTAGCGATGGATACCTAGAGGAGACTCGACCTTGCTCGATGTCGATAGGGAATTGAAGATAAAGAACTCATATAGCATTCAGTATTCGTTGATCTTTAAAATAAGCTATTTATTTCTTTAAATTCATTAAGAAATGTTATTAATTAATAATTTTGTATATGTTTTTCTTATTATATATTGGTATAAGGGAAATATCATTTTAAAATATGTCCAGATATTTTACGAACACCAGTTATATCTTAAAGTACTCGCAAATTTCGTCACGCAATGGTCTTCTGTTAGCTTAAGACTTTGTAAAGAAACGGATGCATTTCTGTGAAATATTAAGCTCTCTCCTGCGCATGATTTTCAAGATATTTCACGGATAAATACTCTTTTTTTAATCTCTAGAAGCCCTTGGTTTCCTCTGTCGTGTATCTATCGTAGTTGAACTTCGAACAATACATTTTTTAAAGAACAAAGACTTTGTACGTTTCGCATTTCCCCTGCCGTTGTTTTGCTTCTTTAAAATATTCTTTTAAGTAATGGAGCCCAAAAGTAATCAAACATCAAATATTCAATCTATTAGTCTATTTCATAAAGAGAAGAATTGGAAGTTGTTAAAGAGGGAACTTTTTCTCTCAAAATAGTCCAATATATTTTTGGCGTATTTATAAAAGCCATAGCTGTTAAAATTGGTGTAGTGGAGGACATTTATATATATGGTCTCATATTTCTTAATCAACTCCGAGAAAATGTAAAATAAGCCTCGAAATTTACGTATATTCAATTTTCATAATTAAATATCTCCTATATATGTATGTGCGTAGTTTCACTCTCGAAATATTTACGAATCTGTTTGGAATGTTCTCTGAAAAGGGCGAGAGTTCTAGGAAGAGGGCGGTGTCCTCAAATGACCGTGGAGACATTAGACAAAAATTGGGCTGTTGACACCCCCTAGGACCTGAGGCAATTGGACTTTTCCGCGTCTAGTAATTTACAACAAAAAATGCGATGATGCTAGGTTTTAAATAACCATTTCATGTCGACATTGGAAGGAATAAAAAAAGACATACATTTTTTTCTCTTGAAAATCCTTATAGTATGTTGAAGTCATAGTGAAAGATATTGACATTTGATTATTGTTCTTTAGAAACAATAATATTTCTAATTCTTATTGAATAGCCAAATATAAAGACTTCTAACATTTACAATTGTAAATGATATAAAGGGTCAAAAGGAATAGCAATTTCTAAAACTCCTTTGAGAGAACTTTGACCTAAGTCACACTTTTTAAGACTCACAACCGTGATATTGTTTTTATCTTCACTCTTCTATATAATACGCTGAATTCAGTTTTATATTTTCAAAAATACAAATAAAATTGAGAAAGTGTCTTTTGGATATTCAATATCATTCGATCTTAGAAAAATTATGCTTAAGTAGAAAACCTAAAGATGTGAAACATAAATGTTTTTATTATACCTTATACTCACTCCGGACCACATATACAGTTGCCCGGCCATCCTTGCATCCCTCTATATGGCAGACATCAATCCAGAAGAGGACATCCATACGGAGAAGGAACCTCAGTTGGCCGGTATTGTGATCAGGGTTCACGGACCGATCTGATATACTCCATGAACATGACACCACCACCCCCATTATATCTCATAATGAATAAATTGTGAAACATTTTAACGTTTAATTTTCTTTTTATAAATTATAAATACCTGATTGCCTGCTCCCCTGAAATAGTCGGGACGGGAATTTCCCAAATGAAAAGATTAAAACATTGAGGTATGTTTGATCATTCAAATTTTTAGCTGTTTCCTTGTGATGTAATGTCGCAGGTATAGCATTTCTTCAACAGAAAATTTTCTTGCAATCTGTGTATGAGCTAAAATATATAAGAGGGCTTAGATTATAAATTGAATTCTCTCAGCAGATTAGTCACATTAATCTTCAATTCTACTACTGTATTGTAGCTTATATATCGTATTTCTACGCTAGAGGGTGCTTTTTCCCGTCTTCACACCAGTTTTGGAGGTTGTGCACATTTATCTTTCTCAAGACTTCTTTAGCAAGGTGGTTAAATATGAGAGAAGATTATCACATACTATAAAATGTTTCCCTTGATTTATTTTCGCATCTTTAAACAAGACCTTAGATTTCTGAGCTAATGATGGTCTTAGAATTTAGTTTTTAAGAAGATGTGTGAGGTTATCTCTTATCTCAAGTTTTGTCAAGTTGTGTTGATTCGTTCATTCAATTTTAAATACTCGATAACAAAAATGGGTATTACGAGAATAAAAGTGCGAGAATATACGTGTATTAGGAGATCGTATTACGAGCTCTCAAACTTCACGGTCCTTACACCAGTCGAAGAACCTTAAGCCCCGAGAATTCGTGAAACCCGGTATTTCAATAAAAAAAACTTCACGCCTTCGCACTTTTCTTGTACTATATAATCTAAGAAATTATTCCTAACAACAAATATTCTTAAAATAATCCTAAAATTTGAAACACGCTATATTAATAAGGATTAATTACAATAAATTTATTATAATATATCTTTATTGATGTGCTCTAACAACAAAAATGTTTAACCTCAAATTTCACAGCATTTTGTTACAGAATCCAAAATTTTAATTACCCCATCACCATAACTTATCGAAATTCCAATTTCTGTTTCACATATACACGCAAACAATTTTTCAACAATTTCACGCTATATAAGACTATTGTTCTTTTTTTTAGCCACAATTTTTCAACAATTTCACGCTATATAAGACTATTGTTCTTTTTTTTAGCCACAATTTTTCCTCTCTTTCTTTGTATTAACCTTTTATCAGAACACTCCGTTATATAAAAAGAGGAATAAATCTGTTTTAATACCCATATTGTCTATTAAAATATGGGAGAAAAATTACAAAAACTATAACAAGACTTAGAACAAAACACTATAAAGGAATGACAATACATCCAGATGGCACAAGAGCCTATAGGAGATGCAACAACTGTCCTGGTGTGGAACTAACACCTACCCACATATTCTCAAGCCCAGCAATGGCCGCAGCCTTGTAGAAAATTGACGTGGACCCAGAGCAGCAGCTTTACACACCCAAGATAGTGGACATTGCTGCTGCTGTAATAGAGATGCATGGAGACATCTGAGGCTCTTCTTTGGACACGACAGCAACAACAACAATTCAGTTGTGAATATTTTGAATAATTCTTCCTTCTTACATAAAAATATAAATAGGATATGAATTCCCCTTACTGTGTAATTGAACAATGGCAAAAATTACTCGAGACAACCCCCATTGTTGTCCCATTCTGCGGCTTATGTTTATCCCACAATTGGCTGGTTCTATTGTATCAATCTCAGTAGTAGATGTTAACTAACAGAGCGCTTACATATTTATTTATATATATAAAAATGTATGTTTGTTGGTCCGTTGGTCCGTCCGTCCGTCCGTCCGTTGGTCCGTCCGTCCGTCCGTTCGTCAGTGATAATCTTCTACATCGCTCAACCAATCGTGATGAAACTGAAACTTTGGGAAGATGTTTAGTATACTACCGAGTTGGTTTCTGGCTAATTACTCTTTAGAAATAACCTTTCGTTGCATTTTTATTTACGATAAAACGTAGATTCACTCGCAATCAGCGCCCCCTCGCGGCAGACGTATGGCCTGAAATAGCCTCGCATGAGCCTAATTGTAACGTCAAGCTTAGCCTATAGGTTAGGTACACAGCTGCGTACCCCCACAACCTAGGTTCGAGGCTCAGCGTGGGTGTTTTTTTTTCATTTCTTTTATATTATTGTAGCAAATTATTAAAAATATTATTTTATTTAAAATGTAGGCTTTTTAAAATAAAAATTAACATTAACAATTTTTTAATAATATTTGTAACAAACCTAGGTTCGAGGCTCAGCGTGGTTGTCTTTTTTTATTTTCGTTTCTTTTGTATTATTGTAGCAAGGTCTGTTTTTACAACATTATTATATTTTGATTGGTTTATTTTAAATATGTTTGTTATGAAGGCTCTATGTAATACTATTTAGAGCACATTTTACATTTTAAACACCTAAGCCCCCCTCTTTTTAATATTGTAGCAAAGTATTAAAAGTATTATTTTATTTTAGATGTTTGCCATGAAACTTTGGGAAGTTTTTTGGTATACTGTCAGGACGATTTCTGGCGAATTATTTTAGAATAATATTTATAACAATAATTATAGCGAAATTAAGACATAGTGATTATATTCTGTGTTTGTGCATATATAAATATTTTACAGAAAATGTGAGAACGTTCTATTAGAATATCTCGAAAACAAAAAACAATACGTATAAACGAGTTCACTGACGTTTATTAATGCAGTGTTTATAATCAATGATTACAATGAAGGGCTATATTATCTATATATATAAAAATCACTTTCAAATTTTAACGTAACGTTCCATTCTCAATCCCGTAGGGCTTTAGATCGGCTAAAACATTTTTATCTTTATAAGTGAATATTAACTTTACTGTACTGAATAGTTTAGTATAATGTTAATTTAACATATTACAATTTAGCCACAGCAACGCGTGGCCGGGTTCGCTAGTAGTGTATATTTATGTTGCCTAAACAATCTCTTTTTTTTTATGTCTCGTTCCTTAAGTGGAAAAGTTGTGTTCGAAACTGAAATTTGTGTAAAAATTCTAGAATTTCAGTGACACCTTTCCATAATTTTTCGAAATAGCATTGCTAAAACCTATCCCTTCAAGTGTATACTATATAAGTATAATTAAGATACAACAATTGAAGCGATCTTATGAATTAAATTGGCGAAATATCTGGGATGGTTAATCACTTGTGAGTCAAATCTTCTTAACTATTTTGCATATTCGCCTAATAATTGTAGAAATTCTTCCTCAATTTTAAAAGATCAACGGTTTTTAATGGCTCCTTCCTCTACCTACAAAGAGGGAGCAAACGTATTATTATTTTTATGTTTATTAAAAAGTGCGTGTATTATTTTTTAAAAACGCACTGTGCTGTATAAAGGATGCTATGCTCTATTTTTTCATATTATTTTCCGAAATATTATGGAGGGAGAAGCGACCTTTACTTTAAGCCCGAAACCATGTTCTCCAGGTGGGCGTTTTTCAGTTTTCCAAAGCTGGTGTTGTGGCTTTGTCACTGACCCGAAGCCGCTAGTTTGTGGCAACGATCAATAGATGGCATCTAGTTTTGCCGTTTATTTTGACGAGAGAGGAGACCTTTGCTTCTATAGATCAATTTCCTCCCGAAAAAAATTACATCCATGAAAATATAATTATAAATAATTTTTGAAAATTTCCGGTTTTAAAATTATAAATTAAGAAATGGCGTAATATTTACTTAACCTATTTTGAAGGAGAAAAATGTTTTGATTTTCGATTATCCACCTTTCTCCATCAAAATTCGCTTGAAATATATGAGTTACCTCGTGCTACTGTGAATATTTTGAAAGCTATTTTAGACTATGATGTTTTGCAAATAAATATCTGAGGAGAAGAGTACCTATACCTGAAAGCGAACGTTAATATTTTTGATAATTTACTTATTAAAAGAAATATGAGTGCCTAAAGTGAACTTTTTACTTATGTATTTGTCCTTATCTCATAAGAGATATATTGTGCTATACAGATGTCTTTATTAAAATCTGGATAATCGTCTGGAGACGTCATGTCCCGTTTTGATAGATGGATCACCTTTCAGCACCAATCAGACATTTTTCTGTGCCGGAGATACACAGACCACGTTTTCTGAATTTGCCTGGGTAATAACGAAAACTTTTTTAAGATACCTTAATAGTTTTAACCCAGAAATATATTTAACATTAGAAAAATATCAGAATGGCGTTCTCTCCCATTTCTGAATATATTAGTGATAAAAAAACCCTTCCCAATACCCTATAACAACATCTACAAAAATAACTTCGTACCTTCATATACCCATTACACTTTCCCTTTGTCCCCTCAGCCACAAGATCGACGTTGTCCATTACAAGAAACTCTTCGCCTCACGATTTTGTACTTTTTTATAATACAAATGCCTTTGTTTGGTTTAAAACCGCGGAAACACACTTAGAACGATACATTTCGATAATACTGAGCTACGAAATTTCAAACCCAATTTTATCTTCATAATGGCCCTAACTACGGGGAAGATTTTTTTACGTTAAAGTCATCGTATTTTTAAATAACGTTATTTATTTAGACTCATGAACAAAACTTAAGAAGTTAATAGGCTAATCCCTTAATAGAATGTTCAAATCTAAAAGCTTGAGGGATGAGTTTCTTTTGCAAATAAATTTATTTCGAGCTTTCGGGCAACGCCCTTCTACAGGAAAATTAAAAATAAGGTAAATTAAATTATATTAATCTTAGTGTAATATAATTTAATTTACATTATTTTTAATTTTCCTGTAGAAGGGCGTTGCCCGAAAGCTCGAAATAAATTTATTTGCAAAAGAAACTCATCCCTCAAGCTTTCAGATTTGAACAAAACTTAAGATGGTTATACCTTTTGAAAATATATATCGGCATTCAGACAATAACTCTGGAAGATATTTGATACACAGTGACCTTTATTAAAGACACATTAGATAAACCAATTGTGAACAAAATTGCTTATGTCTCCTTAAAAAAACATTAAAATATGAAACTTCTTCAAGTTTTGTCCATGAATGTATATCTGTAGAGCTCAATAGATTTTCTAAGAGAGAGATAATAAATATTTAAGTTCACTCTAGGCACTAATGTTTCTTTTAATAACGAAATTATCAAAAATATTAACGTTCGCTTTCAGGTATAGGTACTCTTCCTCAGATATCTATTTAGTTATGCTTTGGTCTTCCTTAATCTTGAAGATGCAGCAGGTTCTCGATGTTGTAGAATTTGGGAGTTTGAAGGCGTTCATGTCGCGAAGAGTCCCACGTTATTACAAATATCTCACCACTGTTTCCAGATTTAGATTTCTAAGTTGGCCAGACAATAGACACATGTTCCCAGTTTTTGAAAATGCCTTCTTCACGCACAATTGCCCTTATTACCTGGCCTGAAGTCAGCCGGCCGTGATGCGCCAGTTCCGTGTATTGTTTACAAGGTCGTGCCTCACACTTGACATCCACTTTTAATGCCTCAAATTATATTTTTAAACCGTTTTCCACCTTTTTTAAGTATCGCGGGGGATCAGAATGGTAATGACCCCCAGGAAAAAAGGATTTTTCTTTGGAATTTTGGCTTTCATAAAGAATGCTGCGGTTAAGTTGTTAGTTTGCTGATGAACAATGGACTTTGAAAATCTTTTAATTGCATAGAAACACCGTACACGATTTATTTATTTGTATATTGGTATTAGAGAATATGATTATCTTTTGATTATACTTAGCACGATTCAGATTATATTTGAGTCAGAAGATGATCTATTGAATATATTTATATTTAAAAAATAATACCTTGATCTGTGAAACTTTTCTTTTCAGTCCAGGTATGTCTTTTTTATATAAATTATATTATATTATTTCTCTTTTGGCTGAAATGTGTGTCTACAAAAGTTAATAGCATGGTATATTATTCTTTCACATCGTAAATCACCCTAAATAAAGAGCAATAACTGAAAAAATAATTATAAGTATTTTAGTTGTACTTGCATTTTATCAGATTTATTTTAAAAACTTTGTAACAGGTAGAACAAACACGAATGAGGATTTATTGTGAAATGAAGATTTGTTATTCTCGGTACTAAACAAGACGTATCGAATACAGTTAAATCTATATATGAGGGTCCAAATTTATATAGGGAATTTCAGGTTCATTTTAATAAATTTTGGCCTTTTAGTATTTTGAAAATTAATGAACACATTTCGTAAGCCTGAAAAATAAGCAAATAAACAATTTATAATTAAAAAATGAAGTTTCAGTTATAATAATGGCTGAGACAGCGCTCATAATTTATTTTTGTGAAATTAAACAAATTAACATTTAAGAAAAAGGCATCTCCTGATCGTGCAACTACAAGTTGCTGATAGTTTTCGCCATGTGTCGGTATAAATATCAACTAAACGTTAATTTTTTATTATTCCCGAATTGACCAAAAATACCCTCTTTCGATATAAGACATATCCTAACCACTCACATGAGCATTTTTATATGGCAGAGCACCATCTAGTGAAACAAAAGTCAACTAAACGTTGATATGGGTTTGTTCCTGAGTATTTTGTTCCACTAGATGACGCTCTGTCATTTAAAATTCTCACGTGAGGATTTTAAGATCAACACTTACCTTCTTTTTTATTTTTTATTATTTTCACACACAAACGCATATATATATAAACACGATATTTGCACAAAACTAGCAATAAAAATATTATGAATTTAAAAAATAAATAAATATAATTAAAATTGAGAGAATAATTTTCATATTTTTCAAGAAAAATAATAAATTAATATAAAGCAATAACGCGCCATCTATATATAGCAAATGAAAACATTTAGACCTAAATGCTTCTTTCACACATATATAAAACTTCTATATATTATATTAGAGTTCGAAAGAAGTGGTCTGGTCGATTAAATTGGAGAAACCGCTGGGAGGGTTAACCACTGATGAGCCAAGCCCTCCCAATATTTTTTCATCGCAGTGAGGACAGTAGAAGTTTGATATATGTGTAAAAGAAACATTCGCCTCTAAATATTTTCTCTCATATTTGCGCTATGGATATAACATAATTAATAAACAATTCAATGAACCGGTTTACCTTGACTGGTAGGTCCACTGACTCGAAAGCTGGTCTTTCAAATACATAATAAAGGTACAGCTATATCAATCACTCTTCTTTTGTTTTATTCTTGACCTTTCAAGTTCCTGACTTCCTGTCACTCCCAGAGGGGAGAATGATTAGCTCTGACCTTTTCTACTTATAAATGTACACGGTTCTCTGAAACACAGTTCGCATAGTTTTATATTATGATGCATTAGCGCGCCATCTGTTATGAAAATTCGAAACTATTATAGACGCGTATGATTCTCTTTAAAATTAAACAATATATACTGCCCTTACTGCAATGAAAAAATTGTACTATTTTTTCACATTGTGTCGCGGTCTCACGCAATTCTGGCCTTAACTACCCGTTTCATGATTTTTCAGGATGCCTTAAATGACCAATTTTTTTGGTCGTTGTGGTACAGCTTGCACCACGCTGATGAGGGCCAACAGCCCGAAACGCGTCCGTGGTTAGATTTTCTTGATTAATCAAGAATGGGTATTTGGCCAATTCTGGAATAATTAAAAATCAACGAGAATAGTTGATATTTATTCCGATAGATGGCGCAAGCCATCAGCAACTTTCAGTTGCACGATAAGGAGATGCCTTTTATATATACAGGGTTATTCAAAAAAATGTATACACACTTTGAACTTCCATAGAAAATTTATTTACCGTTCTACAAAGTTAAATTTCAGGAAAATAGAAAACTGAAAGTCCAATATAAATCAAACATAAATAACAAATGTTAATACTGTTCAAATTGGTGACCTGCAGCATTAGTTTTCAATCAACCACCGCCGCGCATGCGCGCCGACCGTGACGTCGCCACCGTCACCGCGCGGTGGTTGATTGAAAACTGATGCTGCAGGTCACCAATTTGAACAGTATTAACATTTGTTATTTATGTTTCATTTATATTGGACTTTCAGTTTTCTATTTTCCTGAAATTTAACTTTGTAGAACGGTAAATAAATTTTCTATGGAAGTTCAAAGTGTGTATACATTTTTTTGAATCACCCTGTATATATATATATATAGATGGAAAAATTTCCGGGAGGTAATTGATCCATAGGGCGCCTCTCCCGTCAAAATAAACGTCAAAATCTGACGCCATCTATTGACCGTCGCCGCCACTAGCGGCCTCGGGTCGGTGACAAAGCCAAAACACCAGCTTTGGAAAACTGAGAAGCGCCCTAGACTGACGAGGGCCATTAGCCCAAATAATGGTCTCAAGGTGGACGCTTCTCAGTTTGCCAAAGCTGGTGTTGTGGCTTTGTCACCGACCCGAGGCCGCTAGTTGCGGCGACGGTCAATAGATGGCATCAGATTTTGACGTTTATTTTGACGGGAGAGGCGCCCTATGCTTCTATATATATATATACTAGCGGATGTGTACCCGGCTTCGCCCGGGTTTTATCCGAGTGAAAGTTTGCCTAACGAATATTATATATTATGAAGTATAATAAACAATGCTAAAGATTAGTTTTAATTATTAATCAAGATTGTGTGTTAATATGTGAGAAAGATGTAATATCGTTGTTGTTTTCTTGGCCGACTGTTTTACATATGGTGTTATCTTAAAATTGCTTGTTTTGAATATTTTTTTAGATTGAGTTGAATGAATTGCTGAATTTTTTTTGTATTTATATATAAATAAAATTAACTCTGTTGAATTTTTTTTGTATTTTATCGATAACAGCAAAGTTATGTATTTTAAAGTTAGGAAAAATATTTTGATGTTAAGCAAAACCTGCTCCATCTCGTTTTACATAAATGTTGAAAATTTGGTCGAAATTGATGCATTGTAACGTAAGTTTTTAGCGAACACCACTTATGAAATTTCCATTTAAATATAAGATATAATATAAATGAGTTTTAAAAATTGTTAAAAAAAATGCATCGGCCGGGAATCGAACCCTGGCCGCCCGCGTGGCAGGCGAGCATTCTACCACTGAACCACCGATGCTTTAAAAAAATCAAATTCATTTATCGTCGCGACCAGTGCTGCGCCCTAGCGGTAAAAGACTGGAACTAACGCTTTTTGGTTTTTATTTTTTTTAAAAAGCACATTAACTTTTTTAGTTTTTTGAATAGCCTATATGTTAAACGAAATCTTCAGCTACCTACATGCGAAATTCCATAATGATTGAGTCAGTAGATTTTGCGTGATGCGATAACAAACATCGATTTCGCATTTCATTTTTATATATATAAAGATATGTAATATTGTTGCAAATGTGATCCTGCCGATCTATGGATGAACTGGCAGTCATGTACGTGAGGCGAGTGTTGATGTTCTTCCCACACTCGGACAACAAGAAGCAGAGGCAGGGCTAGATGTTAGCACCGAGAGTGATCGGGGACATCCCACGGGACAGAGGTAGAGGCCATGACACAAACTTGGAGGCCTATCACCGAGACCTGGAGAGAGAGACTGAGCGAGACAGAAGCCGTTTGTCGATGGCCACACCCTAGAACATCTGCTGACCCCCTGCCAAAACCTGTCCTGTTTTCAGAGGTCGTCTATAAAGAGTCCCTGGGGGCTCCACATGGGCTGGGCGTTGACTTTTTCCTCCCCTCTGTCCCTGCCACCAGCTGACCGCTCTTTGGATTTTTATTTTGACGTCACCAATTTTAGTTTAAATACAAATCATTAATAAAGATATAGCATACAAAATATGGGGGTGGTAGCAAATAGAAACAGTGTACATTTTAATAGAAGGGTAGGATCCTATAAGGTATCGGCTCTAACTAATTGGAAGATATGTGACATATACTTAAAGTGTCATTATTATACAGTTTAAAATATACTATAGAATATGCCCCCGGTGATGAAGGTTTGTTTGGGGGAAATGAAATAACATGAATGATGACCTAACAAACCTATTATAAAATCAAAAGAAATAATTTGGGCACAAATTAGTTAAAATTATTATTAATATAGGAGAATAAAATAGGACTATAATATAATGATGACGTCTCAATAAGATATAGAATATGATAAAAGAAAAATACATAAGAATAAATGATAAAATTGGGAGAATATGCAAGATAAAATTAGAAATGCCGTAAAAGTAATTTACTTATAGAAAAAATTTTTTGATCCTATTGAATGAAAAATAACCAAAAGAAAAGAGCATAAAGCTATTAAGTTGAGCTAAGATTATAAGTTGACACAGAGGGTTGATGAGGGTATATGGAATGTCTGAGTATGTTCCTGCAAAGAAATAGCTTAATGAGTTCTGCATTGCAGTACGAACTTGTGTTAGTGAGGTACTGTTTTCATTAACAGAACGTTCAAGATGTTCCGTCCGCATTATTATTTCAGACAAGCAGGGAGAGGTAGGTAGGTTGAAGAATGTGGAAAGGGAAAGGTAAACGCAAGAGATGTACTGCTGCCAATGATGATGGTACCCGGCTTGTATGATGAAAAAAAAAAGATAAAAAATGATGAACCGGTTAATAAAAAGAAAGAAAAAAAAAAGAAATCTAGCTGGGTATCCTGAGCTCACTATTGGGAACGATATAGCGAGGAAGGATGCTTCCATTTGGATTAATAAAAAAAATTCTGGCGAGCAAGAATCTCTTGAGGGGAATATATGAGATTGGGGAATGGAGAAAGGAAAGGTAGCGGCAAGGGTTGTTCTGTTGCCAATGACGATTTCACCCGACTTGAATGGTAAAAAAAAAATGATGATGATTGGTAATGATGAGCCGGGTGATAAGAAAAATAATATAGCTGGGTTACCTGAACTCACTATTGGGAATGATATAGCGAGGAAGGATTTCTCAGTTGGATTAATCAATGAAAAAAAAATTGGCGAACAGGAAGCCTTTGGGGTAATGCATGAGAAGGTATGGGCAGAAGAGGTTAGGAATTCGATTTCGGTTCATGCCTGTCGGGAATCGAGGGTTTTAACCACTCGTCCACCAAGCCTCTTTCGTAACTCTTATAGTGACATAACAAACACTATTTTATATTTTTATTAAATACCAAAATGGCTTTTATTTTCAAATTATAGCGCGCTTTCTATAATTGGCTTTTGTTTTTTAATCGCATCTTCATCTATTTACAACTACATTTCTTAATAATTGACTCTGTATCCTGGTTTGCGTACTTATATACCCTGCACAATTCGCAATGAATACATTAATTTGGTGCTTTGAACAAACTATGAACATATGCTTCTAGAACTGTATAAAAATGTATATATCTAAATTTTTAATTATTTACAGTCCTACAAGCATATGTCCATATAGTTTGTTTTAAACACCAATTTACTGTATTCAATAGCAAGTGCAGTGTAAATAAGAACTCAGTCTAATACATTATTGAAGCGGTCTGGAGATTACAATGGCGAAACCGCTAGGAAAGTTCACCACTGATGACCTGTGCCTTCCCTATTTCAATTTGTAATCATCCCAGGATAAGGTCTGCAGAATTAATTTTGATTGATTATATTTTAAAAAGATAAAAGCAGCGTTGAAATAAAATATGTTTATAATTTCAAATGTCCATTTAGTTATTGTGTTATCCCTGTCGAAGGGCTCATAAGCCCGAAATCTTGGGTTCAAGTAATATAAACTGATAAAGAAACTTCTCCCAGATGGATCTTCGATTCATTTAATTCTTATCTTTAATTCCCTGATTGGAATTTGTAACAAATAAATTCACTGGCAATGTGTTTCTTTTTTTAATATTATCATCAAATATTATCTCTACAGACCTTACTGATATGATAAAAGTTATTGAATGAGAGGGCTTGGCTCATCAGTGGTGAATCCTCTCAATGGTTTCGTCAAATTAATCTCCAGACTGCTCTACTATTGTATTGGATTATTTTTGTTATATATCCTGCATTTACTATGGAAGACAGCTTAGGGGTGTTTAGTGAACCTATAGACATAAGCTTATAAATAATATATGTAGAAGTAATTATTGATGAGATTATTAAAAAGAAACACATTTCCAGCAAATTTAATTGTTACAAATTTTATAGGTAGATGGCAATTAAATATATTAATTTAATTCACTAATTGAAGACATTCGTCCACTATTTTGAACGAAGTCGCACTAAATAATTCCATTCTCAACACACAGATGGGGCGTTGTGTCTTCTGTTTACTAATAAATAAAATCCTGAATAAAACAAACAACCCAACATATTTTTATAAATATAAAGTGAAAGTTGGAAATATTATTTTTAATTATTCAAATGAGTTTTAATAAGTACAAAATATATTATTATTATTTATTTAAGTAACCCAGGTTCCTGGAGCGTACAGAAGTCGCCAACTACCCGGGATGTCCTTCTGAACTAAGTCTTCTTGGATTTATATACAATGCCAGTGGAAGTCCAATTAATGAGGTGTCGCCAGGCAGATTTCTTTCTTGGGATATTTTCTAGGGATGCTGGACATATGTTGGTGATACCTAGGAGAGTGGCTGTCTGGAATCTTTGGTATTGGAAGGTTGGGCAAGTGAAGAGGAGGTGGTCTACGGTTTGGTCTTCATCTTGGCAGTGGGGGCAAATTGGGTCTTCTTTCGATACCGTTGCAAGGTCTGCCTGAATGTAACCATAGTCGGTCAAGATTGTTGTGGAGGTAGATCCATGCTTGATGTTTCGAAGCATTTGGAGGAGTAGTTTCGGGGTAGCAGCAAATCTTCGTAGATTTCTGGTGGAGTAATCTTGGATGTAGAGGTGTGTCCACACATTTTGAGGGCTATCTGTTCTTTTTTACCGCGCGCGACGCTCTTTGGGAGGGTGGTAAAGGATAGTGGCAGATTAGAATGTGCTGCAGCCTTTGCCGCCTGATCCGCCAGTTCATTTCCCGGAATACCGCTGTGGCCTTTGATCCAGCAGAGTTGCACATTTGGTGAAAAATGCAGGTTGTAGATTATTTCCGCAATTAGTTGTGTTCTTGGGGGCCAAGGCCTACATATGGCTGATAGAGCTGATTGGCAGTCTGAGGCAATGATAGAAGTGTTATTTCGGGAAATTCATGGTGATTTTTGTTGCGTAAAGAATGGCAAGCAGTTCAGCTTGGAACGCTGAGCACTCCTGGTGGAGTTTAAGTTGCATGGTTTGTAGAGGAGGTGGTAGGAAGACTCCAACCCCAACTCCTTCTGATGATTGGGATCCGTCTGTGTAAATGGTGGTACATTTAGTTGTAGTGATTTGGTAAAATAGATTATCTTCCGTAATGGAGGATAGGGTAAAAAGGAAGGACTTGGGCCTGATTCGTAGTGGCCCGTTTTCAAAGTTTTTAAATATTCTATGTGAGCCTTTATAGAGATATCGAGTGGGGGACAACCCGTCAATGAAATAGCTGGTATTGTCGGTGTGCATGGACCACCTCTTATTATTGCTTTCGCATATTTGCAGTGGAGACTACGTAGCTTGCGAGCCCCATTTGTGTCATATGCACAAATATATATATATATATGATACACGCGTTCTCACGTGTTTTAGTGAGAAACACAAGCATCCTCGATAAAGAGAGGCAAGTTGCCCCTCGAAATATCGGAATAATAAAAATATTTATAAATCCAATATATGCATATTTTCTAAATATATATATGCACTTATATCATATTCAAAGATATTTGTGTACTCCTTTTTTCAAAAAGACTAAAAAAAAAATAAAAGATAAATGTATATAAAAAACTATACACATCACTTTGATTTAAATTGATTTGAGAAAATAATTTTCTATTTCTCTGTAAGGTTCAACTCCACTTACCAGGATAGGTTTCGAAAACCTTAAGCAAAAGATTCTAGAGAGAAAGGAAGAAGAATGAGAGAATTTGTGAAATTTTCATAAATTGACGTTAGTCTATCTTTGTGGGATCAGAAAATTTGCTTTTAATCTTATTAAATCTGAATGTAGATTTGCAAGGTCGCTGAAATTATTAAAATGCTACTTTCGAATCTGATGTAGACTTGTTTTAGTTCATTCTGATTTTTTAGCATTCTTTGATTCAATCTGTTGTCCTTCTCTAAAATCCAACTGCAAAAGCTAGCTCCATATTTCTCAGAATTGAAAAAGCCGACACTTCTTCCTTCACCTTCTAATGTCAAAAGACAGTTTTTACATTAATAATTAGAAAACATAGCTTCATATATACATTTAGAGAATATAATTACTCTTTGCCATTTTTTTTATTTTATGATATAGTGGCCGAATCAACAGGGCAACACCCAGGTTCTCCTGAAGTGAATGTTTGCCCAACGAGAAATGCTTTAGCAAATATTATTTATCATGATGATATTGTAGTGAAAAGTATTTATTGTTTTATTAACAGATTATCAAATTTTGATATTAAGAATAGCAATAAAGAAGTGACACATAAACCACAGGCAAAATGTGTGTGATGGCAAAATTGTATTAAATTAGCGTTTAGGTATTTGATTTAATTATTTTTTGCAATCCATTTAGTTGTTTCAAAATCAATATAGTTTAAATAGATGGCAGCTATTCTACCCAACTCCCGAGGTACCCGCCCCAGCGCATTAACCCTTGAAATTGCCTGAGTTGAGTGAGTGACTGCGATGGATCTTGACTGCGATACACATCTTCTCAGTAAGAATAAGAAAAAATAGGTTTATAAAAAAAATTGATCCAAAATACTGGCATGTAAATAATTTTCTGTAAAAAATAAAAGCACATGGAAATTAGGCAAACATATGTGTTTTCTAATAATTGCGACTGCATTTTAAACGATTTTTTTAAGAGATAAAAAAACAAAGGCCAGAACAAAAATTAATAAAAATACAAAAGTCATTATTTACATACAGTAACGCTAATTTTGTAATATTTTTTATTGCATTGTGTGCACTTACCGTAACTTATTTAGTAATATAAATTTCTCTTTCAATACTCAATACTTTTGTAAATAAAAAAAGAGTAACACTCGTATAAAAAGATATTTCAAAAAAAGTACGCAAGCAACTCGAAAAAAAAAAATGCAGTACGCTCATTGGTCGCTCAATTGGCCTGGTGTTGTTACTTCGCTTCGTATTTACTCCCGTAAAAAAAAAAGTTCTTCAAATGAAAAAATTAATAGCCAAAAATACTAATCAAAATGTAGCCGAAATTTTTCCTCAGGTTTATAAAAAGCGACATGCAAAATTTGGTACCAATTGGTAGTTTTATTCGTTTTTTAGTTTATCGCGAAACAGACAACAGACATTGACTTTTATATATATAAGAAGATATATATAGTTTGTTCTTCCCTCAAATAAATTGCTGTGTCATCCTGAAGTTTGCCTTTTCTAATTTCCACCTGGAAATATCTTATTACTATTATAAATTGAAACAATTTGAAAAATAAAAGTTTTTAAAATGCAACATAAAATTATCATAGTAATAATATATTATTTGTGGAATCCATGTTACTACTAATTAGAGTTATAATCATAATAAATAACATATAATAAAATAATATTTGATCGGCAAACATTCAGTCGGGCGAAGCTGGGTCATTCTGCTAGTACACATTAATAATGGTCATTTTCAAAACTACAAAATATATTTGCATAAAAAAGTTTATCTTTTTATTTTTAGGCTTTGAGTAACCTTTATGATAATACCAGCGAATGCACTCGGCTTTGTCCGGTTTTACCAGAGTAGAAGTTTGCCTAACGAACATTTGTTAAAGCAATATTTCCGAGGCAAACATCCACTTCCTACTGAATATATTCTAGCCAAGATAAATTGATGTTTATCACTCTTTTTCCAATAAATCTACGGAATATACCATTGGAATGTTTTGCATATAGATATATGAATATATATATTAACAAATAAAATATTTGTACGCGTATGATTCTTTTTTCAAATTAAACAATTTCTACTGCCCTTTTACTGTAATGAAAAAAATAATGGGAGGGCTAGGCTCATCAGTGGTGAACCCTTCCAGCGGTTTCGCCAGTTTATTCTACCATACCGCTGTTATATTGCATTTTTAGATCTTCCTTTTATAGTGATACTGATGCTAGAGTCTAGCATCTGTACTGGCAAAACCGCTGGGAGGGTTCATCACTGATGAGCCAGGCCCTCCCATTAATTTTTCCATTGCAGTAAGGGCAGTAGAAATTGTTTAAACTAAAAAAAAAATAATAATAATCATACACGTCTATAATAGTTTCGAATTTTCATAACAGATTGCGCGCTAATGCATCAAATAAACTATTTTTTAAAAGGTCGGTGGAGGAGTGGGTAACACCCTCGATTCCTGACAGTCATGAACCGGGATTAAATCCCACTTTAACATTTTGTTTAATATTTGAATAACCTTCATATATTATTTATTGTTTCAATTATCATAAACTAGGTTGGTCTTTTTGAGCGGTACCTAATAAAGTGATTTTGGAACAAGGAAAATAAACTATTTAAAGACTAAATGTAGGCAATAAATAGATCAATTTATATATTTTGGAGATATACAAAATTATATTAATACATCGAGAGTCTAAATGAGGCGGCTTCGTCCGGCTAGTGAATGCTAGTCTGGCGAAATTTGCTTTTAAACGATATTTATTTTAATTATATCACTCTAAATTGGTAGCCATGAGGATTCCAATTAATATTACATTATTACTATCATCATCATTGGGTGTGTATATTTCTTCTTTTTTTTCAAATTATAGAGTAATATTTCACTTTAATATCGACACAAGGGAGCATATTTTAATAGAGTGATGAAATTTTTAGAGTTTTAGATCGAGTAATAAAAGGATAAATGATATTTGCTAAAGCATTATCCGTTGGGCAAATATTCACTTGAGGAGAAACCGGGGGTTGCACTGTTCTATCTATACATATTTTAATCGAATAGGTAAAGGTTTTTATTTAAAATATAACCCAATTTGAAATAAATTTTCCAGATAATTGAATTAACAATTCAAAAATCACATAAAAAAATTGTAAAATATTTTAAACTCTATTTTCATCTATAAATCAAACCTATTTAGATATTTAAAATATTTTATTTTTTCAATAGTATTAATAGGAAAGTGTTAAAGTGGCCTTTGAACTTTATATATATACACTGCGTGACATTGAAAATGGAACACCAAGAAATAGTGGCCAGAAAATAATGCAAATTTCAGGGTAGAAGCGCCTAACCGAGTTATGCAAATGATGTAAAATGCGCAGCTCTCGTGCGCACATGGAGTAAGATATAAGGAAAGGAACTTGCAGAAAGGACAGTATTCGTGTCGTTATTTCTTCAAGGAATATCATTGTAGAAATTTTGTTCTTGTGTCAAAAGACACGTGTAATAACAGATAATGCCAGGTCATCGAAACGGAGGCAGTTCAAGCAGACAGACGCTTTTACGAGGGGCATGGTGATCGGACTGAAAAGGGCAGGTTGGTCCATACGTCAAATCGCAGCTGATACACACCTTGGTGCGTCCACGGTGCACCGACTGTGGAGAAGATGGTTGGAACAAGGAAATGTGGCAATTTATAGGAATGTCGGTGCAACCAGAGTGACGTCAGCATGTGTGGATCGGCGTATCCTTCGACAAGCAGTGGCGGCCCCACAAGCCACTTGTACCGCCATCCTGCAACATGTGCAAGACACCCTAGATCATTCCATCTCGACCAGAACCATTTCCCGTCGATTGGTTGCTAATGGCTTGCACTCATACCTTCCGCTAAGAAGACTGCCATTGACCCTACCGAATAGGCGCCAACGTTTGGAATGATGCCGGGCTAGATCGACGTGGATGACGGAATGGCACAGGGTCGTGTTCTCAGATGAGTCGCGTTTCTGCTTGTCCAGTGATAGTCGCCGTGTACGCGTGTGGCGTCGACGTGGAGAAAGGTCCAATCCGGCAGCAATTGTAGAACGCCCCACCGTGCGACAACGTGGAATCATGGTTTGGGGCGCAATCGCGTATGATTCCAGGTCACCTTTACCTCGTATTTAGGGCACTATGACGGCCCAACGATACGTTGATGATGTGCTGCGACCGGTGACACTCCCCTACCTTCAGGGGGTACCCAATGCCCTTTATCAGCAGGATAACGCCCGACCGCACACTGCTCGCATTAGCCAACAAGCTCTGCAAGATGTACAGATGCTTCCTTGGCCACCGTACTCTCCTGATCTCTCACCAATCGAGCACGTCTGGGACATCATTGGACGCCGTTTGCATGCCTTGCCACAGCCGCGTTCAGAAGATGAACTGTGGCAAATGGTTGAGAGGGAATGGAGAGCCATCCCTCAGGACGCCATCCGTACTCTGATTGACTCTCTACCTAGACGTGATGCTTCGTGCATCGCCGTCCGCGGTGGTCCCACTTGCTACTAAGCCGACGCCGTTCTCGCTCTGTATTATGACTATCATTTTGAAATAAAGATCACTTATTGTTCGTCCCTGTCTCTCTCTGTCTGCCGAGTTTCATCACTTTCTGGCCACTATTTCTTGGTGTTCCATTTTCAATGTCACGCAGTGTATATATATATAACCTGGCTTGTTACGAGTGAATATTTCCTTGAAAGAATATCTCGTTTCTGACTACTAAAAATTATGGTTTAACTTCGGCCGTGTATTTTTCTCGGGCAAATATTCCCCGAGAAAGAATTTTATTTCTGCCCTGCCTATTAAATATGAGGCGAAAATATTCTCATCAACATGTATTGACCAAAAAATAAGCAATTTTGTCTAGTACTTGGTAATTTTAATTTTTCTTGGTTGAAAATGTAACGAAAACATCGTCGAAACTTTTCTCTATATCCTATTAAAATCTCAACTAAATTGTTTAAATATTAAGAAAACGTAGAAGTAACAAATAACAACAACAAACCTTTTATTGGGGACCTATGCCTTAGACAGAATTCTTTCAGGTGAATAATTGCTTAGAAAAGATGAGTTAATTATTTACAGGTGATCGTTCATTTACATATTCATTTACATATGGCTCTCTTTTCTCGATGTATCTTCTCTTGCGCAGCCCTGTAAAACTTATACAGGGCCAATACTGTGGAGAGGCGATATCGTAGCCAGTGAGGAACTTCCGAGGCGCGATTATTGCTAGTTGAAAACTTTACCCAATACTGTGGATTTATTATTTGTCGTCCTAGACAACAGAGCCTCCCCCCAGAGCAAGATGATTTGATCCAATTTTATGCAAAAGAAGTTTCACTTATTAACCTTAGAGAGAAAAACATACTGCTACAGTTTCGAATCTTTTTTTTTTACATAATGGTAAAATTCGGTCAGTTGAGATAAATATTATAAGGGGGTGGGGGAAACAAATAATAATAAATAAACAAATAAATAAATAAACTTACCACGTTTACTTTTATATATAAAGAAATAGGACGAATTTGAACAATTAGTGAACTAACTAAATATTTGGGAAAGCTTGACTCATCAGTGGTGGAATTTGTGAATTTTTGCAATTACTAAACCTCTTTTTATATTTTTGCTAAACATATTAACGAGCTTGATTATCCTGAAGATAGAGGTTGCCTGGCCGGCATTCATATTTCTCCTGAAGAAGATAAAATATTTTTGTTGAAACGTTGAGAAAATTAAAAACTCTAACTGGCCGAAGTGTCTATTTTTCACAGAAATATAAACGATAGTCAACCTTTAATGCAGACTATATAATCAGAATACAATAGTTTTAGTTATCTCACTCTGGTAGATTAACATTGGCGAATTCGCAATGAAGGATCACCAGTGATGAGCCCAACCTTTCTAAATCTTTTTTTATATTCACTTCACTAATGGTAGAAAAATTCTTTCTTATTTTATAAACTAAAATAGAGTTCAAAATTTCTCTTCATACTCTTAACATGGTTTTTATATAAATCCCATGCATTAGCACGCCATCTCTCTTTAAAAAAGGTAAATCATTTATAGCGCCTGTTCTTTACAAAATAAAATAACTTCTACTGCCATTAATGCAAAGATAAAAATATTGGGAGGATCTGGATTATTAGAGGTACACTCTTCCAGCTGTTTCGCAAGTTTAATCTACCAAATATCTGTAAAATATTGTATTGGGATGTTTTTTCTATATATTCGGCACTCTAAGGAAATTCTCTCGGCAAATTGATTTAAACTATCTACGGACATGAGCTTTGAGAACAGTGGAAATACATTTTAATATTAATCATGAATGCATGCTTTGAACATGGCTCTTTATGAACCGGCTTAACAGATCATTATGCATTAAGAAAATATAAAGAAAATGTAAGAAAAAAGGCATTTCTTGATTATTTAGCTGAACGTTAGTAATGGCTTGCGCCATCTATCGGAATAAGCTACTCCTTGATTTTTTTATTCTATAATATCGGTCAAATTCATGTTAAATCGATAAAAGCCAACAAATAACTCTTAACCGTCTAGCTCTTGCAGAGAGACAATAGAGAGAAACACTACAACAGCTCTTTAGATTTTAAATATATTTTATGCCATTCTCTAATCGCTTTACGATCATTTTTAAAGATCAATTTCTTTTTATACAGATATAATTTCAAGCTTTAAAGCAAGAAAGAGTTGGTTATTCCTATGGATTAACGTGTTCTATTAAAAATCCAAAGAACGGTCCTTCGCATGGCACAAGGAACATTCCTAAATAACGTTTAACGGTATAACTAAGCTTTATTTACCCTCAAACCTCTGTGAATGCCATATACCTATGGTAGCATACATTGTTGGAAGGTGACCAAGAGTGCTTTGAAGGCGCCTGTGTTTTTAGAGTGTTCTCACACAAGAGCTCAAAATAAGAAGGATAGTCCATAAATTAAAAAGTTTAATTATTTCTAAGTTATTGATCGATTTTTCTTCAATTTACGCCACGTTTCCCTCATAAATTATCGTGAAATGTGAAGCTTGGTATAATTAGAACAGGATAAAACAATTGATGTGTTCTTTTTTAGGCAACAGATTGTAATAGTTGAAATTTCATGCATTATTTTTTTTAATCTTCAAAATTATCAGATAGAGTGTGTGTTTGTGCCATTTATCAAAATACAATCATTTTTAAACATTCACAGTCTTCAAAAAAGTAATTCATTTTCAAAACAAAATTTGTCGTTTTTATAGAATAAGGTTCTCCTGTTTATTTCTTTAACTGTATCTTCCACAGTGTGCCTGCCGTATCTACACCTTACTATGCAAATAACACCCAACTTTCCATATTGGATTACAAACAGTCTCGAGGCAAAACAATGTTTAATTTCTCACTTAGTATTGATCTGGGGCCTGGTCGATCGGCCAAACAAATAGCTCCTTCATCCCCACATTTGAAAAAGCACCTGCTGAAAATATCTCGGTGAAATATCATTCGCTCCAAACCTCTAACATTTCTCCTATAAAAAGTATAAAAAAGCTGTAATTTAGATTTTCCCTCACGATTAATAAATCTAAAAAAATTGCCTCAATCTTAAAATTTCTTTGATAAGGGATGGCAAACAATCTTCTTTATTTTTTCCTACCAAACAGATTGGGGTGTTTATTCTGCACATTATCTGTGAAATATTTGTCTGAGCTCCCTGTAAAGAAATGAGCTAACTCTTGATCCTAATCATTAAACGCAGTTTTAAAAAATGATGCAACGACAAATTGTTATTTTTTGTTTTCCTCTCTTACTTAATTGAGTTCTGTTCTTCTCTCCGTCCTTTTTGATTGTTCTCTTTAATCAGCCTTCCAATTTGGAGTAGAACGGCCGCTATAAATTCTTACCCTTGCGACATACGTCGATATGCGTGCTGATTTATTCTCTATCATCCTGCATATAAAATACTTCCCAATGTAATATCTTCAAGTTTTTCAATATGTTCCTATATAAATCTCTCTCCCTCTATATATATAGATGAAAATTTGACCGGGAGATATTGATCTATAAAATTAAAGGTCATCTTTCCCGTCAAAATAGATGTAAAAACTATTCGCCATTTATTGGCCGTCTACGCAAACTATCAGAATCGGGTTGGTGAAAAAGACACAACACCTGCTTTGGCAAATTTAAACTATCCACCTAGAGACTATGGTTTCTGTGTCAAGATAGGCTTTTATTTCATCAGGTCCACAAGATTTCAATGAAATATTCATAATTTGCTGAGACGGTTAATAGATAGATTTTAGTTTTAGCGTCAGAGTTTTGACGGTATAGGTGACCTTTAATTTTATATTTCCCGATATAATTTCTTTTCTACTCTTATCGTAACCCGTTCTGTGACTTTTCTTTGACTTTTCAATGAAACTGAGATTTCCAGAGAGGGATTAAACATTACTTCTATTAATTTAAAATAAAGAGAACAAACAAAAGAATAACCTATTTAAATAGTTAACAACAAACATCTTCCGTTTATTTATTTTTTTTAGGTTAGCGCCTATTTTTTATGATCTTATACTCTGTGTAAACAAATTAATTGGTTAAACTGGCAATATATAGTAATACGGTCTCTTCCTAGGCTCACTTTTAGCTGATTGAACACAACATTTTGTCGCCACATAGCCCTGGTCTACAATAACAGGCTACCTAGAGAACTTTCACTACAGGAAGAAAGCTCTCACTAACCGTGCTTAATCACTTCACTACATGGTCTGTTCAACACATTGAAAGAGTTTTAAAAACAGGAGTTATTTGAAAGGATTTCTTCCATTTTTGGCCTCCATATCTTCACCGCTTTTAAAGAACAGCACAAACAAACTGGGCTCACATGGTCAGAAGTGTTAGGAATCTAATTGTGACTGGTCTGTTTGGATGCATTCAATATTGGCTTAGATATGACTTCTTTATCGGATACCTTCCAAGCTACCTTTTGTTCACGAGACAATACAATATGAAAGATGTCGATAGATTGTCAATATCGAATCGTTATTACTCGACTAGTTATTTTACAATTTCTAAGATCTATTAACCAAATCAGACTTGATTCATAGAATCATCCGATAGTTAGAAGCTTTCTATCCACCCGTGAGACATATTTTATGTTTTACTAATCCCAAGTACACATGGTACAGGTCATGATTATCCTGGTGGGTAGTTTGAGACATCCTTTTATTGTAAGTACACCATTTGGAGAAAGCAGTTCAAATTTTGCACTTACAAGGCACTATAGCCTTGTTTGATTACTTGCACTCACTGGTGGGATTGGATTTATGCAATATTTCGGAGGCCATTGAAGCATAAAAAAGTTATCGATACGGGATTCGATTCTGGCTTGTGACTGTAGATGGTGTGTTGCCCCTTTTCATCCTCTTTATCGCTTTATAAAATATTTTATGATATCCATCACACAGCCAATATGACATATAATAAAAAGGACACTTTAGTTTCACTTTCCATATTATGGAAAAACATTATTTTTTCTTTAGCAAATACATTCTGTTCTCACAAGAGATAATTCATGTTCATAGTTTATTGTGTTCCATAATTCCATTTGCCATTTAATACCCGTTTTCAAATCGTTGACCATATACGCCTAATTTAAATATCTACCATTTTGCTGCCACTTTTCTATATGAAATGGACGCATGAGAAAAGAACTGAGAATTTGTTCGATCAAGGAAGTAACAATAGAGTCAACAAGCTTAGAGTGCGTGAAACGACATGTTTAATAGCAGTGGCATCGTGATAAAGGAGGATATAGATACAGTATCTCCCGGACGTCAGAACTAAGAATGTTCAGCATCGTGAACACATCAAAATTACTCAATACGGGATTCAATCCTGGTTCGTGGTTGTCAACGGTGTGTACCATTCCATTGCTATCATCCACTTTAGCACCTCACATACACAACTTTATAAAAACTATATTGAATTGTTAGCGCTACAGATGATTTAACAGTATGACCAATATATGGATCCTACATTATGGGATGAATGTTTGGACTTCCTGTACGAGTTTGTACGAATCCCATCCATCCCATCCTGTTATTGTATAAATTGTGCAATATCCTTCTGACATCAGGGTAAGCTTGTCTATAAGAACAAACTATAAATAAATAAACAAAACGGCTTCCGAGGATGAGTTTCTTATTTTATTGTATATACATCTCAAACGTTCGGGAATCACAAACCCCTCTACAGTAGTATATGATAAAACTATAAATATATATATTTTTTCATATACTCCTGTAGAAGGGTTTGTGTTCGATACTAAAAATCTTTAAAATAATTTAAAATAAAACAAGAAACTCATTCTCAGAAGCCGTTCTTATTTATACACTGCGTGACATTGAAAATGAAACACCAAGAAAGAAAGGCCATAAAGTGATTAAACTTGGCAAACAGAGAGAGGTAGGAACTAAAAATAAGTGATCTTTATTTCAAAATGATAGCCATAATACAGAGCAAGAACGGCGTCGGCTAAGTAGCAAGTTGGACCATTGCAAACAGCGATGCACGCAGCAACACGTCTAGGTAGAGAGTCAATCAGACTACGGATGGCGTCCTGAGGGATGGCTCTTCATTCCCTTTCAACCATTTCCAAAGTTCGTCTTATGAACGCGGCTGAGGCAAGGCATGCAGACTGCGTCCAATAATTTCCCAGACATGCTTGATTGGTAAGAGGTCAGGAGAGTACGGTGGACAGGAAAACATATGTACATAATCTTGAAGAGTTTATTGGCTAATGCGAGCATTGTACGGTCGGGCGTTATCTTGCTGATAAAGGACATTGGGTACCCCCTGAAAGTAGGGGAGTGTCACCCATCGCAGTACATCATCAACGTATCGTTGGGCCGTCTTATAGTGCCCTGAATACGAACTAAAGGTGAACGGGCATCATACGCGATTGCGCCCCAAACCATGATTCCGCGTTGTCGCGCGGTGAGACGTTCCACAAATGCTGCCGAATTGGACCTTTCTCCACGTCGATGCCACACGCGTACACAGTGACTCCTCTGAGAACAAGACTCTGTACCCTTTCGTCATCCATGTTGATCTAGCCCGGCACCATTGCAAACGTTGGCGTCTATTCAGTGGGGTCAATGGCAGTCTTCTTACCGGACGACATCAATATAAAGCCATTAACAACCAATCGACGGGAAATAGTCCTGGTCGAGATGGAAATATCTAGGGTGTCTTGCACATTTTGCAAAATGGAGGTAAAAGTGGCATGTGGGTCTGCCACTGCTTGTCGAAGGATACGCCGATCCACGCATGATGACGTCACTCTGGCCGCACCTGCAATTCTTATAAATTTTGCCTTATACCCTTTTCCCAACCATCTTCTCTACAGTCGATGCACCGTAAACGCACTCAGGTGTGTGTCAGATGCGATTTGACGTATGGACCAACCTGCCCTTTTCAATCCGATTATCATGCCCCTCGTAAAAGCATCCGTCTGCTGGAACTGCCTCCGTTGACGACAGCCTGGCATTAGCTGCTATTACACGTGTCTTTTGAAACAAGAACAAAATTTTGGCACGAAAACTGTCCTTTCTGCAAGTTCCTTTCCTTAATATCTTACTCCACGTGCGCACGAGAACTACGCATTTCACATCATTTGCATAATTCGGTGGGGCGCGTCTACCCTAAAATTTTAATAATTTTCTGGCACTCTTTCTTGATGTTCCATTTTCAATTTCGCGCAGTGTATGTATTTCAGAGCATTTTACTTTTCCGAACAAGAATAAACCCCAAGGAAATGACAAATGCAGTCATCTGGGTGCGCTCCTGACTAGATCTAGTAGCACCCGAACTACCGTTTCTACTGATAGCCTTGAATTCTTGAATTCACACGAGAAAACTACTTCTAAAAATATTTGACGTGTACACTGACAGGTTTCCCGTAGAAACAGTTCTCAGCTATCAATTTCACGGAGACAATACTTCCAGAGAGTTCATTGTGACATCAATTCTATCCTTTTTGTCCAACTCTCTAAAGGAGAGTGACAAGCTTAAAGGTAAGTTGTTCTCTCAATAATTGCCTTCCATTACTAGCAATGCAAGCCATTAATACCACTAGATAAATGTACCTCTGTAGAATAGCAAAAGTCTGGGAATTTTACAATAACAAATCAATTTTGCTTGCCGTTGTGCTGGAGAGTAGTTGAAGTAAATTTAGAAACATTTCCACCCAAGAATGGTGCATGTTCCGCGAGGCCTACCAATCCCTCGCAGATGGAGACTCTGAACTCTAGTGTTAGGACACCTCTAAAGTGAATATATTGAAAAAGGTTTTTGAATTTCCTAAAGGGGTATAGAACAGCATCCACATACTACCGGGTTCTACGACACGGGTGTCGACACCTGTTTAAGAGACCAGAAGTTGCGATGCCATCAAAATTCTTGCTCCACCTTTCAGATTCCGGATAAAACGGAGAAAAAGTCTGGAATGTCGTCGGGTGGACCTTTAAAAGTCGCACCCAGGGCTAATTAGAGCAGCGCTTACCTCCTTTAATTGTTTCGACAGTCATTACCTTGGTCACCCCTCCTTCTGCCTGGTGTCGGTGCTGTTTGACCGATATCTATCTATTTTCAGGTCTATATCCAGGTGTAAACAGGGGTAGACCTATAGACCGTGTCGACGTGTCAAGGTGGAGGTTGTATACGACTGATATCTGTCTGTATCCAGGTGTAGACAGGGGTAGGTAGACCTATAGACGGTGTCGGCATGTCAATGTGGGGGTTGTGCGACCGATATCTGTCTATATCCAGGTAAAGACAGGGGTGGACCTATAGACGGTGTCGACGTGTCAATGTGCAACCGGTTACTGTCTATATCCAGGTGTAGACAGGAGTTAAACTATAGACGGTGTCGATGTGTCAATGTGGAGATTGTGCGATCGATATCTGTCTATATCCAGGTGTAGACAGTGGCAGGTAGACCTATAGACGGTGTCGACGTGTCAATCTGGAATTTGTACGACCGGTATATGTCTGTATCCAGGAGTAGACAGGGATAGGTAGACATATAGAGGGTGTCGATTAGTCAATATGGAGGTTGTGCGACTGATATCTGTTTATATCCAGGTGTAGACAGGGGTAGACCTATAGACGGTGTCGACGTGTCAATGTGGAGATTGTGCGACTGATATCTGTCAATATCCAAATGTAGACAGGGATCGAACTATAAACGGTATTTTAGCTTCATCTTAACCTCTTGTAGTGTTAACAAAAGTTTAAACATAATCTGTGTACTAACTTACCTAGTTAATTTAGAATATTGATACGTCGCCGCTCTTGTGTCAAAGATGCTCAAATGAGCACGCGGGATCCGAACGGAACAGGGAGAATGCTACAACCGCCGTCAACACGGAGGAGCAAGACTTGACCGCTGCGATACTCAACGGGACATGGCAAATATACTGCAAACATGAAAGGAAAAGTATTCTGAATTTAGGTCTTTGTAAACATTTCCAATATAAGGTTTGAAACAAGCGGTATTGTGATGAAGGACTTGTGTCTGTCTTCAAGCTAGACATACAAGTTTCAGTAGGAGTACAAGTTGTACCCACAGTAGCTGCAAGTGTTAATTTAATTCCCCCTTCTAATTATACCCGTATTAATAACGACTGTTATGACGGCGGAAAAAGCTATTTCTGGAATCTTCCGAGGATTTTTCTTTCTTTTTTTTTCCTTCTACATTAATGATAACAAATGTTTTCTCGGTCAACAATTTAAGATTGTTCTTCTTTTTATTTTCTCTCTTCTCTCTCTCTCTCTTATAATTTAAATCTTTTTGAGGTGATTAATGGGGCTACAATCTCATTATGGCATTTTTTGCTTTCTCCCCCTCCTCCTTTAATAATCATTTTATCAGGGCCTCGCGCTCTTTAACGCATTGTTAGCTGCTGGGTGGAAGGAGCATTGATTGGGGGAGGGGGGGGGACATGCATGCCCTGTATATGACCAACCCTCCTGCTCTTTTCCTTTATTTATCTTAAAGCCGAAGGCTCTTGATTAGAGAACATGAAAAGGTTTTATAATCTAAATCTAGGAGTGTCGTTAAAAGAGAGAGAAGCTAGTACAATATTGGGGGTCTTGAAAGTCAATAAATTACTGATGAAGAGACCTCAATCATCTTATTCTCTTTATCCGAACGTTTCATTCACTCATTGTCGTCATTCCAAGGTGTAACACGATGCTGGAGATATATAAAGGTATCTAAAACATCGTCTTCTTGAAATCTTGAAATTAAGCGAAACATCGTTGAATAAATTTGAAGAAAGTTGAAATGTCTATTTTCTACCGTATACAGCCTATATTAATGGTGTTTTCTCCAAATTCAACATTTGCAATCCAAATATGTTAGATTTAGAACAGTTTCTTGTATTAAAATATTGTTTTATAATAATCATGACATCGTATGAAGACCTGCCTTCAAGTGTCTCAATGACATTTCTAGTGTTTATTGTTAGCATCTTACATTATAATATCCTAAGTGGCACGCTATGTTTGACTGCACACTAACATTTAGAACACCTCCCTGTATATAAGGAATTTTGTTAATATTAGACATGTCTCTATATATTAATTTAAGACACGTTCTTCTTAGATTGATATTTAGAGAGAATAAGTGTAAAATACGATGGTGATTTATTAAGAGATTGCTTCTAAAGTTTCAAGAAGTTCAATGTTCAATATTACAATCGAAATAAAGAAATTTGTTGTTCGAAATAACTACTATATTCGATAGATGTTGTTTTTAAAAGTCGACAATAATTCAATTTTGAAGAAATTTTGAAAATCTTGCCTCACGTTCCAACGTTTCAGAACCATTTTTGGTAAACACACATTATTCAACTATATATTATACTATTTATATATACTATGTATGCACATTATACACTTCATACTACTAGTTTCTCCTGTCGAAGGGCATGTTTGCCAGAAAGCTAGAGAAATGAAATTGTGCAAGAAACTTAGCCCTGGATGCTTTTTGATATTGTCACGGTAGAGAAAACAAGAATTACAAAAGTTTCATTTAAAAAATAATTCATTAATTAATTCTATATAGAATGCAAAATGTGTCAATAAATTTTACAAGTGATAATCTACAAGCATGGTAAGGGGTAATGACTAGACAAATATTTATGATGATAAACTGACAACAGAGTATTTACAATGATTATTCAGTGACAATATTTCAAAATTAAATTTAAATTGAATACAAAAGTTTTTGGCTTGGAGTGTGAAAATGTGTTCCCCTGATGTTGGAACAGCAGAAAGGGACCAATCCACCTACAGATATTTGCTCGCTGCCTTTTAGGTATAATATTTCTTTAGTTAGAAAACAACACTAGAAATAAAATTTTAACCTAAAAGAAATAATATTTCTAACTATATACATGTTATATGATGATCTTTTAGAAGAAAAAAAAAGAGCTGGTGGAGACTATTGACTAGTTTATTTGGTAATCTAAAGTCGAAGTTTACAAAAATTAAATAGTAATCGAAAATTGAAGCATTTATATGTATATTACCTAATTTTAACTAAAAATATGGCCAATTTTCATGATAAAAAAAAGAAAACAAGTCTAACTCTCTCTCTCTCCCAGGCAAAAAAAAAAAAACATTTGGCCTTTTTATACGTATATACAGAGCCATCTGGGCTTCTCGACGGCGGCGTCACAGAGTTATTCTATGAAAATAGCATTATTCACATAAAAAATAAAATGGCAAAAAGAAAAAAAATATTTACAACATCCATGGCTCTCGTGTATAATATTTCAAAATTGAAAACATCCTCTCCTGAGCTTTGTGTACTTCAACCTTGAGTGTTTAGAAAATCTCTGAAGGAAAAATTCGGGTCCGTGTCAAAATACCAAATTTCCGAGAGGTCTGACAGGCCAAAATCTCGCTAAATTAAATTAGAGGGTAAATAATGAAATTTATTTCGTTATTTCAAAATATGATAGTTTCATTCCCCACCCCCTCTCACATAAACAAAAAAAAAAAAAAAAAGAAGACAATAATAATGATTTGCTCAAATGCTGAAACTTGTTTAGATTATTTATTTGTTCGACTTTGACCGTGTCGAGATTTCGGTATATCGGAATATTGTCTGTCGGCATTATGTCCGAGGAGAGATCCCTAAATAATCAATCAAGAAAAATATAAAAGTCAAATATTCAATAGTTGAAAGGGTCTAGAGATTAAACTGGCGAAACCACTGGAATGATTCATCGAGTGAAAGAATCAGAATCCCTCCCCCCTTTCTTTTAATAGTTATATTTCTAATGTTTTGAGTTTACAACTTTTTCTCGTATTTTTCCCTATTAAACAAAGTACACTATTGGACACAACTTAAGGAAGTTGTGCCTTCTATCATGTATATCGGGATTCAGACAATAACTTTCAAAGATATTTGATACACAATGACCTTTATTGAAGAAACACGAGATAACCAAGTGTGAAAAAATGTCCCTCTGTCTCCTTAAATAAAAAAAAAAAAATAGAACTTCGGCGACATCAAAGACCTTCCATTTTTCAAGTTTTGTCAATGAGTGTACATAGTATAGTACGTAAATAAAAGTACACAACTCTCAGCAAAAATCTATTATGTGTTTCTAGCTGTCTAAGAGAATCGATATTAAATGTTTAGATAATATATGATACTACTCATTAAACGGATGATAATATGTTGAGAAGTCCTGGCTCATCAGTGGTGAACCCTCCCAGCGGTTTCGCTAGTTTAATCTATCGCTACTATTTAGTTTATTCTGCCTAGATATCCAACAATAGGAGGATCATTCTAGGTAACGGTGTTAGGCAACTATATACTTTAAGCAATTGCGTAAATTTGTTTAATATTTGTCTTGAAATATATTTTTTCTTATGAAAGAGAGACGTATTTTAGATCTATACAGAATTATCTCTAGCTCAATATTTAAACAGGCAGCGCACTTGAAAAATCTTGAAATATCTTTAAAAGGAGAGCCCGTTTCGATATAACTTCCTAAAGACACACCCTACGTCTCTTTTACAGAAATTAGGACCATTTAATGAGGATATTGCGATATTTAAAATGGTGGTGGTGTTGCTCCATGGAAAGGGGTGCCATTTCCCCGTTAGTCAGCCACATTTCAGAGTTCCCTGTTCACGGTTACCGTAGCGGCTCGGGGCTCACGACACCGTACTTCGCCCTACAGGACACTTTATTACTGATATTTAAAATTGAGAATATATAAATAAAACATAAATATGTTTATTATATTAAGTACAAATTATGAATTAGTATAAAAATGAAAAAATGAACAATTAGTATCTTTTTGGTAGAAGCATTGATGTGAAAAGGAGACATGCATGTCCTGTACATGACCAATCCTACTGTTCTTTTCCTTTATTTCTCTTAAAGCACTTTATCAAAGATTCTTGATTTAGAGAACATGATATGGTATGATAATATAGCTTTGATTAGCCAGTAGCAAAGCGCCTTTGATCGAAAGCTCGCTTTCAGAGTACTAACCAACACAAAACTAAAACGTCAAACATATTTAACAAAACAGTGTCATTTCTTAAGGGAAACATTTTCTGTGAGTTAGACCCTCGCTAAAATGAATCAGGAAAAAGGACAAATGTTCCCTTATAACGAATATAAATAAGTTATGCTATGGCGTTATAGTGAATTTCGTCCCATTGTAGTTTGTCATCCCGAGGTTTTGTTGTATGTGTTTGAATCACTTTCCTCATAAATCTTCCTCATAACTTTTATGTAATGATTGCCTAATAAAACACCATCCTTCGGCAACTTGGTGGAATGTGTGATAAATAAATTATCTAAATAACTAAATTCTGTACAAAGGAACAAATTATATTTAATACAAATAATTTATTGTCTTGTAATCGATAATTTTGCATAGGTTGCTTGTAGAAATGGAAATATAAATAATCACCTGGAGAGATAACGGATTAGTTCACACTACTACCAACCTAGCATGTTTGGCCTTACGTTAGCATTCAGAACGGACGAAGAGATAGTTGCTATCTTTATAGACAAATATATTGGATGTTTGAAATTGATTTGTTAAGAATGATATATAATATCCATGGAAATACCAATGGAAAAGTTTCTTTTATTGGACTTCATGGGTCACGAACTTTCGGACTTATCCACCCCTCAACAGGCGCATGTTTGTCAAAAATGCTATAGTCACAGGGCAGGAATATGAGCGTTCTTATAGTTGTAATATTGACATCAATCGAAGAAATGTCTATAACGTATTTTAAGTGAATTATGGCATTCTCGGGCGCCAAGTCGGAATTTATGTGAAAAATGTATAGAGATCACAAGATGCTTCTCAGACTATAACTACCTCCATTGAACTACCTTCCCTTGTTACGATAGTAAGATAAAAACCTCAGGCTTCTCTCAAGGGATAGGTTTCTTTTTGAAAAATTGTGTTTCAAATATCTAGCTATCGGGCATGATAGCCCTTCTGCAGGAGAAACCTAGGAGAATAGCTCTACCTTCCCTGCTGGAATTGAATATTAACACAGAGGATTTCTCACTAGGCACAAGACTATTTTCAGAATATCTCGAATTTGATATAAAAGTGTTAATTCGTTGAATTTTTATATATTTATACCATTTGCCTTAAATCAGCCTCCTACTAATTCACCAGTTAAACAAACTTTTTGATAGATCATGTTGATTTCAGGACTTCTCCCGTATAAAGCAACAGAAGTCCTATCCCACTTTGTGCTAAAGAGGGCCACAACTATGGTATAATGATGTCTTCAAAATTGAAAAAGTTTGGGTGATTTAACGATCTGAATCTTTGTATTGTTCGATGAATGATCGAAAAATTACATTTATATTTCAACTTTTTCAAAAGAAAGATGAATCATTTCTTTCACACGAATATATCAGGTGCAGTTAACATATATTTACATATGTTAAATAAAAATGTAGAACACAATTTTATAGAATTCTAACCTAAATGAACGCTTGTATAATTCAATATACTGTGATCACCAAATTATTGATTTCTCTCGCTGAAATTGATTGGTTATTAAAAAATGATATCCACTTTGGAGGGAGTGAATTGTGATCAGAGTCTGATTGCTATTGGATTTTTGAATCATTAATTCATTCGCGAAGGATAAAATTATTATCGGACATGGCCAAATACTAATTTGATTTATTGGGAATAATTCGTCCATTCATTACAACTTGGTTGGTCGTCCATTACGGCATATTGATGTGTCCGTATTGGATTGGTGGTCGTTATATAGAAGCTTACACCTAACTTTTCGGATGGAATTCTAAGAGATATTTATTGTAACCTGTGCTTTTTCTCTCACTTTCTCTTTTTACATTATTCATACAAAATTAACATAAAATTAATATTTCTATGTTTATACCGTCATTTCTTTTTGAATATGCAATTCAATCGTCAATTTTGACACATTTATTTTTCCGTTCATCATTGCTCTTCACAAAATAATCCTTTCATACTTCATCCCTAAGGATAGAAATAGTCGTTATTTCACCTTAAAATAAATTACGATTTATCGTTCAAAAGAAACATTTGCCGTGAAACTTGTCAAACGTCGTTCTACAATCATAAGCCGCATTATATTGTATTATACATTATTATTTATTACTTTTTTTGACCAAAAACAAAGTTGTTTCCATGTGATCTACAAGAATTTTTTTAAAATTACCTTTAAGTTTATTGTGCAATATATTGATAAGGAGAGGGAGCAAATCCTCGAAATATTTTGAGAAACATTTTTTTTCTTTCACAGATCCAGGTACGCTCTTTTTTAAAATATATATTTTGTTGACATGTTTTTCAATGGTTATAAAACTAAGTAAGAAAATTATTTTTTTCTTGTTTTGATTAAATTTTCAAAAGCAGCTTTTATTGCAGAGATTTGTGCACTTTATTTCAGGTTGTTTATTCTTCAAACCTATGTAGAATGAGTGACTACATCTCTCAGGAAAAGAACATATGGATATAAAAATTATCTATATTTTTTTCAAGTTTCAAAAATTCTCATTAGAGAAAAACTGAAGCAAAAAGATTTATGCTTCATTTATTTACAAAATATCAAGCAATTTAAAGAGAAATTCAATCAATTTCATCTTGGAATAATCTCTGTTGGAATGTTAATTCAATTTTGCCTTTTCTGCACGCAACCTTTGTTCAGGTCTCAAAATGCCTGTAAAGACTTGTACGTGAATTAAATGATACATTCTCCTAAACGTAAGTATTATCACATAAATCTCTGTCCTATCATAATTTTTAAAATTTGTTTTAGTCCTTCCTATAAGGTTCACGTATTGGACTGAGACTCGCATGTTACCCAAATATATTTGCATTCAATGATAGGTGAACGTGGTCAGAATATGCCTTTTTTGATTTTAATACCAACACCTGGCCTTTATATTATTTTATTTATTATTATTTTTCACACATTTAGCGTATTTACGCAAGTTTGGCTTTAAATGCCCATTTCTCGATTTCTCAAGAAGCTTCTTGGACCGAGATATTTTTGGCCGTAGAGGTATAGTCTGTACCACGCTGAGAGCCAACAGTCCGAAACGTGTTTGTGGTTGGCTTTTCTTGATTTATCAGGAAAATGGGTTGGCCAAATTTCAGGACACAGGCTAAATCAACGTTTAGTTGATTTCTGGTCTTCTAGATGGCGCTCTGCCATCTAAAAGGTTCATGTGAACGTAGTAAGGATATGCCTTTTTTTAAATTTTAATACCAACGCTTGACCTTTTTATTTAATTTTTTTTCATACAGATATCAATTTCATTACAAAATAGGAGAGTAAGCATCATAATGCTTTCTTTACTGTACTGCTCATAAATATAGGTATTGTCGCGTGTTTACCCTGCTGGTTCTTTGCGACAACGCGCTTCTTACCTTCGTGGTTCACCCACTTAGGCTCCCGTTGCTCTTCCCTGCGGCTTTTCCCCGCAGGCCACCCAAAGACGTCCTGAGCTCCACCTCTCCAGTGGAAACTCCCTTCCTCTGGTAGTATCTCTCGGCCTTACCACTGGTGGGGGGACACGAGAGACTTACCAGAAGAGTAGTAGCAGCAGCAGTAGTCTGGCGATGATGGCAGTGGCGAGAGTAACGACAGGAGGCGGCACGGAGACTTGAAGCAATTCCTTTATTGTCATCTATTACTAAACATTACATCTAAATAAAATAACAGACAATGTGTATTTACATTACCCTACATCCTGGGGCCAACACAAAAGCGTATTTACAGCCAACCTCCCCAGGAAACGGGACCACAGCAGTCGGCGACTCCCACATCGGACAGCAAGGGAATCCGGCGAAAGCGCCATCTATTGGCGGAGGTTGCAACCATTTAGAGGCCTTACACGTAACACTGCCTCCCCCTCAGGGCGGATCGTCCCGATCCGGCCTCATCGCTTCCGTCGCCCCGATGTCACGCTCCTCGCTGGTGCCGCTTCTCTTGCCGGAACTGCACATCTCGCTGGAATCGCCTTTCTCGCAGGAGCCAATCTTTCTCGCTGGAGCCGCCCCTCTCGCCGGAGTCGCCCCCTCGCCGGAGCCGTCCTTCTCGCCGGAATCGCCTTCCCGCCGGAGCCGCCCCTTTCTCCGGAGCCGTCCCTCTCGCCGGAGCCGCCCCTTTCGCCGGCACCGCTTCTCACGCCGGAGGCACCTCTCATGCTGACTCAGCCTCTTATGCCGACTCCGCTTCTTATATCTGTACCGCCTTTCGTGCCGGAGGCGCTTCTCATGCCGGCACCGCCTCTTATGCTGGTACCACCTTTCTCGCCGAGACCACCTCTCTCGCCAGGACCATTCATCCTTCCGGGACCTCTCCTCTCGCCGGTACCGCCTCTCTCGCTGGCACTGTTTCTCTCGCCGGGACCACTCCTCTCGCCGGGACCACTTCTCTCGCCGGTACTGCTTCTCTCGCCGGGACCATTCCTTTCGCCGGGACCTCTCCTCTCGCCGGGACCTTTGCTCTCGCCGGGACCTCCTCTCCCGAGGACACCGCCTCTCTCGTCGTAGCCGTTTTTCTCCCTGGCACCGCTTCTCCTGAGGGCACTGCTTCCCTCGCCGGTACCGCTTCTCTCGCTGGCACCGTTTCTCCCGCTGGGGCCGCTTCATTCGCGGGTCCGCGTGGAGCAGATTCAGGGTCTGTCCAGGAGGCTTCTCAATCAGGCCCTCCACTCCACGCAATTCCCCCATGTGACCCGGCTCGACTTCCAGTCCTCGGGACTCTGCCCGGACCTCGCTGACATCATCCGAAGCTGTCTCGGCCATACCTGTCTCATTCTGCAAGTGGGCCTTCATTTGAGACAGCAGCTTCTTTTCCAACAGAAGCCATTCTTCTCTTCTACGGCGCCTTCCTTCTTCGAACTCTTTTTCTCTCCGAAGTCTTTCCTCCTCCGTTCGGCGCTTTAATCTGTCCCACTCCTCCCGGTGTTCCTGCAGCCTCCGGTCGATCTCGGCCAGCGAGTCCTGCTCAGAAGCCATTCCTTGGCCTCTCACGTCAATGGGCCTTTGTCAGCCACCAAAAAACTTTCAAATAAAAAAAAAGCCTCCTGGTGACCTCCACGGGAGGAAGAATCCCACTTCTGACACCAGTTGTCGCGTGTTTACCCTACTGGTTCTTTGCGACAACGCGCTTCTTCCCTTCGTGGTTCACCCACTTAGGCTCCCGTTGCTCTTCCCTGCGGCTTTTCCCCGCAGGCCACCCAAAGACGTCCTGAGCTCCACCTCTCCAGTGGAAACTCCCTTCCTCTGGCAGTATCTCTCGGCCTTACCACTGGTGGGGGGACACGAGAGACTTACCAGAAGAGTAGTAGCAGCAGCAGTAGTCTGGCGATGATGGCAGTGGCGAGAGTAACGACAGGAGGCGGCACGGAGTCTTGAAGCACTTCCTTTATTGTCATCTATTACTAAACATTACATCTAAATAAAATAACAGACAATGTGTATTTACATTACCCTACATCCTGGGGCCAACACAAAAGCGTATTTACAGCCAACCTCCCCAGGAAACGGGACCACAGCAGTCGGCGACTCCCACATCGGCCAGCAAGGGAATCCGGCGAAAGCGCCATCTATTGGCGGAGGTTGCAACCATTTAGAGGCCTTATACGTAACAGTATTATATATATACACAGAGTAATGTCAAGTTGAGGTAAGTCAATAGAGTATAACTACTATTTAAAATAATGAATAAAGCGGCTTCCGAGGATAAATTTCTTGCTTTATTATACATTTTCAAGCTTTCGAGTTTTACACAAACCTTCCTCTACAGGAGTATATGGTAACATTTTAATTCATATACTCCTGTAGGAAGGTTTGTAAAACCCGAAAGCTTGAGAAGAATATATAATATAGCAAGAAACTCATCCTCGGAAGCCGTTTTATTTATTATTTTATTTATATTGCAGAGGATTTTATTTTTTCGGAAATTAATAACTATTAATGCGTCTCTCGTAAGTGTGGGTCGTCTTGTAAAACATGTCGTTGTATAATGTTTCAACCTATCGATATTTCACAAGAGATAAGATATTGGGAACAAAGGTTAATATTTGAAAACTGATTTATCAACGTCTACCCTTCAGTGATGGACTCAACCTTACTATGATTAACACTTAAAATGAAGAAATCACACACAGTGACACTGAATATGTTTATACAGTTATTTAAATTTGGCGAAACCGTTGGGAGGGTTCACCACTGATGAACCAAGCTTCCCAATATTTTTTCATCGCAGTATGGATAGTAGAAGTTTGTTTTATGTTCAAAAGAAACTTTCGTGCTTCAATGCTTCAGTTTCTTATAGTTATTTATGTTTTTCTTAGAAGTCGTTTGAATTAATGGTTTTCTAGATTCTTGTTAGGTTCTGTCTTTTTTAATTGGAAATATCATTTAAATGGAATGTAGAATGGATGTGTAGCATTTCTCTTAGGTATAACCGTCTATTCCTTTGGCATCTCTGAATTTTATTGTTTTCCTCTAATTCATTGCGATTATGAAAGGCCAATAAGCTCATGGTATAGCAACCATGTCTCTAATTGGTTGTCTGTTCTTTTACAGATCTGCTCTGGTAACTTAGGAATATTTTCTATAATTAATAAACAAAACGGCTTCTGAGGTTGAGTTTCTTGTTTTATTTTAGATTCTGTTTAAGCTTTCGGGTATATCACAAGCCCTTTTATAGGTGTTTATGAAGGGTTTGCGATACGCGAAAGCTCCTTCTCTCTCTTGAGGCAATCCGGATTCCTAGAGCGTACTAAAGTCGCCAACTATCCGCGAGAAAGCTTGAAAAGAATATAAAATAAAATAAATTCATCCTCGGAAGCCATTTTGCTTATTATTTATATGTATTGCAGAGGATTTTACCTTCCCGGTTTGATGAAGATTCTCTCTTCACTCAGAATATAATTTGAGACATTAAGTAGACTGGAGTTCAATACTATTGGGATAATCTATATTGATATTATTTTTAATAAAGCGTTTTAGAGATCAACAACAGGGCGATGTGAGCGCAAGAAAATATAAAATAATTTATTTATCTTGCTATATGACATACATGTATAAAAGGATTCAAAACGGACCAAATATTGTTATGAAAATTATAAAGATATTTTAACGCTACCTTTCTTCTAATTTTCTGGTGTAATTAAAATATATTTCTACAGTCCTTATTCTGCAATGAATAACATTTGAAAGAAAGAGGGTATGACTCATCAGTGGTGAACTCTCCCAGCGGTTTCGCCATTTATTTCGCTGATAGATAGCGATAATTTATAATTAATGACTGTATTCTAAATATTTTCCTATTCAATTACTCTAGGATTTATTCATATTTTGAATAAACACACTGAGAGAGACTTCTATTCTTTCGCCTTTCATTATAACAAATGAAGTCACATGATGTTTCTATTCAAATGTGGGATTCGGTTGAATGAAGCGGGGACACATATAGCCCAATATATGATTCCCTCTCTCTAATTATTTTTGTTAAGTGTATTTTCTAAAATAATATTATATCGTATTTTGGAACTTGTGTCGAATAGTTCGATCCTTGTTACAAGAATATGAGCTTAGTCACAAATCCTAACTGTCTTGTCTTCGCAAGTCACGACAAGTTGATCGAACCGACATAATAATACTCAATGAATATACACTCATGGACAAAACTTAATAAATTTGTACCTTTAAGCATGTATATCGGGATTCAGACAATAACTTTGAAAGATACAAGGTGGGATCAATAAATAAAGTGAATTATAATTTATTAAAAAAAATAAGAACGATATTAAAAATTAGGACTTGATTTATTCAAAATAATCACCTTGGCTTTCTATACATCGTCTTTATCGTTCTGGAAACTTGTAAATACCCTCTTTGTATGCACTCTTAGGAAGCGTGTGAAAAAATCTTGCACCACTTTCTGGACATCTTCATCCGAGTCAAATCGCTTTCCCTTTAACTCCTTCTTTAGTAGTCCAAAAAGGAAATAGCCAGAGGGGGCTAGGTCTGGACTATATGCAGGATGTTCTAAAACTTCAAAACCTAATTTAATGATTGTAGATGCAGTTTTACATGATGTATGCGGCCTTGCATTATCATGAAAGAAGAGAACACCTTTACTAAGCTTCCCTCTTCTTTTGTTTCTTATACCGGGCTTTAGCTTATTTACAAGAATGTCACAATAAAGGTCGCTTTTGATACGTTACCGTGAGGATAAAAAAATCCAGACAGATTGGTCCATCAACAACTCAAGAAATTGTTAACAAAACTCTACCGGCCGAACGTTGAGACCTGAGGAACATGTAATTCGTCCATTTTTGAACTCGTTAACCCATTTATAAATGTTATTTTGAGACAAACAAGACTCACCATAGATATTTTTCATTTTTTGGCATATTTGAGATGTTTGATTACCTTCTGCATTCAAGAAACGAATAATTGCACGTTGTTCAAGCGTGGTGCAATCCTTCAAGGGAGCTTCCATTTTAAGTTTATTTATAAGTCTCGCGCCGCGCGTGGGAAAAAAAAACAGAACACCTTAAATAGTGTCCCGATGTTATATTTCAATATTCTGTGGTTTAAATTATTTTTGCTTTTTTAATTTTAAGAAATAAGATAATTCACCTTATTTATTGATCCCCCTTTGTATTTGATACACAGTGACCTTTATTGAAGACACACGAGATAATTAAGTGTAAACAAGATTGCCTATGTCTCCTTAAAAACACAGACGACTGGCGCATCAAAGACGTCCTTAAGTTTTGTCCATGAGTTGTAAATAAATAAATAATAATTTGGTGCATTGTCCAACTCTGTGGTTACCTTTTACGTTTCAGAAGGGCGTAAATAGTTATCATAAATTTTATAGACAGAGAAGATAAGGTACAGAACTTATAACAGAGCCTTTTCTTTTGAAGTGGAGTAATGAGAAAATTATATTCAAATTATTAAATGGCATAAAGAAATTTATATTGAATGGATAGTTTCATTCTTAGGTGAAATTTCTGAGTTTGGAAAGTCTTATCTTTTGTTTAACTTCTGAAAATAACTTCAAAATATGCTTAGATCGATTTATATTTACTAAAAAACGAATCCCCAAACGAATTAGAATTTAAAGCATCAGGTGTGTGTGTGTGTGTGTGTGTGTGAAGTTTTTTATCCTTAAATAAATTAACAGCGCTAAAGAATGTGAAAAACGGAAGTAAATATCTTTGTGTTATGGTTTGTCTAAAAACAAATTACAACTTTTTCTTAATGGCTTATACTATTTACATTGTGGTAGTTTTTTCACTATCCCTAGAGTCCAAATTTCGATGGAGATGTCTTTTAAAAAAAATCCCTCAAGTGTTATTAGAAAATTAGAGAACATACTCTGCAGGCGTTTTACTATTGGCACCAGAGAGGTGTGATTTAAGAAGTCATTTCTAAAGAGATATCGAACATAATCAAAATATGCTTTAGATAAGGATGCTCTTAGACATTGAAATAATTATGTTGACACCGCGTCATTGATATATAAGAGAAATGTAAAAATAAATAAAACTGTCCACTCTCGATGAAGCCCTCTCAACGACGAAGAATGAATTGAGAATATGTATGTAATGAATAAAGATGCTTAAGATAAGGAGGATATGCCACAGAGATGAATCTGCTTCAAGATAAGAGTATGATAATGAAGAGAATTCTTAGATATTCTTGAATATTCCTAATAGTTGAATACATATGTATGAGTACGTATTTTTATTCGCTTTATTATATAAATGTAAAATATGGTTATAATTTCTAACTTATTTTCTCTCTCTCTCTCTCTCTCTCTTCTCCTCGATATATAAAAAGGCTCAAAGAGAAAAATATTTTATATGAACCTTCTTTTTAAATAATCTCTATTCATAATATTGAGAGATTTAGAGGTACGGTATACTAAATTGACATAGAAATCAAAGATGTAGCCCTAAGACAATCACATATGAAAGCAAAAAAAAAAAAAAAAAAAACGGCGGGCATGATTAAGAAGAAAATCCATCACACACTCAGTTTTTCTCTCATTAAAGATAAAAAGAGAGAAAAAAATCAATTAAACCGAGATAAACAAATAAGGACAACAATAACATGGAGGCCATGTTTTCACGTACCCTACTAACCAACTTCACACCAATCTCACTTCCAATAAAAAAAAAAAGATTGCCATAAGAGCCCACGTGTCAGGGCGGGGAGAGAAAAAACAAATTAGCCGGTTTAAAAAAAAGGAAAATTCGGCTGTAAGGACAATTAATTCAATTTACTTCCGCTAGATTTTTCGAGGCGCTCTTTAAAAAGGGAGTGTTTAAAAAATGGGGAGAGTTGTTACCTCCGTACATTTGTTAACCCTAAACTGGAGGATTTTTGTTCCTTCTTCTTCTTCCAAATTAAGAGCTACTTTCGTAGCGATTGGAGCTTTTCTCTTTTTCCTTGCTAGTTAATGAAAGATTTGCGACTCTCCTAACGCCATCTAGGGATAAATACTGTAACTATTATTGGATTCTATTGGCGTTGGCTTATTTAGAAACATTTCTTGTTTATAAATATTGAAATTATTCGTTTAGGATAAAAACAAAATAGAAAGTAAATCAAATATGCTAATACTTATTTACTTAAAACGAGGAGTATGCACTTTAATATACAGTAGTATGCTAAATAGGAAGTTTGATTATAAATAAACAGCATTAATAAATGCCTTGGATATTTGTGAGAAAATTTATTCTTATTGTGGATGTGTTAATAATTGTTAACATATATATTATCAATTTTATATTCAATTTAATACATTCTATCTTGTAATGTATGAGAAAAATCTAAACATTTTCAATTGAAAATAAGAAAGTAAATAAATTTTACGTTTTGACATATAACTTGAATTTATATTTAATATATAAGAAATAAAGTCATTAAGAACGAATTTTTCTTTTCCAATTAAAGAAAACTTATTACTGTCCTTACTGCGATAAAATGGGAGGGCTTGGATCATCAGTGGTGAACTTTCGAAAAGGTTTCAACAATTCAATCCATCAGACCGTTTTCCAGAGCTCTACTATTGTATTGGGTTATTCTGCTCAAATACCCGACACTGTAAAGTGGAATCTTAGTTTTGGTATTTAGGTAAACTATGGACATAGATTTGAGACCAGTAGAATTACATGTAAATTACATAAAATATTTTTAATCGCAGTAAGAACAGTATAAAATTTGTTTTATTTGGAAAATAAAAAGGTGTGCTTAATGATTTTATTTCTTATATATAAATGACACTCTATTGACTTAAGTTTAATATATATTGTTTATATTTCTTCAAGATAATGTTCAAATGGAATATAACTAGTTAGGTGATCCGGCACTTTCTCTCTCTAAATATAAAATAACTCCAGAGATAAAATATCGAAAATAATCACAGCTCGATGCACAAGCCATCCTGGACTCTTGTTGGAATGTTAAGGTGAAAAAAAATCAGGCATCTAAGGATAGGTTTCTTTTTTAAAAATGTATAGAGTTTATATAGATTGTGTGTCTTTCAAGTAGAAGGGATTTCATGCCCGAAATAGTTAAGATCTCAATAAACAATTTTAAAAAGAAACTTATCCCTGAAAGCCTGTTATTTCACCCTAATATTGAAACAGGGGATTGTTTTATTGAATTGGTGGAATGTTGTTTGTATTTCCCCGTGTATCTCCTTCTTTATAGTTTTGTTATGGGAGTGGTGAAGCACTTTATATTTAACACACATATAAACATTTAGCATATAAATTTAAAAACATTATAGTTTTCTATATTTCCAATAAAGTAACTTAACGGAGCCACCAGTAGACAACTGCAAACACTATGGAATCCACCTATTCAATATTTTACAGTGTGATTTCAGTAGCTACATATATAGTTCTAAAATAATTACACGAATCATTTCACACACACACAAAGCCTTTATTAAGACATTAGTCTTATACAGATTCTCCGTACAAGGTGCAATATCAGGAAAAGAGCAGCACAGGAAACCAGTAGTTCCGCTACTATATACAATTATTAGTAATAAGGAAAAGTAAGAATTAATATGAAAGGTCGACGCCATCGCCCCAAGTCTTCAATTCCATAAGCGCGGAGCAGAAATAGGGACTAAGTTATTTAGTTCGCCATAAATATAGCATCCAGACACAAAAAAGGAGATTTACTCCAGCACAGCCATCCATATTACCAGCTCCGCAATCTCATCGTCGACCAACACGATGGCCCCTCGATGTTTCATCATCATTCTGAGGTGTAAGAACAATAGCTTCCAAGTTCTCTTTTCTCCCTCTTTACACCTACTGCCTTGTAAAAATTATATAGGGCCTGAGCAACTAGTCTACTTGTTTGGGCACTGGTTAACATCGTTTGGATTGACCTAAGTTGGCTGGTGTCTACCGTTGAAAAGAATGTCCTTCTCTCCCCGCTAATATCTTGGCATTCATAGATATAATGATATAGTTCAGTTTCCATATTTTCTTTGCAGAGATCACAAATCTTATCACTCTCTTTGGAAATGTTTGTATGGTTTTCCTTGAAAAACGAATATAGTATTCTCTATTGTGCGATATAGCGTTTTACTGGGAATGGAAATTTGCTAAGTAAATAGTTTTCGATTCGGAATGAACTGTGTAAATACTTATACTGAGGGTAAAATTTAGAATTCTCTATTTTTGCCTGGTCACTTTGAATAGATTGTTCTATTGCAATTTTAGTTATTAAAGGTATTTCTTGCCGGATAATCCTTGCATCGTTGCAGTTAATTAACCAAGAAAATCCTGTTGAGTTGAGTATGTTGGCCAAACTTTCCGCAAGTCCAATATATATATTTCTATTTCTTGACATCTCATATAGTTGAGCTAAGCATATATGGGGGAGTCGGCTGCTGTTCATTTTTAGAATTCTAAGCCAGAACCCGAGTGTAAGTTTCAGCACCGTAACTCCCAGTGACGTTCTTCCGCACTCCATACGTAAATAAAACCAGGAGTATTTATCTGGGTAAATTTAGAAGTCTCCGTAAAAAATTGTCTTGTACCCTGTCAACCAAGTTTTTTTGGTTATTTGCCCAAATTGGAGCTGCGTAGAGCAAGGTTGACAGAGCCATTGAGTCTAGAAGCTTGAGTGAGGATCTGATAGAATTGACTCTTGTTTTAGTCGATATTGCCTAGACCGCATTAATAGCATTTAGCGCCTTGTTTTTAAAATGCTTTGCCGCTTGTTGAGTTGAGTTTGACGCTGTCAGCTGGTAACCCACACGAATCATTTCGAAATACACTCATATGGACAAAACTGAAGTCTTAAATGTCGCCAGTTGTCTGTTTCTTTTTTAAGGAATCAGAGGTAATTCTGTTCACACTTGGTTATCTCATCTGTCTTCAATAAAGGTCAATGTTTATCAAATATCTTTCAGAGTTATTGTTTGAAACCCGATATACATGCTAAAAGGTACAACTCTCTTAGTTTTTGTGAAATAATTGCAAACCAAAGGCCATTCAAACTTCTCCTGGTATTGAGTTTAGAGGGCAGTGGCTGCCATTTTGTTGGGGTATTTACGTCGATATCAGTTGTGCGGACTCTGTCGTTTGGATATCTCTATCTCTCTCAATTCTGGGGGATTCAAATTTTACTTGCAGCTTCCTTTTCAAAATAACAACCATTTTAAAAAATGAGACTACAAAAATCCGTGGAGTTTTAAAAAGCATTATATTGTTGGAAAATAATCGTGTGCTTTGCGCCACGATTCCATTTAGAAAGTCTTTCTTCATGAAAAAATTGTAAAAACGTTTAAAAATACTAAAATAGTTTCCCACAATGAGTTTATTTATATTTAAAAATGCTAGCTTTCAAGCGATAATCGCTCTTCAACGGGCTTAATAAAAAACATCGACTATTTACACTGCGTGACATTGAAAATGGAACACCAAGAAATAGTAGCCAGAAAATGATGAAACTCGGCAGACAGAGAGAGAGACAGGGACGAACAATAAGTGATCTTTATTTCAAAATGATAGTCATAATACAGAGCGAGAACGGCGTCGGCTTAGTAGCAAGTAGGACCACCGCGGACGGCGATGCACGCAGCAACACGTCTAGGTAGAGAGTCAATCAGAGTACGGATGGCGTCCTGAGGGATGGCTCTCCATTCCCTCTCAACCATTTGCCACAGTTCGTCTTCTGAACGCGGCTGTGGAAAGGCATGCAAACGGCGTCCAATGATGTCCCAGACGTGCTCGATTGGTGAGAGTTCAGGAGAGTACGGTGGCCAGGGAAGCATCTGTACATCTTGCAGAGCTTGTTGGCTAATGCGAGCAGTGTGCGGTCGGGCGTTATCCTGCTGATAAAGGGCATTGGGTACCCCCTGAAGGTAGGGGAGTGTCACCGGTCGCAGCACATCATCAACGTATCGTTGGGCCGTCATAGTGCCCTGAATACGAAGTAAAGGTGACCTGGAATCATACGCGATTGCGCCCCATACCTTGATTTCAAGTTGTCGCACGGTGGGGCGTTCCACAATTGCTGCTGGATTGGACCTTTCTCCACGTCGACGCCACACGCGTACACGGCGACTATCACTGGACAAGCAGAAACGCGACTCATCTGAGAACACGACCCTGTGCCATTCCGTCATCCACGTCGATCTAGCCCGGCACCATTCCAAACGTTGGCGCCTATTCGGTGGGGTCAATGGCAGTCTTCTTAGCGGACGGCATGAGTGCAAGCCACTAGCAACCAATCGACAGGAAATAGTTCTGGTCGAGATGGAATGATCTAGGGTGTCTTGCACATGTTGCAGGATGGCGGTACAAGTGGCTTGTGGGGCCGCCACTGCTTGTCGAAGGATACGCCGATCCACACGTGCTGACGTCACTCTGGTTGCACCGACATTCCTATAAATTGCCACATTTCCTTGTTCCAACCATCTTCTCCACAGTCGGTGCACCGTGGACGCACCAAGGTGTGTATCAGCTGCGATTTGACGTATGGACCAACCTGTCCTTTTCAGTCCGATCACTATACCTCTCGTAAAAGCGTCTGTCTGCTTGAACTGCCTCCGTGTACGATGACCTGGCATTCTCTGTTATTACACGTGTCTTTTGACACAAGAAAAAATTTCTACAATGATTTTCCTTGAAGAAATAACGACACGAATACTGTCCTTTCTGCAAGTTCCTTCCCTTATATCTTACTCCATGTGCGCACGAGAGCTGCGCATTTTACATCATTTGCATAACTCGGTTAGGCGCGTCTACCCTGAAATTTGCATAATTTTCTGGCCACTTTTTCTTGGTGTTCCATTTTCAATGTCACGCAGTGTATGACAAGAAATATTTTCAAAAAATAGAAAGTTTTACTAATCGCGCGACAAAAGAAACACATTTTCAATCTTCGAATATGCACCAAAAAATATTAATAACTTCAAAACATTCACCTTCTATTATATAATAAATAGGTTGAGAAAATTTTGGTTCAATATTCAGCTAATGCTCTTGTACATGCCAATTCCGATATCTGGTTTTCAAACAAAATTCTATATTTCACTTTTATACCAAAATGTTTATGAACCATCAATTTTACTGGCTCAGGTATTTTAATGTTTTAAAATTATGTTTAGAATCCAATTTTACACCATTATATGCTGTAGATAATTGTCAATTTGGTCGCAATGTCCCATCTTAAACTATAGAAAACCCTCGTTTTAGGCGGACACATTCAACGGATCGAAGACTCGATAGCAAAGTTGTTGTTTAACGCAGGTTGAAATATACGCTTTAAGCACTTCCAGGTTCTCGTAGTTATAACCACGTCCAACATGTTTTCTATCTTAAGAAAAGTTTTACTGTATCAGCGGTTTCTATTATGCATTATTAGCGTGTGGGGTGATCTGTATTAAATAAAACCATTCTTTAGGTAGGTACTTATTAGGGAACCTCGTGGCTGAGAAAACATATGTTGACTCTATCTTTCTGATCCTACTGACTCTGTAGCGGCGTCTATTTACCTCTGGGGGAATTTGGTGTACTTTCTCAATTCCTCACAATGGCCAAGTAGGCAAAATGTCAATAGCAACGTCCCCCGTATTCTAAGAAAATCTTAATTTCAGTCATTATTTTTGTGGTGGTGTATGAGAGAGAAATATTTTTCAAAACTAAAATACTTATCTAGAAGAGTGCACATTTCACAATATTTTTCTAGCAGTTATTTTATATATTAATGAAAATTTATATAATTTTCCATTTTCCCCCAAATGTGTCCATCTGAAGACTCCTTTTCATCTAAAAATGTCCATCTGAACTCGTTTTCATCTAAAAAGGTCCATTTGATAAAAACGATTTCCTTTAAAATGCCTATATTTTTTTATTCTAAAAAAAGTCTATCTAATGAAGAATTTTCTTCTAAAAATGTCTATCTAATGAATCGTTTTCTTCTTAAAATGTCTATCTAATGAAGCGTTTTCCTCTAAAAATGTCTATCTAATGAAACGTTTTCTTCTAAAAATGTTTATCTAATGGAAAGTTTTATTCTAAAAATATCTACCTAATGAAACGTTTTTCTCTAAAAATGTTTATCTAATGAAGTGTTTTCTTTTAAAAATGTCTATTTAAAGAAGCGTTTTCTCCTAAAAATTGTTTAACTAATGAATCGTTTTCTTCTAAAAATGTCTACCTAATGAAGCGTTTTCTCCTAAAAATGTCTACCTAATGAAGCGTTTTCTCCTAAAAATGACAATCTGATGAAACAATTTCCTCTAAAAATGTCTATCTGATGAAACGTTTTCTTCTAAAAGGTCCACATCTGATGAATCGTTTTCTTAAATTATGTCTATCTAAATAGTGTCGTATCTCTGTAAAAAGGTCATTAGAACTTGTCAATCGTTTGTTCCTGTCTCGATAAAATCGATCGAGAGCGATTCATTTTGAATCCTACAGAAATAATTCGGTCTATAGTAATCTTTTCTACAGAAATTTGATCGTAGAGAAAAGTGTATTCTTAAATTAAATGGTTGTTTTAAGTCAAACAAATAAGGCTTCAACAATCGATGCTAAAGTAACTGGTTCGATTTGTATTCTACTAAACAAAACAAAGCGATTGATATATTTAAAACAAAATATTAACATAATCCATTAGCGCGTCATCCGTTATATGAAATTTAAACTATTTTTGACGCGTATATGAATCTTTCTAAATCGAGCAATGCTCGAAGCATATTATATATATTTATCATTATAGGTATTTCTACTGCCCTCAAAGCTTATATCCATATTTCATTTAAAATACCCTTTCCAAAAGTCTAGCTTCAGTATCAGTATGAAAGGAAAACAGAAAAATGCAATATTGCAACGGAATGATAGATTAAACTGGCGAAACCGCTGGGAGGGTTCACCACTAATGAGCCAGGCCCTCTTATTATATATATATATTTTTTTATTGCAATAAGGGCAGTAAAAAATTAATTTATTTTTAAAAGATTCATACACGTCAAAAATAAACTGCTGGAAACCGTAAATGCAACACCCTGAAAGAAGCATGCAAATAACATGAAATTTATAACATGCATTAGCGGAGGTGAGATATGCAAATGATTAGAATTTCAGCACAGACGCACATAACGCGCGCCTGTGGCTCCACTTCAAAGCACTATTTAATGCTTGGAGATTTCGACGATTTCAAGTTCGGCAATTGTGTTTTTCTTGTGTTTTAAAAAAAACTATCAATTATGCCTAGTAGAAAACAGCGATCATCTTTTGATCAAGTATCCGAGTTCGACAGAGGAAGGATAGTGGCCTGCCGAGATTGTGGATTATCTTTCAGGGAAATCGGTAGTCGTTTTAGACGAAACCAAACAACTGTAATGCGGATATGTGATCGTTGGATGCAGGAAAGTACGACGGACCGACGTGCTCGATCGCTCCACCTCAGTGCACCACTTCACGTGCTGACAGGCAAATTGTGTGCATGGCAGTGACAGATCGCTCAGTCACATCACGAGCCGTAGCACAGCACATTCAGTCTGTAACGCATCATCCAGTGTCTACGCGTACCATTCGACGCCGTTTACAGCAGAGTGGTCTGTCCGCAAAACGTCCATTGCTTCGTCTACCCTTGATGCAGAACCACAGACGTCTCCGCCAATTGTCTTTACAGACGAGTCACGCTTCTGTCTGCAACACCACGATGGTCGGATTCGAGTCCTGACATTGGTCCTGTACCGGGTATTATGGTTTGGGGCGGTACTGGATATCACTTTCGCACTCCTCTAGTACGCATTGCTGGTACTTTAAACAGCCAACGATACATCTCCGAGGTGTTGGAGCCAGTTATCCTTCCTTACATTCAGGGCTTGCCCACAGCCATATTTCCACAGGATAAAACGCGACCACACGTGACATGCATTTCCAAAGGTTTTTCGTCAATCTCCAGATTTAATTGCTTCCCTGGTCGGCTCGCTCTCCGGATCTTTCGCCGATAGAAAACATGTGGTTCATTGGTTGCTCAAGGATTGACCCAGATTACATCCCCAGCTGCCATACCAGATCAACTTTGGCAACGTGTGGAAGCTGCTTGGGCTGCTGTACCCCATGAACACATCCAAAGTCTCTTTGAATCAATGTCGAGGCGTGTGGCAGCGGTGATCTCCAACAATGGCGGCTACTCTGGCTACTGATTCTGGAATGAACCACACTTCGTAGAAGTCTATGAATTTAATCATTTGATACTTGGTCAACATGTTATCTACAAAATAAATTTTGTTGTGTAATATCTTGTCTTTCTTGGTTTGGCAATTTGGGTGGCCAGCAGTGTAGTTTAAATTTCTTATATTAATATATTTAGAAAATTCCCTTATAGAAAAAAAAAACGAGGGAATACAGATTAGTTAGAAATCGGTGTTCCTGGTGTTAAACGGTGGCAAAATCTAAAGAGAAAGAAGGAATTGTCTCACTAGAGTGTAGTGATGTTCTGTACTCAAAGGAAATATTTTTGGACAATAATTTTATGAATTAAAAACATTTATGATTAAATTTCAAATTGTGAAAGGTAATTAAAATTATATGAATTCACAATAAAAGTTTTATTAGAAATGCTAGCTTTTTCAAGCGAGGCTCGATTTTCTACAGGCTTAAAGAGAAACCTCGACAATTTTAAACTTGGAATGTTTTTTTAAATATCCATGCTACATGTGTACATTTACAGAACAGTAAAAGTTACAAATGGTTAATGTTTTTATTTAAGCCTGTCGAAAGAGCGACTTTTACTTGAAAGCTAGCACATCTAATATTGTGGGGAGAAGTTATGTATTATATTTTCATTGAGATTGTTATCATCATCGTTTGCTGTATAAATACTTTGTTTTCAATTAAAATGAGTAGTACGCAAAAATAACTTGCGTTGCGTCTTTATATTTTAAATTATATGCATAATACTACCCCATCTTGACCATCCTGCCTCGAGGCGTGCCACCTGTGCCGCCTGTGGGTCCAGCGACGGGTCGCTGACCCACAGATATTGGAGTTGCCGAGCCGTGCGATCCCTGCTCCGGGAAGTGTTCGCTTCCTGCGAAGTGCCCCTGGATCTGCAGGCCTGTCTCTTCGGCGTCGGCCTCCCTCCTGAGGCAGTGAAACTCACAAGTGTGGCGATGGCAACCATCTACAAGTGCCATCTTGTTCTAGAGTTGGGTAACGCCAGTCATCTCCTCAACCTGCCCACTCTGTGGGAAAGAACTCTCGCTGTCCATCGGTGGCTGAAGCAAGAAAATAATCATTCTTTGAGTGTGAAAGCTTGTAAAAAAAATAGGAACTTACCCACATTGCCGGTGGCTAGAATAGAACCATGAAATGGTACAAATTACCCAATATGGGCATTAAAGGTCGGGGCACTTCTACGTACAAAGAAGTTATTTAAATGTGTGATTTCTGATCCCGAGCCTGATATTAAACATAAAGATTTATGGGATACATATAACGAAAAGAATGATGAAGCCTTTGATATAATTATAACGACACTCTCAGACACACACACGAACAAGCTGGAATGTTTTTAGATGTAACTAAGGCAAAAATGGTATGGGATGACCTAAAAAGGATCTATACGAGAAATCTCGTGTAGATAAAATTATAGATGTAGGACTCGAACTCAAAAATATTAAAATGAATCATAGCGAATCGGTAGATCAATATTTAACTAGAGCCAAAAATATTGGAGCAAAGAGCTCATCGCTCGGACACCAAATATCCCAAAGAGAGCTAACCTACCATATTGTTCGAGGCATCCATTCAAAATTAGAGAGAATGGCAATTGTACTTAGATCCCGACGAGATATAACCCTCGAAGAAATACAAGTCTCTCAAGGAGGAAGAAAACAGATTAAATTATAAAATGATTGAAATTCACACAGAGGAACAAGAACAGGCCTACAGAAGTAGAAATAGAAGGGGTTATCATCCAGACAGACAGAAAGAATGCTTTATTTGTGGCAAAAAGGGACATGTGGCCAAAGATTGTTGGTTTAGAAATAAGCGATCTCAAGAACAACAAAGAAATAAATATGCAAAATCAAGTACGAATCATCATAAAAGCAATTTTAGAAATCGTACAAACCAAATATCAAGCACACCTAAGGAACTATCATTCAATAACTGTATAGATGAAGGAAGCGATGTATCCATAGATAGTAATGGTGAGAAACGATCATGGTGTATTGATTCTAAATGCAGAACACACTTATCACCACACCTTGATTGGATGGAAGATGTAGTACCATATGAAAGTGAAATAGTCTTGGCAGAAAAGAATAAAATTACTCGCTCTACTGCTAAAGGTAATATCAGAGTGACTACTAGTACAGGCCAAGAATTTTCGAATGTACAGATTAGGGACTTTTTACATGTACCTGATCTGAGGTCGAACCTTCTTTCTGTGTACGAACTCACAAAAAGTGAAAATACTATAATTTTTAATAATGAAGGAGCCAAAATTTACAATAAAGAAAACAACTTAGTCGCCGAAGCCCAGATTAAAGACCGAATGTTTATAATGGAGGCAGGGTTAAGAATTGATAATTCAAGAAAGCCTGAGAATGCTATGGCCACAAGCGATACCTCTAATGACAAGATTAGTATCTAGCACAGAAGATTGATTCATCTGAACCAAACTTACATGAAAGAGTTGATCCAAGGAAATCTGGTGTATGGACTCTATATTAAATATAGGAATCTACCGGAATGTGCATCGTGTATAATGGGAAAGCTGAGTAGAGAACCTTACAATCCTGTTACAGGGAATAATACCACTGAGCCACTTGAATTAATTCAAGTGCGGTCCAATGGCTAATCAATCTTTAGGAGGATCAAGGTATTTCTTTGTTCTAGTGGATGACTTCAGCAGAAGGACTTTTGTCTATTTTCTAAAAACCAAAGATGAAACCTTTGATAGATTTAGAGATTTCAAGGCGTAAGTCGAAAATGAACTAAATTTAAAAATTAATTATAAAACACTTTTAAAAAAAACTTTTATTTAAAATGCACTAAAAATAACAGAATAAATATTTCTGAAGTATTGTTTTTTTCTGAAGGTACCATTTAACAAATAAAATAATAGACTTAGAAATAAAAGCGGTGGGGGATGATAATCATTTATGCAGCAAATAGGTATAAATTTAATGAAAGGCATAATCTTGCTAATCATTTGCTTCATATAAAATCACATTGATCTCATATTTATTATTATTGTACCCCACCGCTTTTATTTCTAAGTCTATTATTTTATTTGTTAAATGGTACCTTCAGAAAAAAAGCAATACTTCAGAAATATTTATTCTGTTATTTTTAGTGCATTTTATATAAAAGCTTTTTTTTAAAGTGTTTTTTTATAATTAATTATTCACGCTATTTTTAGTCGTATAAATGCCAGTCCAAAAAAAAAAAAAAAGCCTTATTTTTGAGACGACGTTGGCCTTAAATAGCTGCAAGCCTGCTCGCAGCAGATTGGTCAATTCCTCGTGGGAGGTCGGAAGTGACGTAAGCAAAATCCGTTACTAACAGAACTGCGTCTCTTTGCTTTTGGGACCCCTAATTTTATTGAATTATATTACAAAGTTAGAGACACCCAGTAGATTATTGTTAGGGGATAATTGGTTCATATAGAATTTGAATTATAATTAAACAATTGATTAAATAGTTAAAAGTAACAACATACTAATTGAAAAAGGGAAACTATTTAAAAAGGTGTCGTGAAATGTATGGTGGTATATTGTTACACACACACCTATATATATATATATATAATGAATATAAATATATGCGTGATGATATTGGAATAAGATGACTAAATTATAACAGATAAAATTAATATATTTGTTGGCTTATTTATTTGCTTGTAATTCCAAGGACGTTTCAGATAGGAATCTGAATATTTGGATTTTTAATTCCTTCCATGTCTTGAACATTTATTGAAAAAATCCTTTCGCAACCTCCAGCATTGTCGCATTTTTAGCCAAGAAAAATTGAAATTGACAGGTTCTGGGAAAAAATAGTTGTTTTTTAGTCAGAAAATGATAATGAAAATATTTCTGTATCAAGTTTGATAATCAGATACAAAATTATATAGGGAAAAAATTCCAAAAGAGCAGAGACCACGGGTGAAGCGAGTTCACTTTTAGTATGCAGAAACAAAATTCTAACAGAAAACATTCATTCGAATAGAAGACACAAAGTCAGATCATCTATATATATAAAAATGAATGTATGTGTGTGTGTGTGTGACAATTTTTTGACAATTAAAAATTATTTATTGTCTTCTAGACAATTTTACATCATTTTAACAACGAGGGAGAGAAAGAAAAGAAAAGAAATATATTACATGAAGAATTAAATATATACATATATGATACAAATTTACAAGGGGGATAAAGGAAGGAGACCTCGGCGCTGGAGGTTCCTGGACCAGGCGATGAGCGGGTCCTCCACCGCTTCTCCGAGCCCAACCTGGACAAAGTAGCGATAGATTCGCAACTTTGCCGACGCCAGGATGGAAAGGGCTTCGTCCTCAAGGCCGGACCCGCAGAAGATCTAGGCCTGCAGGTCAGGGGGCCGCCCTATGATGTTGAAGGCCTCTCTAATGAGGGGCCTGATGGAGTGACAGCACCAGTAACGGTGGCTGAGGGAGCGGTCGATGGACCCGCAGGCAGGACAGGAGGAGCCGACCGAGGCAGGATGGGCCGGAAGGGGCAGGGCGTGGAGGGCCAACTTTAGGGCCGCGTCGGCCTCGTGGCCCGAGTAGGCGCAGCGAGGCCCTGTCGATCCTGGATGGTGGTGGACCGATGGTGGGCGACCATCTCGAGGTGAACCTTGAGATGGGCGTGGCGCGGGCGATCCAAGGCCCAACGGGCCGAGCGGGTCGTGAGGCCGTTGAGAAACGGCGTAGCCGTCCCTCGCAGCACCACGGCGGCAGCTAGGGCACTGGATAAAGGCGTGGACTCCTCCCCGAAACCCACGGCGTTCTCGGGGGTCAGCCTCCGACAGAAGGCGCCCAGGGCCGCGGCGTCAGCCAGGGCTGAGCGCGTAGGGCGGGCGATGAGGTGTTCCTTCTCGATGAGGTCCCGGACTCGGGCTGCGCTCCAGCGGGCGGGGGCCAGGAGGTCGGGAGGGCGGAAGAACCGGCAGCCGCCGATGATGGGGAGGTCCAGCAGCTGAGCCGTGGGGACCGCCGGGTGGTTGAGCCCAGGATGTTGGAGGCCTCCTCCCACAGATTCAGCAGCCGGAGACGGCGGGGCTGGAGACGGATGCCGTCCGGTGGAGGGTGGATCCAGGCCTCACCGCTTTTGCCGCCGACCAGCCAGCTGAAAGATTTCTGCCCCCGCGGATCGCGACCTGCACCCCCTTGAGGCAGGCCTGCTGGAGCTGGGTCGCGAGGTCGAGTTTTAATGTAAGTGTACTCGTTGAAGCAGTGGGCTTGATGGGGAAAGGCGTGCAGAGCTAGCCTCACTGCAATGTCCGCGCTGTGCCCGGAGAAGGCGAAGCGCCGAAATGAAGTAGTTAAAGTTTGTATTTACAGTGAAACAAATCTCATTGGTAAGTTCTAAGACGGGCGTCTCACAAATGTATATATAGATTAGATTCGAAAACTTTAGTAGCTAATATAATTTTTCCTGTCGAAGGGCGGTTGTGCCCGAAAGCTTGAAATAAATGTATTTGAAAGAGACTTATCCCTCAAGCTTATTGATTTGAACACAACAGATATATATATGTGTTTGTTTACAAAAATAACTTAATGAATAATATAATTTGTGCCACAGAATAATGCTAATCTTCGATAACACGACAACAAAATACTATTATCATCATTCCTTTTTTTTGTTTATATATTGGGTTGTGAAGAAGGTTCGTTCGGTTTTATTCGACAATTTTATTTAGACAAAAAAAACTTCAATTATAAAAATTAATTAATCAATTATGTATTCTCCGTTATTATTTACGACCTCCTCCCAACGTTTGACTATTTGTTAATGCCGTTCCGCCAAAAATCGCCCGGGCTGGTGTCGAAGACGTTGTTGAGCCAGGTTTTGAGGTCCTCTTCATCATCAAAGGTAGTGCCTCTCATATGGTTTCACATGGAAAGCGGAAAAGGTGGTAATCGGTTGTGCAAGGTCCGGAGAGTACGTCAGGTGCTATAGAACTTCCCATTCGAGCTCTTGAAGGGCGTCTTTGACGACTTGTGCAACATGCGGCCTAGCGTTGTCGTGAAGGAGAATGATTGATCTTGTCGATCGGGTCTTTTCTGTTGAGTAGCCTTAATCACGCGATGCAATTGAGCAATGTAGAGGTCCTTGTTGACCGTGGCATTCCTTTCGAGCATTTCCCAGTACAGCACACCTTCGCAGTCACAAAGAAACGCAGATCATAGCCTTTTGTGAGTGAAGATCTTGCTTTATTCTTGGCTTCGGCGTATCTCCTGGAGTTACCCACCCTTTCTTTGTTTCATATTCACGTATAGAGACCATTTTTCATCTCCCGTAACGATTCGGTATAAAAATCGTTGTTTATGGCCCCGTGTTGATTGATGGCGAGCGAGATGTTGAGCAACGATTTGAAGGCGATTTTCTTTGTCGGTTTTATTGAGCTCGTGAGGCACCCAAGCTCCGAGTTTTTGAGAAAAAACTATTGATTGAAGATAGTTGGAGATGGTCACAGCACTACATTTCATTTTTCGGCCAAATCACGGGTTGTTTGGTGACCATCTTCCTTCAACAGGGCCTTTAGATGTTCCTCATAGAATTCTGATGGTCGTCCGCCTCGAGGCGTATCTTCAAGGTTCAGGTCGCCGTTTTTGAACTTTGCCAACCATTTTTGTGCTGCTCGATCCCCTATGACACCTTTTCCATACATGTTGCATATGTTCTGAGCTGCTTCGGCTGCTTTTTGACCTCGATGAAAAGCGAAGAAAAGCAGATGTCGAAAATGTTGATTTTTGCTTCCTGGATAATCCATTTTCAAGCCTGGAAAAAGAACAAAATATTATGTTTTCAAAAAAACAAATAATACAGATTTTTAGAGCAGAACAAGTACTATTTAAAGAATATAAACACTTCACTGTATAACAACAAAAACCGGTATGTGAAAAGAGATACAAAAACCGAACGAACTTTATTTACAACCCAATATATTATAATAAAGATTTTTCGTCCGCTCTTTTTCTCTCTCTTGTGTTCTAGCTATGTGGATCATTAAAAAGTATTTCTACATGGAACAGTTTGGACCGGACTTGAGTTGGTTCCTTGGACCATAATAAAGCTGCTCGGCAAGGGATTAGATCTCATCACCAAGAAGTAGCGCTGGGAAGTTAGGACATGTGAACCCAGGTTGTTGCATACCAAACGACCTTGATTCCCTTACACAATCTCCAGCTGTCGTTAGTGTAATGTGGGACTATTTTAAACAATAAATGCGTTTTTTTTTTATTGTGACATTCAATTCTATTATCATCAGAGAGACATTTATCTGTTTGTACGGAATATTTCCTGGTACCTCTCATTTCAAACGTGTTTCTCGAGTGGTTTTGATGAATCTCGAATTGTGACAGAGAGGAAAAAAATAAAATAAATTTATAAAAGACACACTTCATGCATAATTTAATTGTATGACTTGTCATATTATTCTTTCTTTATGTGTTGCAAGCTTTCTTTATTCAAATAATCATAGGGATTTCTCCTTTTTCCATTATAAATATTGAAAAACAATAAGGCAATTGGAATCATTTAAACAACATAGTATTTACCAAGGAATTAAGCTCACTGTGTAGTAGGGTTGAGTAGAAGGCGGTAGCTACTTTTACTATACAGTTGTACCAACTCTAGAGCGGGGAGTGGAATGGAGAACGATGAGATGCCCAATCAATATTCCGAATAACGAAATGTTGACGAAGACGTTAGAGCAGAGAAATTTAAGAAAAGGAACAAAATTTAACATTCTGGAGATTGGCGAGAACATTAGGAGAGTTCCCCAATGACAAAAGTCAAGTTCGTATCTTATATATTTATTTTAAACTTGTTATATATAGAGGGTATACATTTACATTTGAAGTTTAATTTTGGTTAATATATGGTTCTAAGTGTGCTTATGTAATTGATAACCTAGCTGAATTTCATGTTGTGGTTTTAGAATAAGAGAAGTGATCAAAGCAAAAATGTTTATATATTATAACTATACAATATATCTCTATATTGATTGATATCTCTTTGCCCCATAAGTACTTGTTTAAGCACTTGCTAAATGAGCTAACAAATTAATTATGAGGAATTGGAGCACACTGTATGAGAATACAAACTATTGAGCGCCAATTTTTATTCGACAAATAAAACAACTTTCATTTTTCTTTGTTGTTGTTAGTGTCCATCAAGTCGAGTTTGACTTTTGGCGACTATATGGACAACAATTTTCCAATTTGAACTGTCAGCGACCATCACTCGCAGCTCATCTGGTGAACTTCCGCTAACTTTCTTGACTCCTTCTAGCCAGGTCTTCCTCTATTTCTTCTTTTTTCAATATTTCATAACATCAACATCTTTTTCTCTGCCTAAATTCTGAACGCAACTCTGAATTGTCAATGTTGAAATGTCGATGAAAAATATTTAAAAGGCTTTGGAAAACACCCACTATGAGGATGTAGAATAGTTCTAATTGTAAAAGAAAAAATCGAGTTCAATAGTTCCAGTTCGTGTATACAGATGGCGCGCTAATTCTTTCTATTTAATTTAGGCATAACCTGCTCACTCTTATCTATTGTTTGTGGAAGAGAATTGCTCGATGCATATAATTCTATGTATTTATTTATACTGACTTCAAAAAGTGTACTTAAATATTTTAAATAATAATTCCTTTAAAATGACTGATATATGTGCAAAATAGCCCAAAACAATACATTAGGTTTGTAAGAAATTGAAACTATTTTTGATGCGTTTATATTTATTATTTAAATACACGCGTTAAAATAGTTTGAAATTCTTATAACAGATGGCGCGCTAATGCATTAGCATTAAGAATGCATACTTCAAAACTAGAATTAGTCTTCAATTTGAAAAACGATTAGAAGGAATAATAACGATATACGTATAAAAGGAATAATTTCAACCAACAGTTATCTAAATTAGTCTCGTGCAACATGCTGCGTTCGCGAGTAGCACAAACTTTTATTATTCGAGCAATAGAGAGGCATCTAAACAAGCGTAAAATCTGCAATATCACTAAATAAAATTACATCAATGTAATGAAAGATTCAATTATATTATAACTATTACCATAGGAATCTACACATGTCTGTCATTGAGGGACATATAATCCCCAGCTTATAAAACTCCTTAGATTGAGAACGTAGTTATCCTGTCGCTGACTCCACCTCCACGTCCGATCCAAAAAGCCGCACTTTCAGAGATTTATTCAAAGGGTAATGACATTGAATATTTGCTAGGAGAAAGGTCTGGACTGTATGTCCAGGACTCCTATTTGATCCTTCGAAGTACCGCCAAAGTCCCTTAGCGGTATGGGGACGGGCATGCAGCAGACCTTTTTGACATCAACCCAGGTTCTTTATTATTACACGGAGATGTTGAAGTTATTACTCAGCGATAATTACACGGGGAGAAAAGAAAACGTCGTTAAGTTCCTTACAATCAAGGAACACAGTTCTCTAAACTTTATGTGAATACAAGAGGAGCGAAATTTCTTTGGAGGATCTACACCTGAGGCTAGCCCCACTGCCTGCTTTGTCTTCTGGTTTCAGAATCGTAATGATGAAATCATCACCAGCCACAATGTCTTCCAAAGAAGTCCATATTCTCGGTTGCGAATCGTAGAACCTGAGTGTACCTGAATGATATTTTTTAGCCTGTAGTTCAGGCGTGAAGTGGTGCGGAACCTATTGGGCACACCTTTTTCACAGCCCTAAGTTTTTGGTGAGAACAAGATGTGCGGTTCGTAAAGAGACTTATGGTATAGACTACGTATATGTGAATTCTTGAACTCTCCGAAAGAGTACCGTTTATTTCTTGCAGCATATTCTGATCAACGAAGACATGGTGAAGGTTACCGCTTGGTCAAGATTTCGTTATTTGTGAATGGCCTTTGACTAACAATTTCACCCAATGTAACACACTTGTCTGCGACATGCAATAGTTATTTTTCACTATAATCTATATAAGACTTAAGTATTGTCTTCCTGATATATTTGTGAGTGAATAAGTTGATTCACTTAGCGGTGAATCCCTGTACAATGAATGCATTGGCCTTGTACAAGTTTTACAGGGCTGCACAGGAGAAGTTACACTGAAAAAAGAGAGCCGTATGTAAATAAACGAACACCTGTAAATATAATTAACTAATCTTTTCTAAGCAATTATGAATCTGGGCGAATCCTGTGTAGGACATAGGTTCCCAATAGAAGGCTTGTTCTTTGTTTTTCTTAAGTTTATAGAAATATTTGTGACTGCAAACCCAAAAGGTTTGCAATTCTAGTAAAAAAGCATATATCTTTATAAGTCTTAAACAAAGATAAACAGTTAAACCTGTCTATAGCGCCCCCCCCCCCCCCCCCCCTAAATAGCGCCTTCCTCTCTATAGCGTCCGATTTTAAACATTAAAATGTAAAAACTTTACGTTAAAAGTGACCTGCCTATAGCACCCCCTCTCTATAGCACCCTATTTTGGTGAGTCCCAATAGGGGGCGCTATAGACAGGTTTAACTGTATCCTAAAATACATAAACCTAGCAAGTCAACCTCCAGTATGATAGAGGAAATGACACACATGCGCCAAGATGTAAATAACCTTTGCATGGAAATATTCAGGTCTATATAAGATGATCAATACGCTTTGGCATGAAGGATATAATCATCCGTGGGATTTCTTTAACTAAAGACAGTAGGTTGTTATGTGAAGGGTGTCTCTTATTGGTAGAAAATATGCAAGTTTTCGAGGACGTTGCTTTTCTATTAGCTCTCTATAGTGATAACACGTTGATGTTTATCTCCACATATACAGCTTGTAGAATAGCGTCGTGCTCCGAAGCTTACATATTTTCCACCAATAAAATATAATAATAAGAAATATACGTATTTGTTGCTCCTTATGAGATAATAAACTACATTTTAAACTGAAGTCACTACATGAGCGGTCTGGAGATAACCACGGGAGAATATACAACTGACTATATGAATGTTACCAATATTTTCACATTTTAATTGTGATAAAATAAATGGGTTTATTAAAATATCAAAAAAAAATTTACAATGAGTTTCTCTTTTTTAAAAGCTTTTATTTAACTTGCCTATCTGTCTGTCTGTCGCCAAATCTTGTAATCAATTTTGGTTGGTATACTGGTATTGGTATACTTTTTACGCTCTTTCTGATGGTACCATTTTCATTGAGATTGATAAACTTTTTTATTTAAAAGCTTTTATTTAACTTGCCTCCATGTCTGTCTGTCTGGATGTCTGTCGCCAAATCTTGTAATCAATTTTTATTAATATACTTATAGGGTACCTAGAAATATGAAATTTGGTACACATGTTCAAACCTGATGACAATGCTAGCTGACCAATTTTCAGACTTCTGGGTTGTCAGGTTGGCCAAGAACGGACAAATTTCCAAATTTCCTTTCAAATTTTGTATATTTAATTTTAATATGCTTCCAGACCATATAGAATAATGAAACTCACAATACTCGCTCAGTCCAATTAATAATTGACAGATAGACAGACTTACATTCATTTTTATACATAGAGATTAGCAGTAATTAAACGTAACAGTAAGAAAATGTTGATTTTAATATATGTAAATAGAGTCTCTTAAGAAAGACCACCTAAAAACATGACTCATCTTGTTTCTCCTGTAGGTGGTCTCTAATTGGAGATACTAATTGATATTAAAGAATCTCTAATAGACCTTTAATAAGAGACTGCCTCTTGGAGAGACGGGTTAAGCTACGATTTTAGGCATCCTCTCAATGGAAGCTCTACTGTATCTACTTTTTCACATTGTTTGGCTTAATAAATGCCATTTTAACCATTTTAAATGTGTATCAATCCAGTCTATTTTTTTATTTCTTATAGGCAAAATCACTTCATTTCAATTCATAGGGAATTCTTAACATTTTTTTTTGTCTCCATTCAGCTTACTTTCTATTATATTTTAAGCCATTGTTCCATTATACATATTTAATACCGTATACACTGTTTTACTTTCAAAAATGTCATTATAAATTTGAATACAGACACATTGAAAACCTTCTTAATAATGATGATAATTTTTAATAAAAATATAATGGAATTTGGGAAATAAAACGAAACGAAAAAAGGAAATCTGACAAAAAATAGCTTTATAACTTTTCCCAAAGTTCTAAATGGTCAAATAGCAAGTGGCTATATAAATAAAGTTATACACAAAGATAAAATTGGTAGTCATTGGTAGTTATGTGGAAAATTTGGTGACATTTGGTTAAGTAGTTTCTGAGTTTATCGATAAACAGACAGACAAATTTTGATTTTTATTTATATAAAGATAATACAGAGATAATAAATCAGAGTACTGAAAATATAACAGATTAATTAATATTTATCCTTGTTTTTTCCAAAAAAAAGGGTTTTCAAACTAATAATTAGAAAGAAACTTTCTGGTAGTATATTAAACAATTTCTCAAAGTTAAATTGCGATGAAATGAGTAGTTTGGTCCGGCATAAAGAAGAGGCATATATTCTTTTTTTTCTATATGCATGATAATATTTAGAGCAGATTGTTGAATTATAACAGATACATTAGAATATTTATCTTGATTTTTTAGGCGAAAAGTTATTTCAAAAAATTTATTTGCTAGAAACCTTCCCAGTACTATACTAAATAACTTCCCAAAGTTTCATGGCGTTCCAATGAGTGGTTTGGTCAGGCATAAAGGACAGACACACCACACACACACACACACTCGGGCGTGCGGCCACGCTTTCGCGAGCTCCGCCGTTTTCGCCTCTGGCGTGTGTGTAGATGGCGAAAAACATGCCAAATTTGATACTGGCGGGAAGCCCAGAAGAAGCTGAACACGTGCCAGAAAGGCCCAGCTTTAAACTCCAAACCGGTGATGAAATATCACCAAAAATCGATCTCCAGAACATAATTTCTGATGATTTTCAAGAAAAAGCAAAGCATGCAAATCCGCCGGCAGGCAAGACGCATGCTAATCCGGCCGCCGCGAGTGGTGACGTCACGGTGCCGACGACTGCTGCTACGACCAGCGCTACAACAGCCAGCTCGACCTCGCTCAACTGGGCCGACAGCGAGATGGCGGAGGTGGACGCCAACGACGGCTACACAGTCGTGAAGGGCAAGAAGAGGCGCCTCGGCTCAACATCACCTGAGCACGCTGCAAGGCAGCCCAACAAGCCTGGAGAGCAGCGCAGCCCCCAGCAGCAGAAGCGGACAACAGGGCCGAGGTCAATGCCGCCCCAGGAAATCAAGGCGACGCGCGCCAACATCGCCGACGCCAGGGCGAGGCAGGCCAATACCAACCATGAGAACTACGTCTTCGTGGAGCTGTGCCCAGACATCCCGGACTACTCCTACCTCCGGGCAATCGGCGACCTGGTCGGAGGGCCCAAAAACATCGCCCACTTTGGCAGGATGAACGGCCACTACATCGTGGGCCTCGCGAGCAAGAACCTTGCGAGCCGTTTGGTGGAGGAGGGCCTGAACATCGAGGGAACACTCCTCAAGGTCTTCCCCTTCCGCAAGAGGGCCGAAAGGATCATCGTGGCCAATCTCCCCGGCTTTGTAGAGGACGCCACCATCGTGCAGGCTCTGCGTGAATACGGAGACATCACCTCCATCGCCCCCATCATGATCAAAATGGGGGAGTTCGCCTTCAGCGACGGACGCCGGGAGGCGTTCATCCTGCTCCGCGAGGGCGTAAGGCTGGAGACGCTGCCCACCCGTCTGACCATCCACTCCAAGGGAGACACCCTGTCGGCCTTCCTCTCCTTTGGAATCAAGTGTTCCAAATGCGGTAAACAGGGCCACCGCAGAGCCAACTGTCCAGCGCTCGCCAGGCAAGGGAACGGCAGCCCCAGGCAAGCAGCGTCTCCCACCGACGCAAGGCCCCCCCTCCCTCCTCCTCAGCGACCAAGGAAGCCGGCACCTGCGCCCGCAACACCGGCGTCCCCTGTCCAACCGGCGAAGACTTCGGCCGAGGCTCAGGCGATCCCCTCGGCACACCAGCCTGCCGAACAAATTGATCTCACCCACCCCGCCCCTGCTGCCCACCCTGCTCCCCTGGCTGCCCTGCGGCCCCCCGAGCCTCGCATCCCTCCGCTCGACCAGGAGATGTCGGTGGAGAAGCTGTCCTCACCTCCCGCCACGCCTGCCCGGGGAAAGGCCGCACTCGAACAGCTGCTGGAGCACCTCGGGAAGTCCCCCAACCCCTCCATCGACTGGGACAAGCTGCCCGACCTGAACTGCGAGGAGGCTCAGAAGCTCCTCACCTCTGAGACCACCATGAAGAGGCGAGCGCCCACGCTAACAGAGGAACAGTTCACCGCCCTCGAAAAATTGCACGAAACCATCAAGGCCTTGTGCCCAGACTCCAACTCCACCATCCGCAAAACCCTCCAGAAGACCAGGAAGGTGCTGCGTGAAGGACGGCCCCAATGAGTTACCGCGTCGCCACCATCAACGCGCGAGGGCTCGCCACTCGGAGGAGGAGCCTTGCCCTTTGTCATCTCCTCAGGCAACATCACGTGGACATCGCGTTTGTCCAGGAGACAAACGCATTTCATCCGGGCAGCGGCCAAGACCTCTGCCTCGGCTACAGTGCTGTTGTGTTGGCCCATCCCGTAGCCATCTCGGGATCCGGACTCGCCTGCGTCTTCGGACCAGGCGTAGCCGTGCTACAACAGCGTATCCTGTGGCCGGGCCACATCGCCTTGGCAACAATAGATGTCCACGGCGAGGAAATGACGGCCATCGCCGTTCATCTGGCGCATGAACCCCGGGAGAGAAACCGACAACTGGAGCTCCTGGCGGCGACAGCGGCACAGGAGGAGGAGGGAGCCTGCTGGATCATCGGCGATTTTAACATCAGGGATCGGGGCCCCTCGTCATCATCATCATCGGATGCCCTCGCCGCTCTTCTGGACCTGGCCGCGCTGGTCGACGTGGCCACCCAGTTCGACGCCGCCCACCTGCCCACCAGAGTCGCCATGCACGGCGACCAAGTCGAATCGAACCGCCTGGACCGGATCCTCGTCCCTGCTGGAGTCCTGGATCGCGCGTCCATCTACGCGACCAGCCACTACCACCTCTCGGACCACCGCCTCGTGCTGCTCCAGGTGGGTCCGCCCACCACCGCCGTCTCCTCCCCCACCCAGCCTCGCTTGGCCGCGATGCTCCGCTCGGGCCTTGCTCTCGAACATCTGGCTGGCTACATCCGGGAGTTGGAGGAAGACACAGCGCACGATGACGACGACGGGACCTTCTGGGATAGGTGGACCTCCATCAAGGCGGGGCTGCTGGCGGAGGCCAGATCCCTGCACGACCCGCGCCACGCTGCCAGCGACAGCTACGTCTACAGGGCGAGACGTTACATCGCGGCGCAGCTCGAGGCCTCCTCCATCCGGGCCGACTACCCATCGCTGCCGGACCTAGCACGCGCCATCCGCCTCCGACGCCCGTTCAGCGTCATCAGGGACGAGCAGGACAACATCATCGAGGGCCCCGAGCTTCGGCGGAGGGCGTTCGCGACCTTCCAGCCCCGCTTCGCCCGTCCCACCAGCGATCCAGCTGCGGGAGCTGCCTTCATCGCCAGCAGCGCGCCCACCACCACCCGCGAGCTGAGTGAGGAGGACCCGCTCCACCGGCCGGACATCAGCCCCAGCGAGATCGCCAACGCCATCGAGCACCTCCCTCGCGGAAAGGCCCCCGGCTGGGACGGCTTGCCGTGCGAGCTCCTCATCGCCTTAAGCGAGGACTTCTTCGCGGAAGCTCTGGCCCGGGTGTTCGCGGCATCACGGCTCCGAGGTGCCCTGCCTCCGTCGACGCGGCGCAGCTCCATCTGCCTCGTGCCCAAGGCCCGCGGAGGTCGCGGCCTTGACGGTTACAGGCCCGTCGCGCTGCCCTCGGCCGACTACAGGGTCCTGGCCGCCATCCTTCACCGGCGCCTCAAGCCCCACCTGCGGACCCTTGTGCCGGAATGCCAGACTTACGCCGTCCCCGGGAGGTCCCCGTCATGGAACATCGCCATGGTGACGGACGCCGTCGAGGAGGCCACCGCCCTGGGCTCGCCGCTGGCCGTCATGGGCGTAGACCTGGAGTCCGCGTTTGACTCGCTAGACCGCGGCTTCTTGGAGTCCCTGCTAACGTCCCTCCGCCTCCCGCCAGCCTTCAGGGCCTGGATCAACATCCTATACGCCGGGGCGGACGCCACCATCCGGGCAGGAGGCTTCTACACCACCGCCTTCCCCCTCCTCAACGGCCTAAGACAGGGTTGCGCCGTGAGTGCCGCACTCTTCAGCATCGCCACGGGGCCGCTGCTACGTCGCCTGGAGTTGACCCTCGGCGTGGGCAATGTCATCGCTTACGCCGACGACATCGTCCTCCTATTTCATCGCGACGGAGACTTCGAACGGGTGGCGACCGTCTTCGAAGAATACAAGCAGGCCTCCGGAGTTGGCGTGAACCTCCGGAAGAGCGCTGGCCTCTGGTGCGGCGCCTGGCGCAACCGCGGCGACTCCCCTCTCGGCGCCTCCTGGTCGACCACCTCCATCAGGATCCTCGGGCTCGACATCGCCCCCAGGAGCACCGTCGCCCACCGGGAGCAGCATCTCCTGGCCCTCCTGGAGACTGCATGCCGCAAATGGACGCCCTTCACCCGCGGCCTCTCCCTCGTCGGGCGAGCAAGAGCGGCGAACACGCTGGTGGGCTCTGTCATCCAGCACCACCTGCATGGATACCTACCATCACCCCCGACCATCGCCAAGCTGCAGGCCCGACTGGCGAGATTCGTCTGGGGACAGGACCACACGGCGTGGCTTCCCGCCGATGTCATGGCGAGGCCAGTTGCCATCGGAGGCCTCGGCCTCCTCGACCTGGCGACCCAGCTCCAGCTAGCCTGCCTCAAGGGGGTGCAAGCCGCGCTCCGCGGGGGCAGAAATGCCTTCAGCTGGCTGGTAGAAAGCGGTGAGGCCTGGATCCACCCTCCACCGGACGGCACCCGTCTCCAGCCCCGCCGTCTCCGGCTGCTGAAGCTGTGGGAGGAGGCCTCTAACATCCTGGGCCTCAACCATCGGGCGGTCCCCACGGCTCAGCTACTGGACCTCAACATCATCGGCGGCTGCCGGTTCCTCCGCCCTCCCGACCTCCTGGCCCCCGCCCGTTGGAGCGGAGCCCGAGTTCGGGACCTCATCGAGGAGGAACACCTCATCGCCCGCCCTACGCGCTCGGCCCTGGCTGACGCCGCGGCCCTGGGCGCCTTCTGTCGGAGGCTGACCTCCGAGAACGCCGTGGGCTTCGGGGCGGAGTCTGCACCCTCATCTAGCTCTTTAGCTGCGGCCGTGGTGCTGCGTGGGACGGCTACGCCGTTCCTCAACGGCCTCACGACGCGCTCGGCCCGACGGGCCCTGGATCGTCCGCGCCTCGCCGCCACGCCCATCTCCAGATTCCTGGCAAGATGGACGCCCACCATCAATCCACCATCCAGGATCGACTGGGCCTCGCTGCGGCGCTGCGCCTATTCGGGTCACGAGGCCGACGCAGCTCTCAAGCTAGCCCTCCACGCCCTGCCCCATCCGGCCCATCCTGCCTCGGTCGGCCCCTCCTGTCCTGCCTGCGGGTCCATCGACCGCTCCCTCGGCCACCGTTACTGGTGCTGCCGCTCCATCAGGCCGCTCATCAGAGAGGCCTTCAACATCATAGGGCGGCCCCCTGACCTGCAGGCTTGGATCTTCGGCGGGTCCGGCCTTGAGGACGACGCCCTTTCCATCCTGGCATCGGCAAAGTTGCGAATTTATCGCTACTTTGTACAGGTTGGGCTCGGAGAAGCAGTGGAAGACCCGCTCATCGCCTGGTCTAGGATCCTCCAGCGCCGAGGTTTTCTTCCTCCATCTCCCATCACCATCTTGTAAAATATGTTTCATATATGTACATATTTTCTCTTCTCTTCTCATCTTCTTTTTTCTTTTTCTCTCCCTATGATTGAAAATGTATAATATTGTCTAAGATGACAATAAATATTTTTTAATTGTCAATTGTCACACACACACACACACTCGGGCGTGCGGCCACGCTTTCGCGAGCTCCGCCGTTTTCGCCTCTGGCGTGTGTGTAGATGGCGAAAAACATGCCAAATTTGATACTGGCGGGAAGCCCAGAAGAAGCTGAACACGTGCCAGAAAGGCCCAGCTTTAAACTCCAAACCGGTGATGAAATATCACCAAAAATCGATCTCCAGAACATAATTTCTGATGATTTTCAAGAAAAAGCAAAGCATGCAAATCCGCCGGCAGGCAAGACGCATGCTAATCCGGCCGCCGCGAGTGGTGACGTCACGGTGCCGACGACTGCTGCTACGACCAGCGCTACAACAGCCAGCTCGACCTCGCTCAACTGGGCCGACAGCGAGATGGCGGAGGTGGACGCCAACGACGGCTACACAGTCGTGAAGGGCAAGAAGAGGCGCCTCGGCTCAACATCACCTGAGCACGCTGCAAGGCAGCCCAACAAGCCTGGAGAGCAGCGCAGCCCCCAGCAGCAGAAGCGGACAACAGGGCCGAGGTCAATGCCGCCCCAGGAAATCAAGGCGACGCGCGCCAACATCGCCGACGCCAGGGCGAGGCAGGCCAATACCAACCATGAGAACTACGTCTTCGTGGAGCTGTGCCCAGACATCCCGGACTACTCCTACCTCCGGGCAATCGGCGACCTGGTCGGAGGGCCCAAAAACATCGCCCACTTTGGCAGGATGAACGGCCACTACATCGTGGGCCTCGCGAGCAAGAACCTTGCGAGCCGTTTGGTGGAGGAGGGCCTGAACATCGAGGGAACACTCCTCAAGGTCTTCCCCTTCCGCAAGAGGGCCGAAAGGATCATCGTGGCCAATCTCCCCGGCTTTGTAGAGGACGCCACCATCGTGCAGGCTCTGCGTGAATACGGAGACATCACCTCCATCGCCCCCATCATGATCAAAATGGGGGAGTTCGCCTTCAGCGACGGACGCCGGGAGGCGTTCATCCTGCTCCGCGAGGGCGTAAGGCTGGAGACGCTGCCCACCCGTCTGACCATCCACTCCAAGGGAGACACCCTGTCGGCCTTCCTCTCCTTTGGAATCAAGTGTTCCAAATGCGGTAAACAGGGCCACCGCAGAGCCAACTGTCCAGCGCTCGCCAGGCAAGGGAACGGCAGCCCCAGGCAAGCAGCGTCTCCCACCGACGCAAGGCCCCCCCTCCCTCCTCCTCAGCGACCAAGGAAGCCGGCACCTGCGCCCGCAACACCGGCGTCCCCTGTCCAACCGGCGAAGACTTCGGCCGAGGCTCAGGCGATCCCCTCGGCACACCAGCCTGCCGAACAAATTGATCTCACCCACCCCGCCCCTGCTGCCCACCCTGCTCCCCTGGCTGCCCTGCGGCCCCCCGAGCCTCGCATCCCTCCGCTCGACCAGGAGATGTCGGTGGAGAAGCTGTCCTCACCTCCCGCCACGCCTGCCCGGGGAAAGGCCGCACTCGAACAGCTGCTGGAGCACCTCGGGAAGTCCCCCAACCCCTCCATCGACTGGGACAAGCTGCCCGACCTGAACTGCGAGGAGGCTCAGAAGCTCCTCACCTCTGAGACCACCATGAAGAGGCGAGCGCCCACGCTAACAGAGGAACAGTTCACCGCCCTCGAAAAATTGCACGAAACCATCAAGGCCTTGTGCCCAGACTCCAACTCCACCATCCGCAAAACCCTCCAGAAGACCAGGAAGGTGCTGCGTGAAGGACGGCCCCAATGAGTTACCGCGTCGCCACCATCAACGCGCGAGGGCTCGCCACTCGGAGGAGGAGCCTTGCCCTTTGTCATCTCCTCAGGCAACATCACGTGGACATCGCGTTTGTCCAGGAGACAAACGCATTTCATCCGGGCAGCGGCCAAGACCTCTGCCTCGGCTACAGTGCTGTTGTGTTGGCCCATCCCGTAGCCATCTCGGGATCCGGACTCGCCTGCGTCTTCGGACCAGGCGTAGCCGTGCTACAACAGCGTATCCTGTGGCCGGGCCACATCGCCTTGGCAACAATAGATGTCCACGGCGAGGAAATGACGGCCATCGCCGTTCATCTGGCGCATGAACCCCGGGAGAGAAACCGACAACTGGAGCTCCTGGCGGCGACAGCGGCACAGGAAGAGGAGGGGGCCTGTTGGATCATCGGCGACTTTAACATCAGGGATCGGGGCCCCTCATCATCATCATCATCGGATGCCCTCGCCGCTCTTCTAGACCTGGCCGCGCTGGTCGACGTGGCCACCCAGTTCGACGCCGCCCACCTGCCCACCAGAGTCTCCATGCACGGCGACCAAGTCGAATCCAACCGCCTGGACCGGATCCTCGTCCCTGCTGGAGTCCTGGATCGCGTGTCCATCTACGCGACCAGCCACTACCACCTCTCGGACCACCGCCTCGTGCTGCTCCAGGTGGGCCCGCCCACCACCGCCGTCTCCTCCCCCACCCAGCCTCGCTTGGCCGCGATGCTCCGCTCGGGCCTTGCTCTCGAACATCTGGCTGGTTACATCCGGGAGTTGGAGGAAGACACAGCGCACGATGACGACGACGGGACCTTCTGGGATAGGTGGACCTCCATCAAGGCGGGGCTGCTGGCGGAGGCCAGATCCCTGCACGACCCACGCCACGCTGCCAACGACAGCTACGTCTACAGGGCGAGACGTTACATCGCGGCGCAGCTCGAGGCCTCCTCCATCCGGGCCGACTACCCATCGCTGCCGGACCTAGCACGCGCCATCCGCCTCCGACGCCCGGTCAGCGTCATCAGGGACGAGCAGGATAACATCATCGAGGGCCCCGAGCTTCGGCGGAGGGCATTCGCGACCTTCCAGCCCCGCTTCGCCCGTCCCATCAGCGATCCAGCTGCGGGAGCTGCCTTCATCGCTAGCAGCGCGCCCACCACCACCCGCGAGCTGAGTGAGGAGGACCCGCTTCACCGGCCGGACATCAGCCCCAGCGAGATCGCCAACGCTATCGAGCACCTCCCTCGCGGAAAGGCCCCCGGCTGGGATGGCTTGCCGTGCGAGCTCCTCGTCGCCTTCAGCGAGGACTTCTTCGCGGAAGCTCTGGCCCGGGTGTTCGCAGCATCACGGCTCCGAGGTGCCCTGCCTCCGTCGACGCGGCGCAGCTCCATCTGCCTCGTGCCCAAGGCCCGCGGAGGTCGCGGCCTTGATGGCTACAGGCCCGTCGCGCTGCCCTCGGCCGACTACAGGGTCCTGGCCGCCATCCTTCACCGGCGCCTCAAGCCCCACCTGCGGACCCTTGTGCCGGAATGCCAGACCTACGCCGTCCCCGGGAGGTCCCCGTCATGGAACATCGCCATGGTGACGGACGCCATCGAGGAGGCCACCGCCCTGGGTTCGCCGCTGGCCGTCATGGGCGTCGACCTAGAGTCCGCCTTTGACTCATTGGACCGCGCCTTCCTGGAGTCCCTGCTAACATCCCTCCGCCTCCCGCCGGCCTTCATGGCCTGGATTAACATCCTCTACGCCGGGGCGGACGCCACCATCCGGGTCGGAGGCTTTCATACAACAGCCTTCCCCCTTCTCAACGGCCTCAGGCAGGGTTGCGCCGTAAGCGCCGCACTCTTCAGCATCGCCACGGGGCCGCTGCTACGTCGCCTGGAGTTGACCCTCGGCGTGGGCAATGTCATCGCCTACGCCGACGACATCGTCCTCCTATTCCATCGCGACGGAGACTTCGAGCGGGTGGCGACCGTTTTCGAAGATTACAGGCAGGCCTCCGGAATCGGCGTGAACCTCGGGAAGAGCGCTGGCCTCTGGTGCGGCGCCTGGCGCAACCGCGGCGACTCCCCTCTCGGCGCCTCCTGGTCGACCACCTCCATCAGGGTCCTCGGGCTCGACATCGCCCCCAGGAGCACCGTCATCCACCGGGAGCAGCATCTCCTGGCCCTCCTGGAGACTGCATGCCGCAAATGGACGCCCTTCACCCGCGGCCTCTCCCTCGTCGGGCGAGCAAGAGCGGCGAACACGCTGGTGGGGTCTGTCATCCAGCACCACCTGCATGGATACCTTCCATCACCCCTGACCATCGCCAAGCTGCAGGCCCGACTGGCGAGATTCGTCTGGGGACAGGACCACACGGCGTGGCTTCCCGCCGATGTCATGGCGAGGCCAGTTGCCATCAGAGGCCTCGGCCTCCTCGACCTCGCGACCCAGCTCCAGCTCGCCTGCCTCAAGGGGGTGCAGGTCGCGCTCCGCGGGGGCAGAAATGCCTTCAGCTGGCTGGTCGGCGGCAACAGCGGGGAAGCCTGGATCCACCCTCCACCGGACGGTACCCGTCTCCAGCCCCGCCGTCTCCGGTTGCTGAAGCTATGGGAGGAGGCCTCCAACATCCTGGGCCTCAACCACCGGGCGGTCCCCACGGCTCAGCTGCTGGACCTCCCCATCATCGGCGGCTGCCGGTTCCTCCGCCCTCCCGACCTCCTGGCCCCTGCCCGCTGGCGCGGAGCCCGAGTCCGGGATCTCATCGTGGAGGAAAATCTCATCGCCCGCCCAACGCGCTCGGCCCTGGCTGACGCCGCGACCCTGGGCGCCTTCTGCCGGAGGCTGACCTCCGAGAACGCCGTGGGCTTCGGGGCGGAGTCTACGCCCTCATCTAGCTCCTTAGCTGCGGCCGTGGTGCTGCGGGGGACGGCTACGCCGTTCCTCAACGGCCTCACGACCCGCTCAGCCCGACGGGCCCTGGATCGCCCGCGCCTCGCCGCCACGCCCATCTCCAGATTCCTGGCGAGATGGACGCCCACCATCAATCCACCATCCAGGATCGACTGGGCCTCATTGCGGCGTTGCGCCTACTCGGGCCACGAGGCTGACGCGGCCCTCAAGTTGGCCCTCCACGCCCTCCCCCATCCGGCCCATCCTGCCTCGGTCGGCCCCTCCTGTCCTGCCTGCGGGTCCATCGACCGCTCCCTCAGCCACCGTTACTGGTGCTGTCCCTCCATCAGGCCTCTAATTAGAGAGGCCTTCAACATCATAGGGCGGCCCCCTGACCTGCAGGCTTGGATCTTCGGCGGGTCCGGCCTTGAGGACGACGCCCTTTCCATCCTGGCCTCGGCAAAGTTGCGAATCTATCGCTGCTTTGTCCAGGTTGGGCTCGGAGAAGCGGTGGAGGACCCGCTCATCGCCTGGTCCAGGACCCTCCAGCGCCGCGGACTCCTACCTTTGTCCCTCTTGTAAATTTGTTTCATTTATGTATATATTTAATAATTTTCTTCTCTTCCTCTCTCTCTCATGTGAGATGTAATATTGTCTAAGATGACAATAAATATTGTTTAATTGTCAATTGTCACACACACACACACACTCGGGCGTGCGGCCACGCTTTCGCGAGCTCCGCCGTTTTCGCCTCTGGCGTGTGTGTAGATGGCGAAAAACATGCCAAATTTGATACTGGCGGGAAGCCCAGAAAAAGCTGAACACGTGCCTGAAAGGCCCAGCTTTAAACTCCAAACCGGTGATGAAATATCACCAAAAATCGATCTCCAGAACATAATTTCTGATGATTTTCAAGAAAAAGCAAAGCATGCAAATCCGCCGGCAGGCAAGACGCATGCTAATCCGGCCGCCGCGAGTGGTGACGTCACGGTGCCGACGACTGCTGCTACGACCAGCGCTACAACAGCCAGCTCGACCTCGCTCAACTGGGCCGACAGCGAGATGGCGGAGGTGGACGCCAACGACGGCTACACAGTCGTGAAGGGCAAAAAGAGGCGCCTCGGCTCAACATCACCTGAGCACGCTGCAAGGCAGCCCAACAAGCCTGGAGAGCAGCGCAGCCCCCAGCAGCGGAAGCGGCCAACAGGGCCGAGAGCAGTGCCGCCTCACGAGATCAAGGCGACACGCGCCAACATCGCTGACGCCAAGGCGAGGCAAGCCACAATCAACCACGAGAACTACGTCTTCGTGGAGCTGTGCCCAGACATCTCGGACTACTCCTACCTCAAGGCCATAAGCACGCTACTCGGGGGGCCAAAAAGCATCACGCAGTTCAATCGAATGAACGGCCTCTACATCGTGGGCCTCGCGAACAAGGACCTCGTGAACCGTCTGGTCGCGGACGGCCTGGAAATCGAGGGAACGACCCTCAAGGTCTTCCCCTTCCGCAAGAGGGCAGAACGCATAGTCGTGGCCAACCTGCCCGGCTTTGTGGAGGACAGCACCATCGCGACCGCCCTGGGCCAATTTGGGAGGGTCACCTCCATCGCCCCCATCCTGGTCAAAATGGGGGAGTTCACCTTCACCGACGGCCGCCGGGAGGCGTTCATCCTGCTCCGCGAGGGCGTAAGGCTGGAGACGCTGCCCACCCGACTGACCATCCACTCCAAGGGAGACACCCTGTCGGCCTTCCTCTCCTTTGGAATCAAGTGTTCCAAATGCAGTAAACAGGGCCACCGCAGAGCCAACTGCCCAGCGCTCGCCAGACAAGGGAACAGCAGCCCCAGGCAAGCAGCGTCTCCCACCGACGTAAGGCCCCCCCTCCCTCCTCCTCAGCGACCAAGGAAGCCGGCACCTGCGCCCGCAACACCGGCGTCCCCTGTCCAACCGGCGAAGACTTCAACCGAGACTCAGGCGATCCCCTCGGCACACCAGCCTGCCGAACAGATGGATGTCACCCACCCCGCCCCTGCTGCCCACCCTGCTTCCCTGGCTGCCCCGCGGCCCCCCGAGCCTCGCATCCCTCCGCTCGCCCACGTGATGTCGGAGGAGAAGCTGTCCTCACCTCCCGCCACGCCTGCCCGGGGAAAGGCCGCACTCGAACAGCTGCTGGAGCACCTCAGGAAGTCCCCCAGCCTCTCCATCGACTGGAACGGGCTGCCCGACCTTAAATGCGAGGAGGCTCAGAAGCTCCTCACCTCTGAGACCACCATGAAGAACCGAGCGCACTTGCTGACAGTGGCACAGGTCGTCGCCCTCAAAGAGCTGGCCAACACCATCATAGCCTCGGTTCCAGACTCCATCCACACCATCCGCAAGACCCTCCGGAAGACCTTGGGGAAGATGCCTACAGGAGGGCAACAATGAGCTTCCGCATCGCCAGCATCAACGCGCGAGGGCTCGCCACTCGGGGGAGGAGCCTTGCCCTTTGTCATCTCCTCAGGCAATATCACGTGGACATCGCGTTTGTCCAGGAGACAAACGCATTTCATCTGGGCAGCGGCCAAGACCTCTGCCTCGGCTACAGTGCTGTTGTATTGGCCCATCCCGTAGCCATCTCGGGATCCGGACTCGCCTGCGTCTTCGGGCCAGGCTCATCACTATCATCCATGATTATCATGTTTTATATAATTTGTACTTTATATAATTAATGACTGCTGATTGCATCATACTTGGGTAAGACTTCTGTCAAGTTATAATTACACTTCATTAAATCAACACTTGGGATTTAAGTTAACTTCAGCCAGGAAAGTTTAAAATATGAAATAATCAGGATTTTGAATTAAGCCATAGCCATAAATATCATGTGACCTCGAAGCCAAATCGAAATCCTACGTATTAACATGGGGACCTACTATAATCTTCTACTATAGCCTCATGATCTCCCATAGAAATTCTAAGACACACTACCCCACTTTATTGAGGCCCCCAAACCTTTGTTTCCACATAAGACATTAGCGCACCATCTATGCAAAAGGAATGATGCCATTTTAGCGCGATTTTTTCTTACACGAATAAAGCCTCTTCCCACTGTCCTTATTGCGATATTGGGTGGGTCTGGCTCATCATTAGTGAACCCTCCCAGCGTCAACTTAATCCCCTAGACCGCTTCCCCCCAAACCGAAGATCTTACCGATTTTCTAACAACCGTTTACAGATATCGACTCGCCTCTGGGACTGGGCTATAGTCAGAAGGTGGGGATCTTATCTTGGGTGTTTGCTAACAAAGTGCAGCTTGTGAAGAGTTTGGTTGATCGTTTCTTTGGATGGTCCAAGTCTGGCTGACATTTCTCGTGTAGATTATTGTGGGTTGTCCATCACCAGATATCGTAGGGTCTCAATATCCGTCACATGTGGTCGTCCCATTCGAGGTTTGTCGTCAAGGGTTATTCTCCTTCTCTAAGTCTCTTGAACCATTTTGAAGCTTAGCTTAGCTCTTTAGCGCTCTACTAGAATACTGAAATGTTATTCTAAGCCCTATTACATTATTTCAATCACGTTAGCACGCTCATCGATCTTGTGATCAAACCCTTATTTATTTATAAACTTCATTTATATTATCGAAAAGATAGAGGCTGCCTGGCCGGCATTCATATTTATATTAAAAATAGACACTTCGGCCAGTTGGAGTTTTTTATTTTCTCAACGTTTCGACAAAAATCTTTTGTCTTCGTCAGGAGAAGTAAATAAAATAAACATTTGGCAAGGCGTTAAAAATGTTTAACGCCTTGCCAAATGATTATTTTATTTACTTCTCCTGACGAAGACAAAAGATTTTTGTCGAAACGTTGAGAAAATAAAAAACTCCAACTGGCCGAAGTGTCTATTTTTAATATAATTCATTTAAATTGGTATATAAATTTAAATAATTTGGATTCATATTGGGCTTTCACTTTGGGAACGAACTTCTGATACAGCCCGGTATATCCGGCACTATGAAAATATTCTTGAATAAAGTATTCAATGAAAATATGGACATAATTTTAGAGGACAAGAGAAATATACATAAATATTTGCATAGAGTATTGTTCTTCGGCAAATAATTCACAAAAGACCATTAGGTGATTTCTACATACGACATTGGTACAGCAGTCTAGTGGATTAAATTGGCGAAATGGCTGAGGGTTCATCACTGTGATGAGCCAAGCCCCCGTCCCCCTCCTAATATATTTTTCATTGTAGTAAGAACAGTAGAACGATATTTTTATCATTTCTAAAAGAAAAATCGCGCTAAAATTCTATCAATTGCATTGGTTTGATAATGAAATTTGTAATTGAATAAATTTCTTATAAACACTTATTAATCTAAATTTCCCATTTAAAAATATGGTTTTACACACATATGCACACATTACTGAACTCAGCTCGTCAATGATAAATCTATCTTATATTAGTGAAAAGAACAGATTTTTTTGGTGCTACGCCAATTTTTTAAAAAATATTATTTCACTTTCTAAAACAGCAATATCTAGAAGTTATATAAATGTTCTCACTTTTAATCTATATATTTTTGTTTTTGCACAAATTTTGGGATTAAGTACCATAAATTTCAATTTTATATTGCCACGTGGAAAATTAGGAAAGACAAATTTCAGAATGACAGAGCAATTTATTAAATGCAAGAACAAATAATAATTGAGATATACACTGTATAACAAAAAAATAGACGCACCAAGAAGGAGTTGTCAGATTAGGACAAATATTGGTGTATGTAAAGAGCATGTATAGGGGAAAAAACGATTAAAATTTCAGAACAATTAATTGTTTTATTTCAGAGTTTGATCGTCACAAATTGAGAATGTCAATATGTCGTTGGACCCCCACGGGCCTGGATGCAGGCTGCCACCCGGCGTGTCATAGACTGATAAAGATTCCGGATGGTGTGCTGCGGGATTTCTTGCTAAATTGTCTCCAACTGTCGGGCTAAATAGTCAACATTCCGGGATGGTTGCAATTGCCTTCCCATCACGTCCCAGATGTGTTCTATGGGCGAGAGATCAGGCGACCTTGCTGGCCACGGAAGAGTTCGGCAAGATTGACGACAATCCATAGTAACACGGGCCGTGTGTGGCCGGGCATTATCTTGTTGAAAAGTAAGCCCGGGTGATGTGAGAGGAACGGCAACAAAACAGGCCGTAGAATGTCATCTACGTACCGTTGTGCTGTCAGGGTGCCAGGAATGACTACCAATGGGGTCATGCTATCAAATGAAATGGCACCCCAGACCATAACGCCCTGTTGTGGACCTGTGTGGTGTTCGACAGTGAGGCCAGGATCCACACGCTGCCCAGGACGTCTCCAGACACGTTTGCGACCTTCGTCAGGACACAGTAAGAAACGGGACTCGTCATTAAAGGCTATACGTCCACAGTCAGCGCAGTTCCAAGTTGATCGCTCACGACACCACTGTAGTCGGACTTGTCGGTGAGGGGTAGGCATCGTAACGGTCGGCGAGCTCTTAGATTCCGCTCTCTCAGTCGCCTGTTGATGGTCATTTTGGACACTTGTGTGCCGGTCACACGTTGGATGGTAGATAACGTGGATTCCGGTGCTGCGACAGCCATTCTGACAATTGCTCTGTCCTCCCGTTCTTTTGTTGCCCTTGGTCGACCTCTGCCGTCCTGACGTTGCATACTTCCGTTGTCGACCCACTTTTGCCAACATCGCCTAAAAGCCGCATCACTTCGACACAGATGTCGCGCGATTAGTCGATTAGACCAACCAACTTCTTTCAATCCAATGGCACGACCAGTGTCAAACTCTGACATATGTTCGTAATGAGCACGAATCGTTCGGCGAGGCATTGATACAGTAGAAATAGGCGTACTGCTAAAATATTAAACGGAAATTCTGAAAATCAGCTCGTGCCGCGCCGAATATTGAGTTTAGAATGCTCGTGCTGGATGCGCAGTTCAGATGCGCTGGAGCTCTTGCTTTGCATAATTCGGCCACCAAATTTCAATCATTTGCATGTTTGGTCGAAACCTCTTTGTATACGTATTTTCATATAAATCTGACAACTGCTTCTTGGTGCGTCAATTTTTTTGTTATAGAGTATATTTACAATCCAGGTTCCTGGAGCGCAGAGCTCCAAGCACCCGGATTTGATCAAATACAAGATAGACAATAAAGGAAGCATACAGAGTAGCAAAATATGAATATCAAAATTGATACTTTGTTAATAAAATAATAAATAATTTGCTACAATATTTTTACGAATTAGCAAAAATTTTATAAAATTGTTAATGGTCATATATAACAATGTCTAGTTGATTTCTATTCCACTAGATGGCGCTCTGGCAACCAAAAAAAGCACATGTGCTCTTGGTCAGGATATGCCTACTTTGTTTTTTAATATACAAATGTGTATATTTTTAACTAAAAAGGCATATATTGGATCAAAATATGCCTTTTTAATTAAATATTTATGTATTGCTCTATTTTCAAAAAGATGCATATATGTATATGAAAAAATAAATAAAAAACGTCAGGTGTTGATATCAAAAACAAAATAGGCATATCCTGACCGCGCTCACTTCTCACATAACTTCCTAAGTTTTGTCCATGAGTGTGAGCTTCCACTCTTTCTATGAATAAGGGGGAAACAGAGGAATCGTTTACTGCCGATCAAGCCTCTTGTGATATTTGATATTTCAATAGAATTAATGCAGTATACTCTTTTGAAAAGAAAATGCACCAAATAGCCCCCTTCTAATATTTTCTATATAATATATGTATATATATTTTTATTGTGTTCAAATCAATAAGCTTGAGAGATAAGTATCTTTCAAAAAAATTTATTTCAAGCTTTCGGGCACAACCGCCCTTTGACAGGAAAAATATATTACGCTACTAAAGTTTTCGGATCTAATATATATTTATATAACATACATATATATGAGCATAAAATGACAGTTATGCAAAAACGGATTTATATATTGAAGAACACAATAAACTAGAATTTGCTATTTGTAAATATATATAGAGAGAATTTGCATGTGTAAAATATGTACTGATATGAATAGGACAAAGAATATGGCATATCTTGGAAACACAGGAATACATATTGAAATCGTGATCGCAGAGTTCATGATACAGAGGGGGGTTTGGTGGCTGCAGGGAATATTACATTGTAAATTTCAGGTAAATCAAATTTTCTATTGAGGCTGTGAAATTTGCTTGACAGGAGGGATTCAATGATTAGTCTATAATAATAATATATTTTTATTATTTTACATTATTTTATAAAATTGATATTACTATAGTGTAAAATTTTGTTTCTGAAATGTGTGTGAATTTTACGCGTTCATTCAAAGAGCACTGTGAAAATAAAGTAGTATATAAATAGACTTGTGTAAGGATGGCTTCTCAACAACATTATCTTCTGTTTTTAAATTTGATAAATTAATATTTGAAATATATCTCATTCTATATTTTAAATTTACACTATATAAATATATATTTTTTATTTAAAAATATATATATTCGGTTCATTATATGTAACCTAATTTATATTTATATAATTGCTTATATATATAAAATTGCAGAATGAAATCTCTTCACGCATCATTTTGTTCTCTCTAAAAAAATCTGCTAAGCCAAACTATGAATGCAGTTTGATTCTATAAAAAATTATTCATTCTTTGAAATATGTCAGACGATGAGTGAGGATTGCTCTTTCCACTTATGTCTTAAATTTAAAAATCTGCATACATTTAGATAGGTTTGTAAAAAATAAGAAAGTCTAAATAATACAATTAAGAAAATGTTAATTTATAATGAGAGAAACACCAAAAAATTATGAGTAAAAAATATGAGATCGATATATCAAAAAGGGGGAGGATGGTTCATTTGATCTTTTCTCAAAATTAATTGGCGTCTCTTTCAAATTTTTAATGGCTAATTTTTCAACGATCGCTAATTTATAACGAAAATTACCAGCCGAGTCAAATTTGCAGCTGTTATTAAAAAAGAGTCCTATAACTTAAAGTATGGATTTTTTGCAGAAGACGTTAATGTTCTTTTGTTTAATATTAAGCTAACACTTTGTTGTCAAATGGCTTCTATAAATTATTTACGAACAATGAAACCAGCGTCGCCGAATTACAAAAGTAGAAAGAATATTTAATTTTTTTCAGTGAAACATAAAAGAGAAATGTTGAGCCTGATTTCTTTTTCGCCTTTTCTCTAACTATATTTTATTGTTTTTTATTTTATTATTATAATTTGGGACATTTATTTAATTAATGAAGAGCACATTTATTTTTTACGTGAATAAGGGCGGTAATTTTTCAGCCAGAGTCATTTGATAAAAACTTAAAATTGGACACTTTTAATTGGTTGGATTTCTGATAAAAGAAAAGACGTTTCTTATTAGAAATAAATCTTTTGAGCTTTCTCTCTCTTTTTTAAAGCAGAAGACATATTAATATTTGAAACGAATTTGTGAATCCTTTTGTTTCGGCAAAGTTGACATTTTATTTATTTACTAAAGATTCTTTTGAAAACTGAGAAAAAAAGATCGAAACCAATAATTATTAAAATTAATTTATGTAAAAGGCTTATATTTTTTCCCATTGTTTTGTGATTTCAAAGAAGGCCTAAAATAATAAATTATGTTGATGATATCTATGTCTTTTTTAAAAATTATATATATACATAATTTAAAAGTACTCTTTTTGCAATTTATATTATTATCTACTAAATTATGCGAATAATATTTTATATTTTAAGATACTCTATTTTAGAACTGTAAGTATATACAGCGTTTTTATTATTAAAATATGTTAAAATATTTAAGTATCTAGTATAAGGTTTGGTTTATTTATATATATATATATATATATATATATATATATATATATATATATATATTATATATATATATATATTATATATATATATATATATATACTAGACGGGTGACCCTGGCTTCGCCCCGGGATTGACCCGTGTGCATATCTACCCTAGTGATATATATTTAGATAAGATTTTTTAAAATAATTGTTTGTTATTAGCATTATCTATTTGTTTGCATCAGCATAATTTAATCTAATCTTTGATAGAGGGCGCTGTTCGTGAGCTAAGTAGAATAATTTGAATATATAGTTTTAATAATTAATTTATATATTTTTTAAAATAGCCTATCGTCTTCCCCGTATTATTTTACCTATGTATGGAAATTTTGGGTTGAATTAGTGAACTACTGCGAATTTGTATACCGGACATACAAACAAACAAACATTGATTTTTATATATATTGAAGATATATATATATCCTTATACATAAAAATGAAATCCAAAATCGATGTTTGTTATCGCGTTGCGCAAAAACTACAGAATCAATCATTATGAAATTTCGCATGTAGGTAGCTGAAGATTTCGTTTAACATATAGGCTATTCAAAAATCTAAAAAAGGTTAATGTGCTTTTTTTTTTTAATGTAAAACCAAAGAGCGTTACTTCCAGCCTTTTTACCGCTTGGCGCCGCACTGGTCGCGACGATAAATGAATTTGATTGGTTAATAATTTTACACCTAGTTTGTTTAAACGATGAATGTTAGTTTGTTTACACTATAAATGTTTTTAAAAGGTAAGATTTTATATATTGTAACGTTTTGTGTTTAATTTTAAAATGTTGTAATGTTAAAATATATTTTTACATTGTTAATTTAATTTCTTGTTGTTTTATAATATTGATGATGCAAATTTCATAGCTGTTGTTGTTTATTATCGTTTGTTTATTAAAAATAATTACATTGGATGTGATGATGATAACAAAAATGACTTTTTAAACTGATATACAAAATTCATTGAAAAAAAAAGAAATAATTAATTTTAAATATCAAAAACGTAAATATATATATATTTAAACTCTTTGGAAATAATATTAATCGATCGTTATCAAATTTATACGCCCCCGGAACCTGGGTTAATTAAAACTGTATTGTGAAATTTCGCAGGTAGGTAGCTGAGGTTTTGGTTTGGCATTTAGACTGAAAGGGCAAAAATTGCATTTCGAATAACTTTTTTTTTCCTTTTTAGAAAGTAGGATTTTATTTAGTTATTCGGTAATATTTTTCAAATTAAATTAATTGGAAATATTATTTACTAGCGGATGTGTAAACGGTTCGCCCGGGTTTTATCCGAGTGAAAGTTTGCCTAACGAATATTATTGATGATAATATTGCGGAACACACAGAATATTATAAAATTAATGATACTATAATTCGTTACATTATAGTCTTTATCCTTTTCCTTAATATCTATAAAAATGAAATCCAAAATCGATGTTTGTTATCTCGTTGCGCAAAATCTACAAAATCAATCATTATGAAATTTTGGATGTAGATAGCTGAACATTTCGTTTAACATATAGGCTATTAAAAAAAAAAGGTTAATGAGCATTTTATGAAATGTAAAACCAAAAAGCGTTAGTTCCATCCTTTACCGCTTGGTGCAGCACTGGTCGCGACGATAAATGAATTTTATTGGTTGATAATTTTACCCTTAGTTTGTTTACACGATGAATGTTTTTAAAAGTTAGATTATCCAATCGCCGTGAAACTTTGGGAAGTTATTTACTATACTACTGGGATGGTTTCTGGTTTGAATTTGATTTGAAGTAAATAATCGTTGCAATTTTATTTGTAAATTTTCTACTCTCACTCGTAAGCAGTGCTTCTCGCGGTATCTGGTGAAATTACATTTATAAATTGTAAAAATTCTAAAATGTGTTCCAAGTATAATAAATTTAATATTTAATTTGAGGATTTAGTAATAATGTTGTACCAGGTCTATTAGTATGAAACGCGAAAATGGGCGCCAGAGGCCGCTGTGCAACTTTATTTGAGCCGACGGTGGCGCTGTTGAAGGCGTTTTGTTCTTTGACTCACGTGGCATCAGCATGCGTGCAGTTTTAGAAAAATTCAAATCGTGAAAAATTTCTGGAGCCCGTGGAAAATGGCGATTTCCGAGCCAAAAAGTGCCCATTTGCGGGAAGGTTTGTTGTTCGCCTTTAACTGGAAGAAAAGTGCCACTGAAGCCCACCAAATGCTCGAGGAAGTTTACAGCGACCACGCTCTGAGCAAATCGAAGTGTTACAGGTGGTTTAAAAAATTCCAAAGTGGCGATTTTGAATTTGATAATGAACCACATGGAAAACCGCCCCAAAAGTTCGAGGACGCTGAACTGCAAGCTTTGTTGGATGAGGACAGTACCCAAATGCAGGAGAAACTCGCAAAACAGCTCCAGGTGTCTCAAGGTGCTGTTTCTCTACGTTTAAACAGCCTCGGAATGACCCAAAAGCTTTCCAGATGGGTCCCCCACGAGTTGAGCGAAAGGCAGCAATAACGGCGTCTGGTAACCTGCGAAGGGCTGCTCGCCAGGCATGAAAAGAAGTCATTTTTGCACCGAATCGTAACTTCTGATGAGAAATGGATCCACTTCAGCAATCCTACGCGCCAAAAGTCGTGGGGCCTGCCCGGCCAATTTCCAAAACAGACGCCTAGGCCCAATCGCTTCGGAAAAAAGGCAATGCTTTGGATATGGTGGGACCAGACCGGCGTAGTATATTTCGAGCTCCTGAAACCTGGCAAAATGGTCAATACTAGTCGCTACGAACAACAAATGCACAGTTTGAGAGAGGCGTTGAATGAAAAAAGACCGGAATGGCGTGAAAAACACAACTACCTGATACTGCAGCATGACAACGCTCCAGCCCACAACGCTACGGTGGTCAAAACACCATAAAAGACTTGGGCTGGGAACTCTAACCCCACCCGCCGTACTCACCAGACTTAGCGCCGTCGAACTACCACCTTTTCACATCTTTAGGACACGCCCTAAAAAACCAGGAATTTTCGAACTCAGACATACTCCGAAAATGACTTGTTGACTGGTTCGACTCAAAAGGAATATAAATTTTCAGACAAGGAATTCGAAAATTGCTTGAAAAGTGGTCCGAGTGTATAGCTAATCAGGGCAGTTACTTTGAATAAAAAATCTTTTGTTGTATGGAATTGGTGAACTTTTGAATTCACTGAAAATTTTCGCGTTTCATACTAATAGACCTGGTATATAGTATAATCTGTGTAAATATAAAGATCCGGCAACACTGTTAGTATAATCAATTGAGCCATAATAAATATGTAATTTATCTAGCGTGGTGCTGTATTACATGGCTATATATATATATATATATATATATATATATATATATATATATACATAGACTGTAACTATATTATAAATATATGTTTAAATAAGGATAAAGGTTAAATAGAAACAGTATAACATATATAACATGGTGTCAGAAGTGGGATACGGAAAGATAAGTAAAATTCTGAAAATATTAAGCCTAACGTTCGAAATTTACAGAAAACTAGATATATATAAATCATATTGGAAAAAGTGAATTTAGTGATAATTTATATATTTTAATTGATACATTTCAAAAAGTTAATTTATATTCGAATTGATATATTTCAAAAATTTCATTTATATTCAAAGTGATGTATTTTTAAAAAGTCAATTAATATTCGAAATCATATATTTCTAAAAGTTAATTTACATTCGAATTGATACATTCAAGAAGTTTATTTATATTCGACTTAATACATTTCAAAAGGTTAATTTAAAATCGAATTGATATACATTTCTAAAAGTTAATTTATATATTCGAATTGATACATTGAAGAAGTTAATTTATATTCGATTTGATATACATTTCAAAAAGTTCATTTATATTCTAATGGATATACATTTCAAATAATTCATTTATATTCGAATTGATACATGTTTAAAGGTTCATTTTTCGATTTAAAAAATAATAAGAAGAAGAAGCTCTTTTTAAATAAATAACGTTCGAAAGTAAGAAAGAAAGAAAAATTAATATATGTATATCAATAAGTTGATGTATATTTTAATAAATATATTATTTTTTAATTTAAAAATGAGTAAAAAAGAATATAAAATATAGATAAATATTATAGAAAAAAGAAGAATGTAGATAAAGATTCTATAGAATAAAAAATATAAAAATTTAAAGAAGAAGAATATAAAAGTTCTCTAAAGAAGAAAGCAAATAAAGATTATAAAAAGAAGAATATAGAGATGAAGATTGTAAAGAAGAGAAGAATATAGAGTTAAAGTTTATGAAGTAAAGGAATATATATATAAAGATTATAAAGAATAAGAATATTCAGATAAAGATTATATAAAGAAGAATAATATAGAGACGAAGATTATGAAGAAGATAAAGGTTCCAAAATAGAGATCCAAATAAGAGTTCAAGAGGATTCCAGCCACAATAGAAGTGCTAGATGAGATTGTAAGATTAATCAATTGGCATTCCACTTAGAGAAAGCCTGAATAGGGTTGGTCAATTGGCATTCCACTTAGAGAAAGCCTGAATAGGGTTGATCAATTGGCATTCCACTTAGAGAAAGCCTGAATAGGGTTGATCAATTGGCATTCTACTTTAGAGAAGACCCAGTGTTTACCGAGAGGAGGCCCAGAACGTCCAGTGGTCGAGAGGAACCAGGAGAATTCTCCCGCCTGTACTTCGGGTCAAAATATATGACCCCGGACTTTAATTAAAAGGGGAAGATGTTGTATATAGTATAATCTGTGTAAATATAAAGATCCGGCAACACTGTTAGTATAATCAATTGAGCCATAATAAATATGTAATTCATCTAGCGTGGTGCTGTATTGCATGGCTATATATATATATATACAGGGTGATCCAAAAGTCCCGCACAACTTTAAAAATTAATAACTCCGCGAATATTTGCGCTAGAGCAATGCGGTAAACACCATTGTGTTCAGGATGCAATGGGATTTTTTATGGCAAATAATGAAAAATTCGAAATTGATTTTAGTTACAACTTTATTCGCTAGAGATGGCGCTCTACCAGAATCAGCGATTCAGCGGCCAAATTGTTTGATAAATTGAAAAATATAACTGAACGACACGTATTTTTCCTTTTTGAATACCAGGAAAGAACCCTAATAGTATAAAATGATAAATCAATGAAACACCATTTCGCCAATAGTTAGAAGAAATGGTTAACGATTTTTAAATACAAACTGAGATATGTAAAATAGGTATATGCAAATTAAAACATGTGGCAGAAAAAAAAAAAAAAAACTGATATTTTAGATGCTGTTTGCTAGAATCCTCTCAGCGATTTAAATTTCGAAAATAATAATTTTCTAATTTTTTAAATTCAACTCTCTCTCAGTATCGATTATATTTATTTTAATTCATTTGAAAAATATTTATCTATCTCTGATGATTTATTTTACTCTGGAATGCCGTTGTTGTTTTTGTCGTGTCCAATAAAGAGCCTCAGATGTCTCCATGCATCTCTATCACAGCAGCAGCAGCATTCTCCACTATCTTGGGTGTGTAAAGCAGCTGCTCTGGGTCTATGTCAATTTTCTGCAAGGCTGCGGGCATGAGAATATGTGGGTAGGTGTTAGTTCCACACCAGGACAGTTGTTGCATTTTCTATAGTTCTTGTGCCATCTGGATGCATTGTCATTCCTTTAAAATGTTTTGTTCTGAATCTTGTTATAGTTTTGTCATTTTTCTCTCGGAGTTTATTTCACATTTTGATATTTTCTTATTTTTTGTTTAATTATCTTGTATTTTGCAAAAGCATTAGCGTCAAATAATGACATTTGTTCTTTCCTTTGGCTCAACATTATGGCTTCCTTTGCAAATTCAACTGCCATTTCATTACCCCCTATCCAAACACTGGCAGGAATCCATTGTAGAATGCAGTTATTCTTCAATGATATCAGTTGAGTAAGAAACGAGTGTATTTTCTGTGTGATTTTAGTATTGCCCTTCTGAATTGCTTCTAGATCGGATATGAAGTCGGTGTATATTATAATTCCTTCTGCTTGATGCAGGGATGGTTGGTTAAGGCATACATCAAGGGCTTTCCAGATAGCTGTCAGTTCACAAGTGAAGATTGACGAAATCTTTCTTACTCCTTCTTTGATTTTGATGTATGTTCCATATTGCAGTATTATGTTAATTGCAGCCCCTCCATTACTTATGGTAAGGTCTGATGATCTATCTGTATATGCTGTTAAATAATTTATCTGATCGCATAAACCAATTGTGTCAAGTCTTTCTTTTTAAGTATGTTTTTGTTCTCTTTTTTTGTTGTTGCAGGGTTCATTCAGGTTAAGATTGATGATTACATTTGATGGAAATGGGGTGGGAAATATTGTTATTCTCGAATTTGAAATTCATTATGTTTCATATTTATGCCCTTTCTAATATTGTTATCGTACTGAAGTGTTGAAGATCTTTTGAGCCTTTCTTTTTGTGTCCAGTTGAAATAGGTTCTATGGGATATGTGTTCGGCTTCTTTAGTTTTTAAGCTATTGGTGAATTTTATTGTTTTTAATTGTCTTCTGCTTTCAAGTAGGTCTAGACCACATTCTCTCTGAATATTCTAATTGTTGGTATTTGAAACAGAACCAGTGATTAATTTGGCCGCTTTTTCTTGAACACTGTCTAGTCTTCTTTTTAGTGATGAACTTGAGGGAGCCCAAACAGGTGTTTCATATTCAATTATTGGCCTTATTAAGGTGATATATGTTGTTCATAGAATTCTGGGTTTTGCTCCCCAATTTGTTCCACATAGCCTTCTCAGAATGTTTAGGTTTCTGGTAGCTCTATTTGAGGTGCTAATTATGTGTTCTGTAAATCGCAATTCCTCATCAAGTATCACACCTAGGTAATTTGGAGATCTAATTTATCAATTATATGGTTGTTTATGCTTATTTTGGAGTTAAATTCATGCCTTTTTCCCTGTCAGTGAAGGAGACCTATAGGTTTGTGTTTATTGGGTTTATGGTCATTTTGAGTTTCATTGCCCACTTCTCCTGTCCTCTCATTGATGTGTTCAGTATTTTCTGATATTTCTATACTGCTACTTGTGTGCCATATGGCTATATAATCTGCATAACAGGCAACTTCTGTGTCTTCAGTGAGGATGGATGTTGTTAAGGTTGTGTCGTAATTAGACTTAGAACAACTCAAACTTGACCATGACTCTTTTTTTAGCTCTTATTCTTTTCGTTTGGCCAACAAAAATGTCCAATTTATATATACACATATATTCTTACATAATGATACTTTATATAATGCAAATAATCTTCATCTATTTACATACACACAAAATCTCCCCCTTAATAATATTCCAGTCGGTCTGGGGGTTTCCTGGCTCTCTGAGTTCTAGGACTGCCGAAGGGCACTTGCACAGCGGCAGGCTCCTGTTTAGGAGTGCAAGAGGGCACGTGTACAGAAGCAGTCTCCTCCTTGTTTCCTGATGTAACCTCTGGAACCTCCTCTTCACTTTATTTCTGACTTCCACCTACAGGCTTCTCTCCTGATGTTCGAGGAAGTATTAAATTTCTTGACTCCACTTGTTTCTTTCTCACAGGTCGCAATTGATTGATATGTCTCTTATACACGACGCTCTCGCAACTTATAAGGTTGTGACGGTAGCTCAATAATTTCAAAATGATACCTTTTTACCGTTTAGGTCCAGTTGCATAGTTGCGGAAATAAACCTCTCAACCTGTAGTAAACTACTCCTGCCTTCTTACGGCCTCATGAAATACCTCTTGCGGATTTCCCATCTTGGTATTAAATTCGAGAATCTTTATCTTAAACTTCTCTTCATTAGCAGTTCCGCGGGGGGATTCCTTTATTACAGTTTGGGGGAATGCTCTATGAGCAAATAAGAATCTTTGTAGATTCGTCTCTGATTCATCCTTCCATTATTCTTTCTCAAAAGGTTTTTAAACTCTCTTACATATCTCTCAGCTAAACCATTTGTACTAGAATTATACGGACTGGTCTTAGTGTGCCGTATACATTCATTTTGGTAAATTGCTCGAATTCACCGGAGACAAACTGTGTTCCGTTATCTGTAACCAAAAATTAGGGCAATCCAAATCTGGCAAAAATTTCTCTAAGATGATTTATAATCGTTTTGCTGGTAATATCTTTGATGATAAAAATTTCTATCCACTTTGAGTATGCGTCCACGAGAACCTAAAACATTCTTCCCATGAACGGACCCGCTAGATCAAGATGAAATCGATGCCACGGCTTTTCGGGCCAAGTACATTCCGAGATGGTAGCCGGGGCATGCTTGCCGATTCTTGGCATACTCTACATTCTCTAGTTAACTCCTCGAAGTTACTGTCTATGCCTGGCCACCAGAAAATACCTTCTGGCAATCATCTTCATTTTAACAATCCCCATGTGTATTTCATACAAGTCATTTAAAATTAAAGATCTTAATTTTTGGGGAATTACCACTCTTTCACGCCATTGAAGACAACCAAACTCCAAACTTAATTCCTCATTGATCTTATAATGAGGAGCTAGTGGGTTTTCCCTCGGTACCCTTGTGAATTTCCAGTTGCCTTCTTTAACATTCCTTAATACTATCGACAGTATTTTATCTTGGGGCGTCTCATATGCCACCTCCATAAAAGAGAACGGTACCTCATTCAACTTCCTGAGAAGAAGTACCTGGTCTTCATCAAGAGACTCCTTGATACTCGATTCTAAAGAAAGACGTGACAAGGCGTCAACATTGGAATTATCACTAGTTTTTCGAAATTTCACAGAATAATTAAATGCAGCTAATTTTAAGGACCATCTTTTAATTCTGGATGATGCACATATGGGAATTGGTTTATGAGGTGAAAATATATTAATTAAGGGTCGGTTGTCTGTGACCAATACAAAATTTCGTCCCAGTAAGTTTTGTCTGAATTTCTCAACGCCAAAAGTTATGCTCAACGCTTTCTTTTCTAGTTGAGAGGAACGTTTTTCCGCTTCAGTTAATGTTCTAGAAGCAAAAGCTATAGGGCATTCTTCCTTTCTATCATTTCTATGACTCAGAATTACGCCTAGTCCATAGTCCATTAATAATGATTCACATTTTTAAATAAAATTCGATATTTTTTCGTCCAATTCCACCTACAATCTTTATTCAAAAGTTGATAGAATAGCGCTAAAATGTTTGCTATATTATTTATGAATCTATAATAATAAATTAAGAGTCCTATGAAAGATCTTAATTGCGAAACATTCTTTAGGTTCAGGCGCCTCTATCACTGCTTTAATTTTATTTTCTAAGGGATGCAGTCCATATTTATACATTTTAAACCCTAAATATTCCAACGATTTCTTTTTAAATTTACATTTATATCTGTTTAACTTTAAACCTTTTTCTAGCAATCATCTAAACACTTGATCCAACTTTTGTTCATGATCTTCAAAGTTTTTTCCTGCAACCAAAATATCATCTATGTAGCAGGCCACACCTTGCAAATCAGCAAAAAGACCTTCCATAATCCTCTGAAATTTATTTGGTGCTACCTCTACGTCATATGGTAGTATTTTATAAGAAAACAACCTCTTTGTTGTGTTTATATCAACAACAGCTTTGTCATCTTCCGCTAACATTACTTGTAGGTAACCTGTGATAGGTCTAGAGTCGAAATTACAGTGCTTGTAGATAATTTTGAAAAGATCTCATCGATCGATGGAATGGGATATTTATCTAATTCTATTGCTTTATTAGCTGTACATCTAAAATCACCACATATACTTACACTAGCATCCTTTTTAAATACTGGTACTATTGGAGCGGTCCAATATGCATGAACTATAGGTTCTAAAATGCCAGAATTCACTAAACGATCAATTTCATTCTCTACTTTGTTTTTTAGAGAGAAAGGTAAACTTCTGGCCTTACAAAACACAGGAGTCACATCCTTTTTTAAATTAAAATTTATTTTAATATCTTTTAGAGAGACAGCCCAAATCTTTGTTAAACAAATCTGCATATGTATCAATCAAACTATTTCTATTAGATTCATTATTTAAATTTTTAATGCTAAACAATCTAGAATAATCAAGTTTCAACTGTTTAAGCCATTCTCTTTCTAACAAAATCACCTGGATTTTTCCAATACAACTATTAATCGTAAATATTGGTTGGCTTCTTTTACAAAAACATTTCTTTGCACTATAATCTCTATTGATTTACCACAAAAGTATTTTAATCTTAAATTTGTTGGAAATAATTTTTACCTTGCCAATAAATCTTATAAATATCTTTAGGTATTAACGTGTAACTGGACTTCCTGTATCTATTGTAAAGCACAAATAATAATCATCTACTGTTAGATTTATTGTGGCATCAGTTTCGCTCTGTACAGACTATATAGAGTCCTCTTGTACAAATTTACATCCCCACATTTTTTTACTAGCTTTGCAGACCCTACTTAAATGACCCAGTTTTTTACAATTTAAAACGATTCTTTGTTCTATGAGGGCAAACAGAGGCCACGTGTGAATGTCTTTCACCACATCTATAACACAATATTTCTCCCCTTTGCCTGAAAGGCCTATGCTGCACCATACTATTATTGTACTCACCCTTTTTATATTTTCCATTCACAGGGGATATCTTGGCCACTAATTTATCTTGTAATTCTCTTGTATTTATCTCCGCCAGTTCGAACGAGATCGCGACTGCAAAACTTTATCCAGGGTGACATCGTCGTTTTTTTTTTTTGTAGTAGCTTCTTTTGCAGGCTTTCCAACTTGATTCCAGCCACAAAACGGTCTCGCATCATGGTTCCCATCATATCGCCGAAATGACAATTTATTGCTAAATGTTTCAATTTTCTAAGATATTCCGAAATTGATTCTCCTTCCTGTTGAATTCTCTTTAAAAATCTGCATCGCTGTGGTATCACTTTCTTCTTTGGATCCAAATGCAGCTTAATTTTTTGAATGATAGTATCATAGGGTTGATCTTTCATTAGGCCGGGAAGAAAATGTCGTTTCCCTGCTTCAAAGTTTCAGAATCCGGTAGCGAGGTAAAAATCAGCACTTTAATCTCCTCCTTCAGATGCCAAAAAGAAAGCCTCAAATTTTTGTACAAAAAGATCGAAGTGTCCTCCACTGGGCTATAGCATCTAAAAGGTACTATTAACTTTGAACTTGTCATGCTGATCTTTTCTACTCCTTTTTTTCTTGATCCAGATAGTTTAAAAGATGTAGTTGTTATACTTGCATAGACGCCGTTTTCCTCAGCTTTTTACTGGCTCTGTAGATCGCGCATCCTCGTCGCCACTTTTGTTGTGTCGTAATTAGACGTACAAGAGCTCAAACTTGACCATGGCCAACAACAAATGTCCAATTTATATATACATATATTTTTACATAATGAGGCCTTAAATAATACAAATAATATTCATCTATTTACACAAACAACAGTTAATATATAGCGAGAAGAGTAGAGGACTGAGCACAGATCCCTGAGTTACACCAGCCCATATTCTTCGGTCCTTGGAAAATGTTCCATTGACCCGAACCTTTATCCTTATTCCCCTTAAGAAGTCTGCAATCCAGATTAAGGTTTTTCCTCTTACTCCGATGTTGTGCAGCCTTTCAAATAATTTCTACACTCGATCAAAAGCTGAGGTCATATCCAGGAATACGGCCGTTGTCTTCTTTGGCGGTTTTTCCTAGAAATCTATTATTGATTGACAGAAGTAGAACAGTTTATCAGTTGTACATTGTCTGGATCTTTAGGCAGTTTGGTAGAAGTTTATTTTATTATTATTAGTGTGCCAGACTATGAGCCTAGAGTGGATAATTCATTCTGTTATTTTACAAATTATGCTGGTAAGAGCAATTGGCCGATAGTTTTTGCATTCCTTGGCATCTTTGTTTAGTTTCAGTATTGGCACTATAATTGATATCTTCCAATTCTTTGGTAGTTTACCAGTTTGCCATGAAATCTTGAGTATTCGTAGGAGTTGATTTTTAGCTTCGTCTCCAAAGTGTTTAATCATTTGACCAAAGATTAGATCATCTCCTAGTGACCTCTTGGATTTAACTTTTCTATTGGTGAGTTTATCTCATTCAGTGTGAAGTCTCTCGAGTAAATATCTTGTTGATGGTAGTTTCTTGCTTGTTATACTAACCTTTTCATTCGTGTCTTCATTCGTGTAGTTGAGTCTGGAAGTGCTTGAAAGATATTCAGCAATTATGTCAGCCATCTGTTTGTTCGTTCTCGCTGTTCATATCGGTTAGAGTATTGGAGGATTAGTGTTGGTTTTGATTGTTTTATAACACTAATTATATTCCAGTATTGGCTTTCCTTTTTTGGATCCATTTTTTTCGCAGATTCTGCCCATTATTCTCTCTCTCTTGTTTGAATATCCAAATTTCTTGTTCTATTTTGTGACTAATTTCAATGAGTTCCTTTATGATTTTTTCTGTTTTATTTGTTTTAAGAAGTTCATTGATATTGTCTCTCTCTGCAATCATTGCCTCGATATTGTGGTCCTTCCAGTAAAGTATTCACAGGTCTTTACGTCTACCTCTAGGTATCGATGCTTTTGCAGCTTTGAATATGTTCGAAGATAATTTTTCCAATTTTTTTCTCAATCGTTCTGTGATTTAATTCTTCGTTGCACAGTTCTTCAAGCTTTTCTGTGAATCTTTTTTCAGTGTTCTTTTATTTTGTTGGAAATTCTCAATTTTGAATTTTAGGGTTGTTAAAATTGGTCTGTGGTCACTGATTGCACTTTTCAGAATTTTCCATTGTGTTGTGGGTGCGATGTTGTAATTTATCGCTGTGATGTCTATTGCGGATTCTGTGCCTGTGGACTTGGATAGATAGGTGTTATTTTCGTTATTTAACGGTGTAAGGTCGAGGTCGGTTAGCATGTCCTCAACCTGCTGACCATTGTTATCCTGGACAGGTGATCCCCAAGTTGGTCTTTCGGCGTTAAAATCACCAAGTATGATTGCGATATCCCATGACACTTCACTTAATGTCTCTATCAGGCCTGTATTGAAGCTAGTATTATCGTGGTGATAAACATTAATGATCGGAATTGTTTTATCTGTAAGATATATTTCTATTGCCTTAGCTTCTGTCGTGCTTTCTCTAGGCTTACTCTGATTATAGGCCATTTCCTTAAATTTGATTTCTAGAGTTTTAATCAAAACGGCAAGTCCTCCTCCGAATTTTCCCGGTCTGTCCTTTTATAGTGTTGTATAATCTTTGATATTGAATTTCAGATTCTGATTCAATTTTGTCTCCTGAGGACAAGTAATATGTACATTGTTGTCACAGAGAAGACAAGTCAGCTCTTTATTTTCCTCTGGGTACCATTTATATTGAGTTGTAGTAGATTGAATTGTGTCCTCGTAGTAGATTTCTCATCATGAGCTCGAGCTGCAGCTCCTGACGCGGCGGTTATCCCGGACGCGGTAGCATTACTAGAGATATCAGTTTTGCTCTTCATTTGAAAATGGGTGCCGTTGCAACGTTAGTCATCTTGGAAACGAACCAGAATTTGGTCAAATATTCCAAGGATCTAAGGGGGACCGCAAGGAGGTGTAGTCGGACTTCTCCCCTTCCCCCTGGAATGCCGTCACTACAGGATAAAGCACTCTTGGTGAAATTTTAAATTGTGATTCAGAATCTGCCACTGAAGCTTTACCAGCGTTTCGTTCCTTTAAAGATATTCGAAGCGGTAAAGGACCAATGAGTTGCTACTCTCTAAAGCGATTGATTAAAAGTTTTGAGGAAACTGGATCTCTGGAAGCAAAACCTCGGAGTGGAAGACCATCGACATGCAAGTCAGCGGCTGTTACGGTTTTTCAGAATGCTGGAGCTATTGAAACGTTATCCACGTATGGAAAAGTAAGTGCTAGACAAGTTTCTCGACAAACGGGGATTTCGCATGGAACAGTTTGGAGAGAACACACATTTAGAATTTTTCTATAAAAATACCCTAACAAAATTCAAAGTTTTCACGAGTTAAAAGTCAGCGATTTTGAGAAGCGTCAAGAATTCGCTGCATGGATTTTCCGGGAAATTGATATTGATGAAAACTGGCTGTCAAATGTTTTAAGAACAGATGATGCTCACTTTTATCTAAAGGGAGAATTTAACATTCAAAACTGCCTCATTTTGGCAACATAAAACCCTAGGATTTTTACAGAAATACCACTTCATCAGCCCAGAGTTACATTTTTGTGTGGGTTCACTTCTTCTTTTAATATTGGGCTACTTTTCTTTTAAAAATCAATAGAAGTACTTTTAAAACCGTTTTTGTAACTTGTTGTGGTGAACGTTATGTTCAACTTTTGAGAGAAAAGGTTATTCCAATATTGCAGGATAGACAAGCACTAAGCGAAATAACATTCATGCAAGATGGAGGACCTCCTCATATCTCCCGCGGTGCCAAACAATTGCTGAAGGATACGTTCGGTGAAATTCATTGATAAGTCGCCACTTTATATACCAGTGGCCTCCAATATCACCAGACTTGACGCCTTACAATTTCGGTTATGGGGGTATATTAAGTCGCGTTTTTATCGATGCCGGCCTACCACATTGGCCATGTTGAAGGCTTCTATCAGATGGCACGTTTTATAAATTTCAACTATTTAATTGTGACCATTCTGTTATCTATCGTCTGCAGGCGGTGTTTGAGAATGAAGGGCGCCACATTGAGCAGGGATTGTGACCTAATACAAGAGAGAAGGCAGTTACCTCATGTGTTATATTTTGCAGCTCTTTGTTTTGGGTTATGGGAATAATAAATGCTGTCCTCACATCTTGACTCTTTTTTTTTTTCTTTGAACAGTAAATTTTTCGGCTCTATGAACTCAGTAGATTTTGTTTAAATATATACGAATAAAAGATACATGAGGAGCTTCTTTCTCGATTTATTGCGAGCTTTCGAACCTTTCGGTTCTTCTACAGGCGTGGATAGCATGGATATACTAACCATATTCATGCTATCCACGCCTGTAGAAGAACCGAAAGGTTCGAAAGCTCGCAATAAATCGAAAAAAAGAAGCTCCTCATGTAATCTTTTATTCGTATATATTTAAGTATTTTTTTTGTTTGTCATTTGCCCACATCTTATATTATGTCGTGCAGGCCAAAGTGTTATAACTTCTCGAATAACACTGGTACGATACACAATTTCTGGTCGTGTACACAATTTTACCCCCTTTTTTTTAGTTTATCGCTTTTCGCTCATGAGAAGAAATAGCATAAGGAATATTCTCTGTATCCCCCCCCCCCCCCCCCCAACTTTAGAAATTTTGCGCAAAAAATAATACAAAATGATTTTACTACCACGTTTTTCAACGCAAAAGTTCGATTTAAAAATGATTTTTCAGGGGATACATTTTCAAAATTGTGTACAGTATAATAAACAATGATAACATTTGACAAACCCATAGGATATTTGGAATAAAGTACGACAAATATATTTTGTCACTCCCCTCTATATTTCATTTTTGGATCATGACAAATATCCAGTTGAATAGTCAAGTGTCGCCAATCAGTCAAGAAACTACACATTCCTTATAGCAAGAAATCCTATTAGTAGTGTCATCATAATTTTTGGTACTATATTAACATTTAAAAAATCGTGTATTGATATCAGTAGTTATTTTCAAACATTCAATATATTTCACAAAACTCCATCTAAAATATAAATATTTTTTGCTACATGTTTTAATTTGCATATACCTATTTTACATATCTCAGATTGTTTTTAAAAATCGTTAACCATTTCTTCTAACTTTTGGCGAAATGGTGTTTTATTAATTTATCATTTGATATTATTAGGGTTCTTTCCTGGTATTCAAAAAGAAAAAATACGTGTCGTTCAGTTATATTTTTCAATTTATCAAACAATTTGGCCGCTGAATCTCTGATTCTGGTAGAGCGCCATCTAGCGAATAAAGTTGTAACTAAAATCAATTTCGAATTTTTCATTATTTGCCATAAAAAAATCCCATTGCATCCTGAACACAATGGTGTTTACCGCATTGCTCTAGCGCAAATATTCGCGGAGTTATTAATTTTTAAAGTTGTGCGGGACTTTTGGATCACCCTGTATATAGACTGTAACTATATTATAAATATATGTTTAAATAAGGCTAAAGGTTAAATAGAAACAGTATAACATATATAACATATAATATTCCAATGACGTTGTAAGAAAATATATATATCAATAATAAAATATATTTAAAGAAAATACCTTATTTAAAATTTAATAAATGTTTTCAAAAAAATTATGTGTTTCAAAAATATATTTAAACGCATATAACAATATTTATATACGTTTATAAATCTATATATAGGTGAATTGGATGTATTTTAGAATCGTTTTAACAAATGTTCGTTAGGCAAACTTTTACTCGGGTAAAAACTGGGCGAAGCCGGGTACATTCGCTAAATACAGTTATTTACAAATGTTCGTTTGTGGCAAGATACTATTCCTTCAACTTCAAATTACCGGTGGACCAACTAGCATTGATTTTTATTCAACTTATCGAGTAATTTTCAAATATCCGGTAAAATTTTCAAATAATCGAGAGTATAGACAAGTATAGATTCAGTAGGGATTATATTTTTGCTAGAATCGTTTTAACAAATGTTCGTTAGGCAAACATTTACTCGGGTAAAAAACGGGCGAAGCCGGGAACATATCCTTATATCTATAAAAATGAAATGCGAAATCGATGTTTGTTATCGCATCACGCAAAATCTACTGACTCAATCATTATGGAATTTCGCATGTAGGTAGCTGAAGATTTCGTTTAACATATAGGCTATTCAAAAAACTACAAAGGTTAATGTACTTTTTTTTTTAAATTATTTAACTGAAATGGATTAGTTCTCGCCTTTTGCCGCTTGGCGGCGCACTGGTCGCGACGATAAATGAATTTGATTGGTTAATAATTTTACACGTTGTTTGTTTTTAATTTGTAATTTTGTTGTTTTGTAATTTCACACGATGAATGTCTTTAAAAGGTAAGATTATTTATATATTTTTAAACTCTTTGAAGATAATATTAATCGATCGTTTTATCAAATTTATACGTCCCCGGAACCTGGGTTAATTAAAACTGTATTGTGAAATATCGCGCGTAGTTAGCTGAGGTTTTGGTTTAGCATTTAGGCTAAAAGTGCAAAAATTGTATTTCGAATAACCTTTTTTTTCCTTTTTAGAAGTTAAGATTTTATTTATTTATTTAGTAATATTTTTTCAAATTAAATTAATTGGAAATATTATTTATTTCGCAGCTTATTCATATCTTTTTTGCTTCGTTTAATTTTAGTTAGTGTAAATATAACGATCTACATTTTAAAAGATAAGGTTTACTATTTGATTCTCATAAGGAATATTCCTATTTTAAGACAAATTGAGACAGTATTCTATTTTTAGAGTAAGTATAAATTTTATTGAAGTTGTAAAAAGTATATTTATTGAAAAAAAGTATGTTTTTCTATATAACTTGCTACGTATATTTTACTATATGTTTGTTCCATGTAATATGTTTATGCTCTAATAGCATTTATATTGTAAGCAGCAGCTATGCATTTTCAGTAACTGCTTTTTTAAGGGTAGGCTCAAATTATTTTTGCTGTCATTTTTTTTAGTTAGGGTTTATATTTATCTGCTTCACAATAAATAACTGCTCATATATATCTATAGGGTAATACCATATTTTTGAATAAATGTATTTAGATATATAGATGCAAATATACTCATATTTAAATAAAGAAATATACAATCAGCAATCGATTGGTGCATAATTTTACATGATGTTTGTTTCTAGACTAAATTTATTCAAATCAAGATAGCTTTTTTCATGCTTTTAAAAGTAAAGATAATATATTTAACGTTACATAATACTTTTCAAATTAAAGTCTTTGGAAATAATATTGCTTTTTTCCCATCCTGCAGGTCAACATTACACTGCAACATGCTATCATAACTCTGGCTTTTGGCATTGATATTTATGTATTGTGAAAGTACTGTTTGCTACCTTAAGCTCTGGAGAGATTATAATGTAGATCCATCATGTGGAAATCACACCATAGTAAAATAGAACGCATGTAGCTGGTAGCAAAATATGTGCCCTGTGTGAAGCTAGCGTTCAAAATTTGATTTTTTTAAAATGATATTTCAATTGTTGGCCTTATTTTCACATGTTATTGACCCATAACGCGGATCCATATAGGGTTAATTAATAACTCATTTGACATTTTACTTTTATTTAAGGTCTTGGCATTATATATATTCCTTTTTAGGCAAAAATATAATTGAGGTATATTTTGAAATATAGATAAGAATCACAAGGAAGCAAGACCTAATCCAAATAAATAAATTATGTGTGTGGTTTCAGTAACAGCATTGTTACCATCTTCAGACAAAAGTACTGAAAGTTACATTCAGTAATTTTGTCTTAATAAGGTAACAATGCTGTTACTGAAACATCACACATAATTCGTTTATTTTTATTTGGTCTTGCTTTTTTGGTATTTTTAAAATTGCCCTTGACTATTGGAAAATTATGCAAATTTCCTTTTTATTTTATAATACCATTTTAAAAATTATATTCTTTTGTTAAAATATCCAATTTCCCACACTTTTCTAAAACTGCAACTATAACTAATACAAAATTCTTCCAAGTCCAGGTATTTCAATATTGCAGAAATATATTACATTTATAAAAGTTGCTTAACTATTTAGATATGTAAATGCCGGATTAGGTGCCCTTTAAAATGTTTGCTATGGCTGTTTCTTATTGGACAGCCGAGAGTGAAGTGGACAAAGTGAAATTTTCAGGTTGTGCCGACCATTTTCCTTTATTCACACTAATCATTAGATTTTTTTTTTATTTTTTAAGAATAAAAGCCCAGTTTGGTTACTTGCACTCACTGGAGGGGTTGGACTTTTTCAAGAATCAGGAGCCATTGGGGCAATTTTTTTTTTCAGAACAAAGTGTCTGAATCTGCATTCGATGATCCCGGGTCATGGTTTTTAAAAATTAACAGTTTAGACCACTCCTCCAAACAGCACTCTATTCATTAGATGTGTTTGTGAAATGGATCCTATATTTCAGATTTTTTTACAAGCATTTTCGATATTGCTGTTTGCAATTTATCTCCATTTTGCTGAAAGAAAATTCATTACATTGAGTTTACAAACAGTTGGGGCCTCTATTCATTCATGAGTAAACCTCGCTCGAACACTACCCAGGCGAAGCCGGGTCCAGTCGGGTAAAACCCGGGCGTTGCCCGGGCCATTCGGCTAGTATATATATATATATGTTTGTCGGCTATGCACGCCCTCAATACAAATCTAACCTCGCTGAAATTTGAACAGGACAGAGAGTTAAATCTGCAAGAGTTTTTTTTTCGCACTCTTAACCAAGAAAAATCATAAATAACCAAGTACTGAGCAACAATTATTTTTAGTCTTAAATGATGATGACAATATTGCTGCATCATGATTGATTGACATAAACAAAATTCTTTAGGGGAATATTCACTATATACAGGGTGATCCAAAAGTCCCGCACTATTTTAAAAATTAATAACTCCGCGAATATTTGCGCTAGAGCAATGCGGTAAACACTATTGTGTTCAGGATGCAATGGGATATTTTATGGCAAATAATGAAAAATTCTAAATTGATTTCAGTTACAATTTTATTTGCTAGATGGCGCTCTACCAGAATCAGAGATTAAGCGGCCAAATTGTTTGATAAATTGAAATATATAAATGGTAGACACGTATTTTTCCTTTTTTAATTCCAGGAAAGAACCCTAATAATATCAAATGATAAATTAATAAAACACCATTTCGCCAAAAGTAGAATAATTGGATGATATTTTTTAAATGCAATCCGAGATATGTAAAATAGGTAAATGCAAATTAAAACATGTAGCAAAAATATTTATATTTTAGATGGGGTTTTGTGAAATAGATTGAATGTTTGAAAAGCACTGCTGATATCAATACACGATTTTTTGAAATGTTAATATAGTACCAAAAATTATGATGGCACTACTAATAGGATTTCTTGCTATAAGGAATGTGTAGTTTCTTGACTGATTGGCGACACTTGACTATTTAACTGAATATTATTCATGATCCAACAAATGAAATATAGAGGGGAGTGACAAAATATATTTGTCCTACTTTATTCCAAATATCCTATGGGCTTGTCAAATGTTATCATTGCTTATTATACTGTACACAATTTTAAAAATATGTCCCCCCAAATAAAAATCATTTTTAGATCGACCTTTTGCGTTGAAAAACGTGGTAGTGAAATAATTTTGTATTATTTATTTTTGCACAAAATTTCTGAAGTTATTGGTGTACAGAAAATATTCCTTATGCTATTTCTTCTAATGAGCGAAAAGCTAAAACTAAACATAAGGGGTAAAATTGTGTGTACCAGTGTTATTCGAGAAGCTATAACACTTTTGTCTGCACGACATAATATGTGAGCAAATGACAAACAAAAGATTACTGTTCACAAAAGAAAAAGAGTCAAGATGTGAGGACAGCATTTATTATCCCCATAACCCAACACAAAGAGCTGCAAAATATTGACAGATAATATAATACATGGCAGCTTATATAACACATTAGGTAACTTGTCTTCTCTCTTGTATTATGTCACAATCCTTGCTCAATGTGACGCCCTTCTTTCTCAAACACCGCCTGCAGACGATAAATGACAGATTGGACAACATTAAATAACATATCTGTTGAAATTGATAAAACATGCCATCTGTTAGAAGCCTTCAACATGGCCAATGTGGTAGACCAGCATCGATAAACACACGATTTAATGTACCACCATAACCAAAAATCGCAATGCGTCAAGTCTGATGATCTTGGAGGCCACTGGTATATAAAGTGGCGACTTGTCACACGATTTTCACCGAACGTATCCTTCAGCAATTGTTTGGCACCTCGGGAGATATGAGGAGGTCCTCCATCTTTCATGAATGTTATTTCGCTTAGTGCTTGTCTGCCCTGCAATAGGCAAAACCCTTTTCTCTCAAAAGTTGAACTTAACGTTCCCCAGTTACAAAAACGGTTTTAAAAGTTCTTCCATTTATTTTTTCAAATAAAAATGGCCCAATAATAAAAGAAGAAATAAACCCACACAAAACTGTAACTCTGGGCTGATGAAGTGGCATTTCTGTAAAATTCCTAGGGTTTTCTGTTGCCCAAATGCGGCTGTTTTGAATGTTTAATGTTTAGAGAAAAGTGAGCATCATCTGTCCACGGAAAATTCGACAGCCAGTTTTCATCAATATCAATTTGCCGGAAAACCCATGCAGCGAATTCTTGACGCATCTCAAAATCGCCAACTTTCAGCTCGTGAAATCTTTGAATTTGGTATGGGTACACACAATAGAGACATTAAGTGAAGCGTCTTCGGATATCACAATCATACTCGGCGATTTTAACGCCAAAGGTTCAACTTGGGGATCACCTATCCAGGATAACAAAGGTCAGCAGGTTGAGGACATGCTAACCGACCTCGACCGTACACTGTTAAATAAGGGAGAGAACACCTATCTATCCAAGTCCACACAGGCACAGTATCCGCAATAGACATCACAGCGATAAATTTCAACATCGCACCCACAACACAATGGAAAATCCTGAGAGGTGCAATCAGTGACCACAGACCAATTTTAACAACCCTAAACTTCAAAATTGAGAATGTCCAACATAATAAAAGAACATGGAACTTTAGGAAAGCCGACTTGAAAAAATTTCAAAGAAAAGCTTGAAGAACTGTGCAACGAAGAATTGAATTACAGAACGCTTGACAAAAACTTGAAAAAATTCTCTTCGAACATATCCAAAGCTGCAAAAGCATCGATACCTAGAAGGAGACGTAAAAACCTGTGGATACCTTACCGGAAGGACCACAACATCGAGGCAATGATTTCAGAGATAGAGACAATATCAATGAACTTCTTAGAACAAATAAAACAGAAGAAAACAGAAAGGAACTCATTGAAATTATTCACAAAATATAATAATAAATTTGGATATGCAAACAAGATAAATGGCAGATTTCTGCGAAAAAATGGATCCAAGAGAGGACAGCCAACACGGGAATATGATTAGAGTGTTAAAAAACAATCAAAACCAACACTAATCCTCAAATACTCTAACCGATATGAATAGAACAGCGAGAACGAGAACAACAGATGGCTAACATAATTGCTGAATATCTTTCAAGCACTTCCAAACTCAACTACACGAATGAAGACAGGACTCTAAAAAATAATATAAACAAGTTAGTTAATAACGGACTACTCGATGAGGGAAGAGTATCTTTTAATATATAATATCAGATCACAAGCTTTCGGGCATAACCGCCCATCCACAGGTGTAAAAACGAGACAAATTATTTTGGCAATCAGCTATATACATATATATAAAAAGTAAGAAATGAGACAAATATGTAAAAATTGTGCCAGAGAATTAACATAATATTGAAGGATCATTCATAAAAGTTAAGCAAAGCAAGCAAATAAACATATAATACAAGGCTATTACAGAAACTAAGTATGAACAACGACTATAAAACAAAATAGAAATAAACTAAAACTGCTATTGACGTGTAAAGGTATAAGTAGGTTATGAAAACTAAATCTTTCAGATAGGAGGTTCCAGTATTAAATTATCATATATCTCAGGAAGGTCTATTGTTCTATTGATGCTTTTAAATTTTTTGGTGAGTATAGCCTCCAGGACCAATCGCTGGTGCTTGTTTTTAATCTCATGATAGTGGGCCGAGGGGTTATAGATGTTGAATGTGTGGCCTGTATCCCGTATGTGTTGGTAAACTAGAGAGCGGGGATCTTTCCTTTTTACCGATCTATCATGCTCCACCATTCTGGTCTTCACCATTCTCCCAGTCTCTCCGACCTACTTGGCATCACACTGCTCACATGATATGGAGTAAATGGCATTGTGGGTACTAAGGGAATCAATGGTTTCACAAGTTAGTTAAACAAGCAAGAAACTACCATCAACAAGATATTTTCTCGAGAGACTTCACACTGAATGAGCTAATCTCATCAGGAGATGATCTAATCTTTGGTCAAATGATTAAACACTTTGGAGACAAAGCTAAAAATCAACTCCTACGAATACTGAACATATAATGGGAAACTGGTAAACTACCAAAGATTTGGAAGATATCAATTATAGTTCCAATTATGAAATCAAACAAAGATGCCAAGGAATACAAAACCTATCGACCAAATGATCTCACCAGCATACTTTGCCTGATCAACTGTTCTACTTCTGACAATCAATAATAGATTCTTTCCAGGAAAAACCGCCAAGAAAGACATCTGCCGTATTCCTGGATATGACCTCAGCTTTTGATCGAGTGTGGAGGGAGAAATTACTTGAAAGGCTGCACAACATCGGAGTAAGAGGAAAACCCTTAATCTGGATTGCAGAATTCTTAAGGGGAAGAAGGATAAAGGTTCGGGTCAATGGAGAATTTTCCAAGGACCGAAGAACATGGGCTGGTGTAACTCAGGGATCTGTGCTCAGTCCTCTACTCTCTCTGCTATATATTAACGACATCCATCCTTACCTCACTGAAGACACAAAGGTTGCCTGTTATGTAGATGATATAGCGATATGGCACACAAGTAGCAGTATAGAAAAATCAGAAAAATACTGAACACATCAATGAGAGGACTGGAGAAGTGGGCAATGGAACCCCAAATGACCATAAACCCAATAACACCAAACCTATGCGTCTTCTCCACTGACAGGTAAAAAAGGCATAAATATGACCCCAAAATAAGCATAAACAACCAAATAATCGATAAAATTAGAAATCCAAAATACCTAGGTGTGATACTGCAGTCCTGGATCTTTCCAGTTGTTCTCGAGGACCACGCCATCACCATCTCCTCAGCGGCGAAGTACGCGATGTACGTATTCATCGTAGATCGCAAAATGCGTGGTGTCGCTGGAGACCCACTGGCGAATCTCCACCAAACTCTGCAGCGTTGGCAGAGGCACCATATTCATTTTACATAGTGTAAATAAAGCATATTATCTTTTTTAATAGTGCAGACTGTGCACTTTGCATGTATTGACAAGATGTCAATAAAATTATTTTAATTGTCATTGATGAGGAATTGCGATTTACAGAACACATAATTAGCACCTCAAATAGAGCTACCAGAAAACTAAACATTCTTAGATGGCTATGTGGAACAAATTGGGGAGCAAAACCCAGAATTCTCAGAGCAACATATATCACTTAATAAGGCCGATAATGGAATAAGCAACACTCGTCTGGGCTCTCCCTCAAGCTCATCACTAAAGGGAAAACTAGACAGCGTTCAAGCAAAAGCGGCCAAAATAATCACTGGTGTTGTTTCATCCACGAACAATGTGAAAATTCTGAGAGAATGTGGTCTAGACCTACTCGCTCGAAAGCAGAAGACAAAATGAAAACAATAAAATTCACCAATCGCTTAAAAAGTAAAGAAACCTAACACATATCCCATATAACCTATTTAAACTGGACACAAAAAGAAATACTCAAAAGATCATCAACACTTCAGTACAACAACAATATTTGAAAGGGCATAAATATGAAACACAATGACTTTCAAATTCAAGAAGAACCAATATTTCCTACTCCAGTGCCATAAAATGTAATCATCAATCTTAACTTGAATGAACCCTGCACAAAAAAAAGTGAACAAAACATACCTAAAAAGAATCGATCAGAGAAATTATTTGTTGTTGTTGTTTCTTATCCCCCCCCCCCTTGTGTAAAGTTTACACGAATTCCATGAGTTCATGCTCCTCGAGCTGTTTTATGATAAGCAGCGGTCTCTCCCAAAGGTCCTGTTCAGTACATCTAATACAAGCCAAAATGTGTTCCGGAGCTGCAGTTGCCAAGCTACATTTTGAGAAAGTGGGGTCGATTTTGTTGTTATTTTCTATCTTCAATGGCTTGAGAAGGCCTATTCTAAATCTTGTAAGTGTCGTTTGATGCTTTCTATTTCTGATGTTCGGAGCTCCTCCTGGGTCCACTCCACTCTACCAACTTTGCTGTAGGGAAAGAAGTATTCCCACCCTCACCATTCACCCTTGAGGATAGGGGAGTGGAGAGGCGTCTCTGCGTGTTTGCCTTACGTCGGAGTGCCACTGGCTGATGGCTGGTGAAGATGTAAGCTGGCCATCAGCCCTTTGTTAGCTGGCGCGAGGCGCACGAGTCTTGGGTCTTCGCTCTGTGTGTGCGCCATTGGGAGCGTCCTTGCCGTGCGCGAAAATTGCTCCAGGGGTGTCTCTGTCTGCTGAAAACCCAAGGGGTGCACACAGTAGTACCACCCTCCCGCCTTCGCGTCGGTTCCCCGCGTAAACCTCAGAACCTCAGAGGTCCTTGATTCGTCGGCAGATTCAGGGAGTACTGTGACCAAAGGGTTTGAGGGCCAAAGGGGAGGAGAGTCCTACTGGAGCGTAGGACGGGTTTAACTGAGTCCGAACGAGAGGGCTCGGTCAGCAACCTTGCCATGAACTCTCGGAGACGCCTGTAGGTTTGATTGGTCGACCCTATGGAGCCAGACCATAATGGCGGGCGCGAGGGGCCAAACAATGGCCGCTCGGAGCATGGAGAATGCATCATTTCCTTTTGGCTGGTAGACCTGGATGTCAGCATTGGGTGTGCTATCGCATGCTCCGGTTTATGGACCGAAAGGTCTGGGTGGCCACTGCTCCTAGGATGTACCAACTGTGCTGGGCCCGGGGCCCTAGTTATGACCGCATGGAGAGTGGGTAGGACTATGTGCCTGGCATCTGCAGCCCTCGGCACCCGACTCGCGGGTAGAATCGATCTGTACCTGGCTGCCTGAAAGGGGCTAAATCATCACGACAGACCATTATGGAACTCAGTGGAAGAGTTAGCGATGCTAATAGGGGTCTGTGACAGGAGTGACGTCCAGTTGCAGATAAGGCAAAGTAGGGAGGCTTGACGGCTACCTACATATGCTGATCAGCACCTTCCCGTGGTGCGTCCTGAGCTCGTTTCTAACAAGAACGTGGCCAACGCTGACAGCTCGTCTGACAAGTCTGGAAAGACGGATATACTCAGTTCAGCCTTGCGTGATAAGGTGGCGTTCTGGTGTCATTATAATAAAGGTCACCCCCCCCCCCCCCAATAATGCCAATACAAAATATAAGGATTGACATTACCAATGAGGCTCAGGTAGCGCCTGAGAAGGGGTGGGAGGCAGATCCCTCTTGCCGTGGAGTGATCGACCTAGTCAGAGCTGATGGGCCAGCTCGACATATTGGGTCTAGTAACTTCTCATGCATCCCTCTTGAAAAAACCCCTGAAGACAAGGATAAGCCCGAGGACGCTCAAATTCCCTCGGGCTCCGAGCGTATGCCCAATAATACCTCGTTGGATATTTCTAATAATTCCCCTGCCGCGCCCACTTATGGCCCAGGGAAGTCCCATATGGAAACAGGCACCCTCCGCACAGCGAGAGTCGACACGACTCGAGAGGATAGGCAGGGTGCCCACTTGAGCCCGCGAAAAGCGACGCGTCCGCCTGAGGATTTGAGCTCAGGTGCCTTCCGCACAGCTAGCTCTGGATACCCAGAGCGAGAGGATAAGAAGGATCGTCCATCCCCCCTTTGTCTGAGGCGAGAATCGGCTCAATAGTCGAGGAGTCGGGGGCTGCGATGGATGTCACCAAGTAGGGATACCTCAATGAACTGAATGAAATGAATGAGTTTCTAAATCAGGCATTGACACCCCAGAAGAAGGGCGCGGAGATTAAGGAGCTTGCCGAGGCGTTCCAGGACTCCCTAGACACCATACGTCGAGGGAGGAAGATTGGAAATGTTCACCCGGACATCCTCGAGCAATGCTTCGATAAGCTCCTCCAGAAACATAGGTCGGCTCTTGAAGAGCTCGAGCTCCTGCGGGTGGAGAAGCGGAACCTGGAGGAAAAGATTCTCAGTCCGACCACCCTGCAGTATGGCATAGAGAAGGGAGTGGCAGCTGCTCTTTTAGAGTCGTTGAAACTAGTTGAGGTCGAGGTATGTCCTCCCAATGACGCTTACCCAGTCCTCCCTAGGCGAGAGACGCCTCGAAACGTGAAGACGCAGGAGCCCTCAAGGGCAAGGGCCGGGAGTTACTGCCCCGAAGTAGAGGGAGACCCGGTCCAAATACCAACTAGAGACGAGAAAGCTGTTCCGCCATCTCCCCCAAAACAACCTGTTCACACTAGAAACAGCGATATGGCGGAAAAGAAGAGAAAGAAGAAGAAAAGGGTTAAGAAGTCTTCAGCAAAAGAGGAAGAAAGTAGGACTGAGGTGACAGCCGGGTCAAAAGAGGGCCTACCGAGATCGACGCCTACAGAGGAGGTGAAAGAACCTCCTCTCCCAAAAAAGATCAGGGCTAAAGAGGTTAAGGATCCTCCAAAGGCGGCCAAGACTACCAAGCCAGAACCCCCAAAGGTCAAGGGCCCCCCTAGATGGAAGGAGGACCTGAACCTGGTAGTTGAGTGGAGTGAGGATGCGGGGTCCGGGTTAATGCTCGCGGTGCTGAAAAGCATCGCTGGTAGCATTCCTAGGCACCTCTATGACCTCAAAATGATTCGGGGTGGGAGAGCTGTGGCTCTCATATTGATGAACCCCGATGAAAAGAAACTGGCCGTGGAGGCTATAGAGAGGGAGCCTGCACTGAGGCTAGGAGGCCTCAAGAGGGCCAGGAGGGAGCTGATTCTCTTGGGTGTCAACTCTGACATCAAAGAGGAGACGCTAAGAGAAATGGTGGTGCTCCAAAATTCGGGGTGTGGGGACTTCTTAGAAGGATACATGAGATTGTATCCAAAGAGTACAAGGAGGCCCTACGCAACGAATTGGGTCATTTCGGGCCTAAAGAAGACCACCATTAAATCCTTCCTTGGCAAGAAGAGGTTGAAGATATGTGCCAGGATGGTACCTATCAGGGTGAATGAGGTAGTGTCAACTTGCTTCAGGTGCCTCAGACCCGGTCATATCGCAAGGACCTGCGAACATCCTAAGAGGTGTGGGAGGTGCGAGGGCGTGCACTCCCAAGAACAAGGATGCGATATGAAACCGGGTTGTTGGCTCTGTTTAGAGGACAACAAGAGGTACGGCAGGAAATATGACTCTAAACATCGCCCCCGGATTACGCAGTGCTCGGTGAAGACCTGGTACGTGAACGGGAGGCGATGGTAGAGGGGCCAAACAAGGAGGTGTGGAGGTTCGTGCAGCTAAATTGCGCTCGTTCGAGGAGGAGCTCCGAGGAGCTAGACCGGATCATTAAAAGTGATCGCCCTCATGTTATCCTGGTGCAGGAGATGTACCTGGAGGATGATGGGAGGATGGGTCTAGATACTCGTTACAGTTTTTTCTCTAGCGAGTGCAACAAAGCCGCCTTACTGGTCCGGGGAGATCTTCCTTGTTTGTGTTGTGGGTCCTGGTAAGAGGCGGCGGCTGTACAGATCGAGGCGGCGGATTTAAAACTGATCTGCCTCTCTACGTACATACCACCTCAGGACAACGACCTTGGTAAGCTGGACTTCCTAAATGATTTTTTGGTTGGAAAGGAAGGGCACGAGATCGTGATTGGCGGGGATTTTAACGCGCGAACCCAGCTGTTCGGGGACAGGGAGGAAAATTCTAAAGGAAAGGCGCTGGTCGATCTTTTTATTGGTCAGAGTCTGGAGATTTGGAACGTCTATGGTGAATTGACGTTTGCCACGGCAAGAACGAGCAGGATGCGGCGTTTGGGGTGGGAAACGGACCCCACGGACGTAAGCGACCACAAACTCATCAGGTTTGAGGCCAGTTGTGAAGTGGAACCGCAATCAGTGGAGAGAGTTCCTCGTTACAGCGTCAGGGGGCCTAACCTTGAAAGATTCAGACGCCGGTTTGCTTGCACACTTGGGGGTAGATTGGCTGGAGCAGTTGACAGAATTTCTATTAATAGCATGGTCAATGAGCTCCACCAGGAATTAACCAACACGTGAAAAACCTTGGGGCCTGGATCTAGAAAGGTTACCGCATTTAAAAGGCTTAAACAGCCTTGGTGGACCGAGAAGCTGGAGATCGAGAGGAAGAGAGTCAGGGCCATGAGGAAGCTATTCCAGAATAGTACGGGCGAAGTGAGAGTTAGGAGAAGAATAGATTTACAGAAGGTCTTAGCAGGGTACAAGAGACACGCCAAAAGGGCGAAGAGGAAACACTGGAGGGAGCAGTGAAAAACCGTACTGGAGATTAATCCATACGGTATCCCTTACAGGGCTGTCTCTGGGAAGATAAGGTGCTCCACTAACTTGAAGATACTTGAAGTGGAAGATGGGTTCAAGACTCAGGACCTGAAGGATACCCTGGACCTCATCTTGGATCGGAACTTCGGAAACGAGGAAACAGAGGACGAGATCTCTCTGACCACTTGTGGTTTGGGTGATCCGCCCTTTTCTGAGAATGAGGTGAAACGGGCGGCTTTCAAGTTCCCCACCAGGAGATTTCCTGTTCCCGACGAGATCGATAACACGGTCGTGAAAGCCCTGGTGAGGATGCACCCATCGCTTCTTGCCAGGTTATTCAATAGGTGCCTGGACACTGGTACTTTTCCTGAGGCATGGAAGGTTGCCCGAGTAGTGCTTCTCGAAAAGTCTGGTAGAAAGGATAATTCTCCTAATGATTATCGTCCGCTTTCTTTACTAGTGTGTCTAGGTAAGGTCCTGGATAGCCTACTAGCTCAGCGCCTGAAGCACTGGCTAGAGAGTAATGAGCTCCTTTTCTCTTTCCAACATGGTTTTAGGGAATAAAAATTCATAACCACAGTTCTAAACGAGGTGTAAGAGGGGGTTGAGATGGGCTTAAATGAGGGTGCTTGGGTTCTTCTCGTGGCCCTGGACATTGATGGCGCGTTCAACTCCATGAGCTGGAACAAGCTGATGAGAAATTTGATGAACATGGGTTGTCCAGATAATTTGTGCAGTTTGGTTCGTGACTTCCTGAGGGATAGACAGATTAGCCTCATTTTTGGTGGGCGGAAGTTGGAAAGAAACTGTGCTAGGGGTTGCTCCCAGGGCTCTTGCTGCGGACCTATTCTGTGGAATATCCTGGTAAACACCGTTTACCAGTTGGAACTACCTGAGGGAGCCAGGCTGGTTCTCTATGCCGACGACCAGTTCCTCATCATTGAGGCTGCTTCGAGAGCGAAGGCTGAGAAGTGTGTTGAAACTTCTCTCAAAATTCTCTCGAACTAGGCCCATGACTCTGGCCTTAAGTTCAATGTCTCCAAAACCAAAACTAACTAGGGACATAAGAACTTAAAGGAAAGAGATCAAATGGGAACACAAGCCGGCTATACGGTTGGAAGGACGGAGGTAGCGTTGGTCAATAGGATGACCTTCCTGGGGGTAGTCATTGATAACAAGATGGGTTGGCAATACCAGGCGGAGGAGATGGTGGCGAGAGGTAGGGAGGCGTTGTGCAGGCCTGTCCTGGTTGGCTCTCAACAGGGGGGGGGGGGGGAGAAAGGAGGGTACTATTTTTAGGAACCTCTACCTCTCCTGTGTCGAGCCAATCCTGTTATATGCTTCCAGGGCTTCGTGGCGCCGAAACAGGGACCAGAAGGTGGCGACAACTCTAAAATATTGCAGAGGACAGCGGCACTCAGAATCACAGGGGATATCGCACTACCAGCAGTGAGGCCTTATTGGTCCTCGCTGGACTTATTCCCCTTGGATTGAAACTAGAGGAGACCATCAGACAGAAGATCTGGGAGAACAGGGAAGATACCCTGGGACTTGAAGCGGGTGCCCTGGAATGGAAGAAGGACCCAAGGAAGCCTCCGCAGTGGTTGCCAAAGTGGAATTGGAGTCCTAGAGGGCCTACAGGGATTGGCACGGAGGTTTTCACTGATAGGAGTAAGTCTGGAACCAATACTGGAGCTGGGGTAGTGATTTTCACTAATGGAGAGCTGATCTTCCAAGAAAGCTTAACACTCAGAGTGGACGAATTGGTATTTTCAGCCGAGCTGGTTGCGATCAGGGAAGCCCTCAGAGTGTGTGTCGAGAAGAACTTCACCCCAGACCGCCTCTATTCAGATTGTATGTCGGCCCTCGTCGCCATCAATCTGGAGAAAGGGCAACTCGCGCATCAAATAATACAGGAACTGGAGATGATGACGCGGGCTCTGGAGCTCCATTGGGTTAGGGGACACAGCCTCATCAAAGGTAATGAGTTCGCAGACAGGCTCGCTAAGGCAGGATGCTTTAGAGGTAGATTAGTGAGGACCCCAGTGACCAAGAAAGAAGTGTATAGGAGGATCAGGGGGCACGTCCAGGACATATGAAGAGTCCAGGAACAGTGTGAAGGGGAGAGATGTATTCAATTGGGTAGCAACACCCAAGTACCTGTGTAAGGTAATGTCCCACAAACTCATTAGGGTAGTTCGAGGCATGGGCCCTTTCCAAGTAGTCTCCACAGATTTAAAATTAAGAGCAATCCTGATTGCGTCTGTGGAAAAAGGGATGTGGATGTACGCCACTACGTCTTGGATTGTCCAAGGGTAGTGGGTGTGCAGGAAGAGAGAAGGAGGGCGAGGTGCGCGATCGAGAGTAGGGCTGCTGAAAAATCACAGCAGATTCTTGAGAAAGCCCACGACGTCGCAGCTGAGCTTTTTCTCAGCCGTGAGTGAACAGAGTCGACCGGTGGCCGCCTTCCCGCGGTCCCCGCTGGACACAGAAGTTAGTTTCCTATTTTGCTGTGACAAAAGGCCACCGGTATATAAATCCTTCCAGACACGTTGTCTGGGAGGTGGTTTTTCCAGGTACAATGTCCAAGACTAGCTTGGCCTATGAGTTGAACAGGATAGTAGCGAAGGGCATGCCTGCTTGTAGACCGAAAGGTCTGGGTGGCCATCTGCTTTTAGGGTGTACCAACTGTGCTTAGGTGGGATCCTCCAGTTCTTGCTTATTTTTGTTTTGGCTATTGTTTCTATTTCTTTAAAAGTAAGTTTATTTTTTGGTAGCAAGGGTTCTTTTGTGCCTTTTTTCGCTAGCGCATCAGCAGCTTCATTGCCTTCAATGCTAACATGTAAGGATATCCATTGAAGGCTAATTTTTGAGGTTTTTGAGAGTTTTTGGAGATAACCAATTATGTTCCTGCTTAATTTGTCTCTAAGTTTCCCTGTGTGACTCAAGTGTTGTATGGCACTTCTACTATCAGTAAGAATCCATATATCGTGATGTTTAGTGTTTCTAATGGATTTTAAGGCTTCATAGATGGCTATAAGTTCTGATCTGAAGACTGAGCAAAAATCTGGGTTTCTTCTGTTTATTTTCTCAATGCCATTTGTGGTTTTAATGAGAGAGCCACTTCCAGTGTGTCCCAACTCGTCTCTGCTACCACCGGTATAGATAGTTATTGCATTTTTAGGAATTTTATTAATTATTTCTAATGATAATTGTTTTAAGTATTCTGGATTTTGGTATTGTTTGTTGGTTGGTTCATTTAAAGTGGCATTAAAAATAACATTTTTTTAGTAGTTCGCATAGAGGTATTTTTCTGCTAAATATTTTTTTCCACTTTATATTTTAAAAATCCATTTCTTTTGGCCAGGTGGATAGGGCCTTCTTTTTTGAGTCTTATATTGGATTACCAATTAAGTATGTAATTGGAAGTTCTGTGTTTGTTTCCATAACTCTTGATTTTGTTTATATATTATGGCAGATTGTAGCTTCTTCTATCCTTTAAGGGCATAATGTCTGCCTCGTAAAGTACAATAACATTAGGGCAGGTATTTCGAAGACCTGTAATAATTCTAGCTGCACTTAGTTGTATATTTTGCAATGTTTTTAGATTGTTTCAGATGCTGTACCATAGATTTGATATTCATATTCCAAGATAGGTTTCATTAGAAATGTGTACGTTAATTTTAGTGTTTTTTCTTCAGCTCCCCACTCTCTTCCAGAATTATATTTCAAGATTTTTAGTCGGTCTCTTCCTTTTCTAACAACTCCTTCAATATGTTTACTGGAGTTAATTTCTGGATCCAGGGTGTAGTCGAGATATTTAGGATGTTTATTATATTGCAATTGTTGTTCTTTCAGAAAGAATTTTGGTCTTATTTTGTATAGTTTCTTATCGGTAGTAAAAATACAGGTTTCAGATTTTTGGGGGTTAAATTTTAATTTGTGTTTATTAGCAAATTTTTCTAGGTGGAGAAGAGTCTTGTTCAAATCTCTTTCAGCTTTTTTCCAGTTAGTGTTGCTGCTCCATAGAATAATGTCATCAGCGAAAAGTCCAATATTGGTTTTATGTGAAATTTTTTCTTCTATGCCTGCAATAAATAGGATGAAGAGATTTAGGCTAAGGACTGATCCTTGTGGTAATTCTTGATACAATTTGAAAGTTTTAGATAGAGTGCCATTATATTTGACCCTGATGTATCTATTTTCAAGGAAATAATTTATCCAAGTGATAGCCTTTTCATCAATTTTGAAATGTTTGTATAATTTTGTGATTAACTTGTTTTTCCATACCTTATCAAAAGCTTGTGTAAGGTCTGAAAAAGCAGCTATGGTGTGGTTAATTGGTTTTCTGTTTTGTTCATCTTTTACCTTTTGTGTGAAAAAAAAAAAAGAGTTGGTCTATTGTCCCATGTCCTTTCCAAAATCCATATTGTTCTTCTGGTAAGAGATTTCTTGTGTCGGGATGGTACTTGAGTCGTCTGAGTATAAATTTTTCCAATAATACTTGTGAGGGAGATAGGTCGGTATTTTTTGGGTCATCAGCAGATTTGTCAAGTTTTTTAATGGGAATTATTGTTGCAGTTTTCCAGTGTTGAGGCAATTTTCCAGTTTTCCAGGAGTTATTAAAAATATGAAGAAGTCTTTCTTTGCCAATTTTGCCCAAGTTTGATATCATTTGGCCATGGATTCCATCTGGCCCAGGAGTCTTGTTTAGGTCAGTGTTTTCTAATGCATAAGCTAGCTCTTTCATATTGATTTTTTTCATGGAAAAATATTATGAGTGCTGGTGACATTTTTACAGTCATGAATAATCTTTCGGGGCTTTTTTCAACTTTCTTATCTTTTATTTCAAATTTGATTTTACTACTTATTTGATATGAAATACCTAAAAGATTGGCAGCATTTTTGTCATTAGTTGCTGAGGTACCATCTGTATTCTTAATCTTTTTTTTTTTTCAGTTTGTAACTGGGTTCTGTCAATTTGTTCGCCAAATGCCAAATTTTTGTATTTGGGTTTTTGGGTTCAGGTTTTCACAAGTTTGTTTCCATTTTTCCCTTTTCACATTTACGTATAATCTTTTTATTTTTGCATTCACAATGTTCAGTTAGGTTCTACAATTTGTTTGGTTTTGGGTGCACTTTTTTGTAGTTCACTTATTTTAGTTATAAGTGTTTGAATATTTTTTGCCTGGTGTGTATAATTTGAAATCCATTTCTTAATATTACCTCTTGGTATTGAAACTTTGGCTGCTTTAATAATGGTGTTTTTGAAAGATATCCAATTAGCCTTTTTGAAGTTCCAGAATTTTTCTTAATTGAGCTGGTTTTGGTATTTGTGCTAATTTCTATCAAATTAGACAAATGATCACTTCCAATACTTTTTAATATTTGCCCTTTGCATCTGTGGAAAATGTCAGGATAGTAAAAACTTATATCAAGTGCTTGTTCAGTATTATAGCTGTAGAATTGATGGGTAGGATTCCCATCATTTAAGCACATGAAGGCATTGTCGTTAAATATGTTTGATAGTTGTTTGCCTCTTGGGTTTGGCGTGGAACATCCCCATAGTTGATGTTTGGCATTAAGGTCACCTACAATAATAGTGTTGTCTATAAGAAATTGAGCCATTTTTCCATCGTCAATAAGTTTATTGTTTGGAGGGTGATATATATTGTATATGTTGATGGCTTTGTTCTGATTGAGGTAGACTTTGATACCTTGGGCTTCGAGATCTGATGTGTTTGGAATATTAACGGCTATGTCCTCATAGTACATTTTCTTGATTAAAAATGCTAGGCCACCCCCGTTAACAGCATATAAAGATAGATCTTCAGATCTTACCCTGAGTAATGGAGGGGCCGGAATTAACATAATACTGCAAGATGGAACGCACATCAAAATCAAAGGAGGAGCAGGACAGATTTCGTCAAACTTCACTTGTGAACTGACAGCTATCTGGAAATCCCTTGATGTATGCATTAACCAACCATCCCTGCATCAAGCAGAAGGAATTTTAATATACAGCGACTTCATATCCGCTCAAGAAGCAATTCAGAAGGGCAATACTAAAATCACACAGAAAATACACTCGTTACTTATCCAACTGGAACCATTGGATAAGAACTGCATTCTTCAATCGATTCCTGCCCATGTTGGGATCGGGGGTAATTAAATGGCTTTTGAATTGGCAAAGGAAGCCAGAAAGTTGAGCCAAAGGAAAGAACAATGTCATTTTTTGACGCTGATGCTTCGTCAAAATACATGATAGTTAAACAAAAAATAAGAAAAGATCAAAATGCGATATAAACTCTGAGAGAAAATGATAAAAACTATAACAAGACTTAGAACAAAACGCTATAAAGGAATGACAATACATCCAGATGGTACAAGAACCTATAGGACATGCAACAACTGTCCTGGTGTGGAACTAACACCTACCCACATATTCTCATTCCCAGCAATGGCCGCAGCCTTGCAGAAATTTGACATAGACCCAGAGCAGCAGCTTTACACACCCAAGATAGTGGACATTGCTACTGCTGTGATGGAGATGCATGGAGACATCTGAGGCCCTTTATTGGATACACAACAACAACGGCATTCCAGAGTAAAATAAATTATCAGAGATAGAAACATATTTTTCAAATGAATTAAAATAAATATAATCGACACTGAGAGAGAGTTGAATTAAAAAAATCATAAATTTATTATCTTCGGAAACAAACCGTATCTAAATATCATTTTTTGCTACATGTTTTAATTTGCATTTACCTATTTAACATATCTCTGATTGTATTTAAAAATCGTCAACCAATTCTTTTACTTTTGGCGAAGTGGTGTTTTATTAATTTGTTATTTTATATTATTTGGGTTCTTTCCTGGTATTCAAAAAGTAAAAGTACATGTCGATCAGTTATATTTTTCTATTTATCAAACAATTTGGCCGCTGAATCTCTGATTCTGGTAGAGCGCCATCTGGCGAATAAAATTGTAACTAAAATCAATTTCGAATTTTTCATTATTTGCCATAAAATATCCCATTGCATTCTGAACACAATGGTGTTTACCGTATTGCTCTAGCGCAAATATTCGCGGAGTTATTAATTATTAAAATAGTGCGGGACTTTTGGATCACCCTGTATATACGAGGGTATATCGTATATATATGTTCCCAGCTTCGCCCGGTTTTTACCAATTCACCTATATATAGATTTATAAACGTATATATATATTATTATATGCGTTTAAATATATTTTTGAAACACATAATTTTTTTGAAAACATTTATTAAATTTTAAATAAGGTATTTTCTTTGAATATATTTTAATATTGAAATGCCAAGTTTTTTTTTTTACAACGCCATTGGAATATTATGTTACTAAATCCTCAAATTAAATATTAAATTTATTATAAATGGAACACATTTTAGCATTTTTACAATTTATAAATGTAATTTCACCAGATGCCGCGAAAAGCGCTTCTTGCGAGTGAAAGTAGAAAATTTACAAATAAAATTGCAACGAATATTCACTTCAAATCAAATTCAAACCAGAAACCTTCCCAGTAGTATAGTAAATATAACTTCCTAAAGTTTCACGGCGATTGGATAATCTTAACTATTAAAAACATTCATCGTATAAACAAACTAAGTGTAAAATTATTAACCAATCAAATTCATTTATCGTAGCGACCAGTGCTGGACCAAGCGGTAAAAGGCTGGAACTAACGCTTTTTGGTTTTACATTTTAAAAAAATGCTCATTAACCTTTTTTTTTTTTTTCAATAGCTTATATGTTAAACGAAATCTTCAGCTATCTACATGCAAAATTTCATAATGATTGATTCTGTAGATTTTGCGCAACGAGATAACAAACATCGATTTTGGATTTCATTTTTATAGATATAAAGGAAGAGGATAAAGAATATAATGTAACGAAAATTATTATCATAATATTCTGTGTGTTCTGGAATATTCGTTAGGCAAACTTTCACTCGGATAAAACCCGGGCGTAGCCGGGTACACATCGGCTTGTATATATATATATTAAGAAAAAAGCATCTCCATATCGTGCAACTGAAAGTTGCTGATGGCTTGCGCCATCTATCGGAATAAATATCAACTATTTCCGTTGATTTTTAATTATTCCAGAATTGGCCAAATACCCATTCTTGATTAATCAAGAAAAGCTAACCACGGACGCGTTTCGGGCTGTTGGCCCTCATCAGCGTGGTGCAAGCTGTACCTCAACGACCAAAAAATTGGTCATTAAGGCATCCTGAAAAATCATGAAACGGGTAGTTAAGGTCAGAAACGAAACGCCGAAACGCGTCCGTGGTTAGCTTTTCTTGATTAATCAATAATGGGTATTTGGCCAATTCTGGAATAATTAAAAATCAACGGGAATAGTTGATATTTATTCCGATAGATGGCGCAAGCCATCAGCAACTTTCAGTTGCACGATAAGGAGATGCCTTTTTCTTAATTTATGCACCTTATCCCAGTACAGTATCACATTTGTACTATTTTTCATATATATATATATGTTGTGATGTATTTATCCCGTCGGATGACTTTGGTGTGGTTGGTTAGATACAGTCGTGGTGGCCACAATGGTCAGAGTGGTTTCAGGCGTGAATGAATTGCACAAAAGGACGAGACATGTTGTATGTCCTGAGAGACGCCGGTTAAGCCAGGTCTGTCTATTCTCGTGTCCGATAGGGACTGGTCTATTTCTGAGCAAGAGGGGGCACATCAGGAAATCCGACTATGTTTTTCGGACCGACGGTGTAATCGAAACCTTTCTCCTGTCTGGCGCCGGCTGTCACTCAATCTAATTTTATTATTTCGTTTTGTATTACATGATGCCCAAACTGGAGAATTGGATTGTATCTACAGTTTTGATTGTTACATTATATCTATATTGAAATATATTACAACATATATGTAGATGAAATTTTGCCGGGAAGAAATTTATCTATAAAAGTCACCTCTTCCGGCAAAATAGAAGCTATAACTAAGCGCCAACTTTGACCGTCTCCTCAAAACAGTGGACTCGGACAAAGCCACGACACCAGCTTTGGTAAAATGAGAAGCATCACCTAGAGACCGTGATTTCGGGCTAATGGCCTTCGTTAGTCTAGGACGGATTTTATTTCATGAAATCCACAAGAAACCAAATGAAATTTTCACAATCTGCCAAAGATGTGTTTAGCTGATAAAGTGGCTAGACCACATCTATGGTAAAAAATATAGATGGAAATTTTGAAGGGAGGAAATTGTTAACGTTTAGCGTTTATTTTGCTGAGAGATGCGACCTAAAAAAAAAGTTCAATTCCCTCCAGCTAAACACCTCTTTGACAGATTGTGGATATTTCATTTGATCACTTGTGGTTCTCATGTAATAAAGTCCGCCCTAGACCTTTAGGCCCATAGTCTTTAGGTGGACGCTTCTCAGTTTGCCAAAGCTGGTGTCATGGCTTTGTCACTGACTGGAGTTCGCTATTTTGCCGAGACGGTCAATAGATGGCGCTACGTTTTAGCGTTTGTTTTCCCGGGAGAGGCGCCCTTCATATATATAGGGGGAAATGGGTTTGGCAAATATTAAGGAACAAGCCTAAATCAACGTTTAAGTTGAATTTCATTCCGCTAGATGGCACTCGGCCATCTGAAATGCTCATGTGAGCGGTCAGGTTATGCCCCTTTTGTTTTATATAGATGGAAATTTTGCCGGGAGGATAATGATCTATGAAAATAAAATATTTTAAAATGAACGTCGCCTCTTTAGCGCCTATTTTGACACATAATAAATATTTTAAAATAAAGTTTATTGTACATACAGCAGTCTGTCAGTTTTTAAATTAAAATTCCTATATAAATATCTTTCTAAAATTATGAAATACAATTTGAGAAAAATAAAAGAATAGATGTGTGTGGTTTGCAGTATATATAATATCTGAATCTTTAATCAAAAATGTTAAGTTTTAAGATAATACACAAGATAATACTTGTGTGTATATATAGAATATCTAATTTTCCTAAAATGTATTCATGATTATTTGTTTGTATTTATCAGTTTTTACATAAGATCGTGAATTTGACTCTGTTCTCATAGTAATTTCGAGATAGGCTAACGCATATTTTTCAAAATGATTTTTTTATTTATGTGCTTATATTTTAAAAAATTATATTGCACAATGGTAGGGTTTGGTTCATTCAGTGACCTTGGTCAGTTTGGTTAGCAGATTTCTACAAATTTTATTCGAAATATATTTCGCCTTTGTATTTGAATGGTGGAATGTAATTTTTAAACGTAACGTTCTATTTAAGAAGATAAATATTCATTCTTAGAGAACCTTTATCAATGTAGCTTTTAGTTCAGGATCAAAACTTATGTCAATATATGTATATGATTGAGTTTTTTAAATAAGAATTTCAAATAAAATATTGTAATATGAATAATCACCTCCTCACTGAATTACAAACTAATCAAAGGGCCAAGATCTCAGGGTAAAGTTGGGGAAGATGGATGGACTCCAGATGCGGGGGGATGGCCTATGTGTGGGGGAACAAGCGCCAGGACGGTAATTCCAGTGTAGAGGAGAACAGACAGTCTGGGCATCGGCAATGCGAGAAGAAGCGGCAAGTTGTCTCCGCGAGTGTGGCCATGTGGATGATCCTGGAAGAAGGTACCAGAGAAGCTTTCCCGACCTGGACGGGAGCCGGCTGTTGGCGAGGAAGATCCTTCTGGTGGCAGACATTGGAGGCAAGTGTATCTGATACTTAATTCTACAAGGTTACTTGTACTAGCAGCTGCTGGTAATAAAGTGTGTCGTGATAAACTGTATCTACATAAAACCCCCCTTGCTATTTAGAAGCCTTGTACGCAAACAACGACGGCTGAAAAGCGTTGTAAGAAAATTGTGAGTGACTCATAAATGGTGAACCTTAACAGCAGTTTCCCTAATTAATTTTACCTACCTCTATCATTGTATTGGCTTGAAGAAAACATTTGGAGGTAATATCTTGGTATATTTACATAATCGATGTACACATATGTATTATAAGGCGCGCCATTGTCAGCCTTTAAAAACTGGCGAAACTATAGATTTTCGGCAATTTGTTGGAGAGAATTTATGGTGAAGGCATTCAGTTGAATAATGGACATAAGCTTTGTGAATTATTGCTGAAGAGAAATTCAGTGAGCAATATTTAAATTAATTCATATAGGCCCAAAGCTTATATGCATACCTTTACTAAGATATTCATCCAAATTTTGACTATATAAAACAGGACAACCCAATACAATAGTATCGCGGTCTGGTGAATTAAACTAGCGAAATAACTGGTAGAGTTTACCATTGATGAGTCGGACCTATATTCCAATATTTTTAATTTCAGTTTAGACAGTGTATAAAATTGTTTCATTTGTAAGGTTTTCTATTTTTAAATACGTATTTCTTATATAGAGTTATATAGGGGAGAATATAGATGTATAATATATCAAATGGAATATATAATAGAAAATGTATATATGTGATATCTTGGGAACTCTGGGACCAGTGTTACCTGATGCTAGACGAACCTCAATGTCAACTCTACCGTGCAGTCGTGGTGGAAGGCGACACAGCTGGGCCAAAGGTGAAATAAACAAACAGATTCCACTAAGAAGCGTCTGAACGTCAAGAAGGAATGGGACGAGGAGATTTCTGGCAGGAAAGGGTTTAGTTACCTCATTAGAAGCGGACTGGGACTGAAACAAAGGACTCACTAAGGACTAACTAACTGAGGCTTGAGGCCTCCTTTTTATAGCTTCAGGGTCCAGGCAGGTCACTGCCCTTTTCTGACGTAAACAGGGGGGGGGGGAGTTACATCATCCAGGAGGGACACGACCTCGTAAAAATTGGACTAGGCTCGCTAGGCCTGCTTTCCTATTCTCACCCAGGCCTGATTAGTTTTAACCTTAATTTTCTCCTGTTATTCACCATTCCTTCTATCTGTACAGTTGCTATACTTTATTAGATTCTTACGCGGTACAGATTGATGTTATTTGAGGCTTTCTATTTGCAGTAAATAACAAGTTATATACAGTTACGTGGTGAAACATGTGGTGGTAGATATCTGGATTATTTACAACAATTCCATGGTCTTAAATCATCACAGATGGCCTAGGATGTGAGAGGGTTCATATGGAGGGATTTAAGAGAGCGGAATAGGAAGGCTGTTATTAAGGAATTAATTTTTAAAAATTAATTGAAATGAGTTGGTATATAACATGGAGTTGATTTCTGTAAATCCATAAGAGATAATAAAGTATAAACAACTAATACTAAACATAAAAGTAAAACAAAAATAGGAATAAAAGATTTAATAGAGAACATATAATGATGATAGGTAAAAATATAAATGATTGAATGGGTAAATCAAGATCTCTTCGTGATGGGCTTAGAAAGGGTTGTGGGGTTAGTTGTGATTAGGTTGAGGCAATGTCACCTTGACTCAAGTCCCAAACCATTTAATGTGCACGGCGCGGAAAACCTAGGCCATGTTTCACATGTAAATTTAAGGACCGAATAAAGTTACAGTACCACAATCGAATAGTAAGAAAAGGGTGATTGTTATGGGTTTTATTAATTAGTCGTTAAGACGTACGCATGCAGGATAAATGAGGGCGAAGATCAGTGACCAGAAATCAAAGTTTTAAATGGAGTCGTCAGGGGCTAAGCGAGAAAAAGAGTAAAATAAAAAGATGTGCCAGCGTGTGGCATGAGAGTGCCCTGGAATATATTTTAAAAAAATACAATTTGCACGTATCCAAGCCAGAAGTTGGGATAGGTAAATCTGGGGTACGGTGTGTCAATATTGTTAATTACGAAATCAAAGTAGGTCAAGTCTAGCCTGCGAAGGAGTTAAAAGTTCCTGCGGAAAAGGGTTAGTATTTATTAAGAAGTAACCTTTAAAGTGGTTGATTAAGAGGTTATTGAAGATTGCCCTGTTTTAGATCATGATTTTTAGTTCTATTATAAAAAAATATATAATTGAGATATGAAATTGCGAAATTAAGGCTTTGCATATAGCGTTAAAGGATTTGTAAAATCGAAAATAGAATTGCGAAGTTAAATGCAAAGTAATCCTTAAAAAGAAAGTAAAAATAGTGATGACATAATACAAAGATTAACACACTATAGCAGTATATAAGGGGTAATAGAAATTGAAAATATTAAATGAAAATTAAAAATGAGCAATAATATTCCCGATAGCATTGAACATGGTAGCGGAAGATGAAACAATGTAAATAACATCGAATTTATAAAGTGAGAGAAAATATAAAATGACAAATGCAAATTAGTGATATAAACATGAAAACATAAACTTGAGATTATTAGATATGAAAAATAAAATGTAAAGTTGATTATAAAATAGAGTCATAAAGCAAAAGTAAAAAACAATTTGGTAAAGAGGAAAAGTAACCAATATAAAATGACAATATTCTAAACTGATTGGTTGACGTAAATAAAACAATTATAAGAGCTAGATAATGATTATATAAAGGATATTAAAATGAAAATTTAAAAAAAAAATGTTCAACGAGAAAGAAGAGCAAGTAAAATTATATATAGAAGTTTGTATATCGGGAAAGAATGGAAAGTAGTAGGCCAAATGTATGTTCCTGTTTTTTAGGATGGGTGGAGAGAGCTTTAAATTGTCCTTGGTTGCGATATCTTTGGTCTTGTTGGCATAAGTTGTTCTAACTTATAGAATTTGTTTTATGTTTGACGCGGCTCGTGGATCACATTGTTTCCAACTGTGAAACTCACTGAGTCCTAATCTTGTCGATTTTTTGTTCCCTGCGCCACGTTTAGGTGAAAACGTGATTCTTCCTAAAGCGGCATTTATATTGTGTGTGCAGGACACACGGCGATCTATTCTAACCGGTCAAAGGTTGTTTTTTTTGTTTTGTTTTGTTTGTTTTTTAACATATGTGGGTGTGTGTGATTTTTGTAGGTAAAATGTTGTCCTTGGTTCTAAGTGTCGTTGTTAAGTGGACAAGTTAATCGAGGGCGATAATTCATAAGTAATTAGCGCTGTTAAGTTAATGAGAGCGACGATATAGCTGCGGAGAAAGGTGAACAGCTATGGTAAGCTGGCTCTGAGGTTGGTTGAGGGACAGAGAATCTAGACCTGGTGACTTGGTTTTGGGTTATTAATGAAATAATGGATATTTTAATTAATTAGGGATCAGTAGGCGGGATTAGTTATTGAATTAGTTATTCTGTTAGTGGACTGATTTGTTGGTAAATGTAAAATAACGTGTTAGGCAAGTTATTTGTAGCTACATGGGATATCGGAGTAGATTAATTGGTTAGGGATTAGAACGGTATATAGTAAGAGGTACGCACTAATATTTGATTTAATAGATGGCGAAAAATTCATTAGAGTGACATGCGGCAGTAGCGAGGGGTCGTGACAAGAAAATGTCGGCTGTTTGTCTTTCCAGCTCGAGTCAAGCGGAAGAAGGGGGGGGGGGCGGAGATATTTTTATTGTATCCCAGAAGTGGAGGGGGGTGGCTATCTGGGTCAGAGGCTCCTTGCGGGGATAGCTTGCTTCCTTCCAATTTATTGGAAGATCTCTGCAGTAAGGTGTAGAAAAGGGGCTGAGCAAGTCGGGGGTATAAGACGGGATTTCTGAGCGTCAAATATCGTGGGACATAAATAGTTAAATTCTGCTAAGTGTACATCAGGTGCTATGCGAGGTGTTTGAATTAGTAGCGGGTGCGCGAGGAATAGGATGTTTTCTGTATAGTATTTAAGTTTGTTCACATGAACTGTATCATCTTCTTTATTTAGGGGTCGACTGGGTCTGTTAATTCGGACTACGTTCGGAGATAGTATTTCTATAATTGTAAACGGACCTGTGAAGTATGGTGCCAGTTTTCCCGTATCGGGATGTTTATAATTTTTTTACGAGGACTAGGTCACCAATCTCGAAATGCGGGGTTTGATGACCTTTATCATATCTTTGTTTGTCCCTTTCATGCTTAAGCTGTGTTCTGCTGAAGGCAAGTTGCCTAGCTTTCTGTACTTCGGGGAACATGTTGTAATGGTTTTTTAGTTCTGGTGGGATGCTATTAAACATCAAAAAGATCGGTGGGAAACCTGTGACGGTGTGCGGGGATTGATTATAAATTTTGACGACTTGCTTAATTAATTTGGTCCAGGATATCTTCGGGTTTTCGAGATATAGTAACTTTAGCTTTCCAGTGATTGTGGCGTTCAATCGTTCTATCAATCCGTTAGCTTGCGGATTGTTACTGGTGGTAAGTAGTGGTTGTATACCGCGAGATAGCAGAAATTTGCGGAATTTTTCGGAGGTGAATGCGGGCGCTCTATCCGAAAGTAGGCGTTTTGGAGACCCTTGTTGTAGTACCTTTTTAGGGTTTGGATGTACGTTAAGGTACTGGTAGATTTCGTTGGGAATGCCCAAGCGTATCTGGTCAAGTGATCCACTATAACATGGATATACGTCTTGGAGTGTCCGTATTTCGAAAATCCGGATATTGTATCTATTGATATTAAATCGAATGGTTGTTGTGTTTCGAGGTTGTTGCGGACTTAGTAAAAATGTTATTCAGTGATATCAGATTAGAATTGAGTGAATGTGCGACTTTCGACGTGGACACGCTTTGAGGTGAGATGTGTCACAGGCGTGAAGGCGTCTTTGTCCTGAAAAGTGAAAGAGTTTTGTGGTGTGGCGCTGTGACACGAAGCGAAAAATGGTGAATGAAAAGGTGTCACATGAAGTCGTTGTTTGGTAGAAAATCTAACCTGTTTCACCATAAATAACAAATTTACTAAAGTCATGAGTGCTGGTTGTACGAACATATATCAAGAATTTTTATATTGTTAGTGGATATGGCACGTTTAATGTGAATTTTTTTGTGGTTAAGTGGGGCGACGTTATGGAGCTTGTGTGGCTCGAAATTGGATTTGGGTGTTAAGTCGCGCACTAAAAATTGTTGCCAATTGGAGAAAGTGATGTGAGAGGGTGTTGTTTATTTTGTTGAGAGAGATTTGATGATGATTAAATATGCATGTAAAAGGAAGGTACGAGGGAGTGTAGCTATGTTGGAATTTAACGATTGGAATAGTTTTGGAAGGCTGTGACTTAGGTTACTTCTGTCCAAAGCTATGAAATAAAAGGACATAGGGGCGTTGAAAATAGTATTAGCAACATTACAATGAGACCAAATAAGAGCGTTGGAGTTCACCACCTTCCAGGAGGGGAAGCTTTAGTAAATGGGACAGTTGTATTAACCTGTCCATGGGACACGTGTTGCTTGCACGAGGTGAATTGGTACAATGTAGTTGGTAGGGGTACATTATCTTGATACAGGAGTAGCTGAGGACAGTTTATAATTAGTAGAAATCTTTTTAGGGAGTTAAGGGATAATATGCCAAAAGGCAAGGGTGTATCTATGATATGGAATTTTAGGTTCTGCGTTATGTTACCTATTTTTAAGTTTAAAATATATAACCTATGGTGAAAATATTGTTAGCTATGGCGTTAATAGTTAAGTTAAATGGGTGGACAGGTATTTTCTTTTGCAAACTGGTTTCTATTATTTTAAAAGTATTCCGACTAATTATATCGATAGATGCTCCTGTATCAAGTAGTAGAGGTAGGTTTACATTATTGGACAGTTCAGCTCGAACGAGCAATTGTTCAACGAATATTATGTGAGGAGGAACCTACTGTTGTGCTGTCTTGTGGGTCGGGACAGGCCTGGTTTGGTGCCGTGGTTGGAGGATCCCTGGGACAGTTAGGGTTCACTGCTTGAGCTGGGCTCGTGGTTTAGAGATGGTTGGGGGAGCAGGTAACATACGCTCGCGCGTTGGTAACTAGGAGGGGTGCTTGCAGGAGGTTTGGTGGCTTTCTCAGTCTTGTAGTGTATTGTAGTTGGGCCCGATCTGCTTGAGCGTCGTAGTTGGTGAAGAATCTCTACGCCTCGTAGAAACCATCGTAGCGCGGTAGCTCCACATCTCGCGATAGTCCGGTCGCCGCGGACAGCTGATGCAGCGTCCTGGTCAAACTCACCAGGACATCTGATACCACCGGCGGGGGCGTGGCGTCTTCCTGGCTGGGGGCGACTTCCTGCGTCCTACCGAGGGTGTTTTCCATCTTTGGAAAAGTGGTGTTTTCGCCACTTTCATATTCAGGATCGGACTCCATGTGCTCCTTTGAATCCTCCTCTCTTCCCTGTCCCATCTTTCTGTACAGACAGTGGTTTACTTGCTTACTTGTACCTTGGCGTCCACAATCCTGTCGGCTCTTCGGACGAGGGAGTCTGTGATATCTTTGGACCTCAGGGACCAGTGTTACCTGAGGCTAGACGAACCTCGATGTCAACTCTACCGTGCAGTCGTGGTGGAAGGCGACACAGCTGGGCCAAAGTTGAAATAAACAAACAGATTCCACTAAGAAGCGTCTGAACGTCAAGAAGGAATGGGACGAGGAGATTTCTGGCAGGAAAGGGTTTAGTTACCTCTATAGAAGCGGACTGGGACTGAAACAAAGGACTGACTAAGGACTAACTAACTGAGGCTTGGGGCCTCCTTTTTATAGCTTCAGGGTCCAGGCAGGTCACTGCCCTTTTCTGACGTAAACAGGGGGGGGGCAAGTTACATCATCCAGGAGGGTCACGACCTCGTAAAAATTGGACTGGGCTCGCTAGGCCTGCTTTCCTATTCTCACCTAGGCCTGATTAGTTTTAACCTTAATTTTCTCCTGGTATTCTCCATTCCTTCTATCTGTACAGTTGCTATACTTTATTAGATTCTCACGCGGTACTGATTGATGTTATTTGAGGCTTTCTATTTGCAGTAAATAACAAGTTATATACAGTTACATGGTGAAACATGTGGTGGTAGATATCTGGATTATTTACAACAATTCCATGGTCTTAAATCATCACATATATAGAAAATATAATAGAAGAGCAACTTTTACGCAGCGTGAAGGTTTTTTTTTACAAGTTTGAAGATATTTCAATTTTTTAACCAATTTATGCTCCATTTTGTATATTATAAATCGTAGCTACTAATAAGATTGGTAGACTGAAACTTTGATATTCAGATTGGATTTGTTCGCTATTTTTCAAAGCTGGTTTTGTGGTCAAAGTGCCTATCTGATAATTTGCATTGTGCAAATATGTCTCCTGTTTCTGGAGTAAATCCCCCATTGTTGTGAATCCTCCTTTTCTAGCCTGCTCCGTTGCTAGACTAAATCTCTCCATTGTTGGGAATTCTCCACTGCCAGCCCACTCCATTGCTAGAGTAAATCTCCCATTGTTGTGAATCCTCCTTTCCTAGCCTTCTCCGTGGCTGGAGTAAATAGCTCCATTGTTGGGAATTCTCCACTGTTAGCCTTCTCAGTGGCTGGAGTAAATCCCCCATTGTTGGTAATCCTCCTTTTCTAGCCTGCTCCGTTGCTAGACCAAACCTCATTTGAATGTAATTCTACTGTCCTATATAAGCTTATGTCTATAGTTTTATTGAAAACCATTTCTGAGATTTCATCCTTCAGTGCTGTGTATATAAGCAGAATCGTCTAATACAGTATTAGAGCTCTGAGAAGCGGTCTGGTGGATTAAATTGGCGAAACCGCTGGGAGGGTTCACCACTGATGAGCCAAGCCCTCCCAATATATTTTTCTTCGCAGTAAGGGCAGTAGAAGTTTTTATTATGTATAAAAGAAACATTCGTGCTTTTAAATCCTTTCATTTTATAAACCTCTCCATTGTTGGGAATTCTCCACTGTCAGCCTTCTCCGTTGCTAGAGTAAATCTCCCATTGTTGTGAATCCTCCTTTCCTAACCTTCTCCGTGGCTGGAGTAAATCCCTCTATTTTTGGGAAACTTCCTTTGTTAGCCTTTTCTGTTGCTGGAGTAAATCTCCCTATTGTTGTGAATCCTCCTTTGTCAACTTTCTCCATAACTGGAGTAAATCCCCCATTGTTCTGTGTCAGCTTTCTTCGATACTTAGGATTAAAACATACCATATCTCATCTGATATTCATGTTTATTTTTTATAATGGTGATATTCAGAACGCTTATATATCAACACTTCTGAATTAAAAATATATCGTTTATATTATCATTGTGATAATTTGATAGTACACGCTAAGTATATGTCAAAAATAAAACCTACATTGTTAGATACTTTCGCCGGCCACGTCCATTGAGTGGGAGTATGCGTCGCGTATTGCCATAAATATTGTTTCTGATCTGTTAAAAAGTCTAAGAGACGAATTCGGACTATAGGTGAGTAGTTCAATTATTTTATGCTGAACAAGCTCCTCTCCGGAGTGACCATTGCCCAGGGAGGTGTACTGCCCAACATCCAGGCCGTTCTCCTGCCCAAGAAGACCGAGAAGAAGTAATTTCATCCCATAAATCTTCTTTAAAAAGGCCCTTTTCGCAGGCGTAGAAGTATTTTTTTAAATGCAATTTTTCATTTACTTTTAACGGAAATTAGCGGGTGAAGAGAGCTTCTTATTCATAAAGAATGTTAGATTGAGTAAAAATAACTTTTAAAAATACGTTTTGATCAGAAAGGACGTATTGTCGAAAGAATATACTGTGATACGCGTTGTTCACGACGAGAAAGAAAATGATGCGATGAACCTCAAGCAACATCTGTAGCGTTCGAAGAAGTTTGGGTGGAAGGGATACATCCAACTACGCAGTGAGGTAATGTCAGATGCACAATTACCCTCGTGTACTATCTCTTTTATTATCTTGATTACACGACTAAGTATAAAAAACACACATAAATAAACCGTAATTGGTGTGCTAGAACAAAAATAGCGCCCAAACAATGTGACATATCAGGAAAATGCCAAGTATAAATGGTAAGACAGACGTCATACATCGCTGAGGTCAACATGGAAGTGGCCAGAGCGGCCGTTGTCTGGATGGTTCTGATGTTTCTGGGCTCCAATACGGAGGCCCTGCCGCAGTCTGGCAGAGGGGGCGGCTTTGGAGGCCTAGGGGGTGTTCTGAGGGGCGGGGTAGGCCTTAACGTAGGCCTGTCTGGACAGGCAGGGGGCGGAATCTTTGGGGGAGGAGGTGGAGGACTGAGTGGTGGGGGTGAGTCCAATAGATCGTCTCGTCAGTCCAGAAGACGAGGGTCCCGAAGACGTCAAAACTGACACTTGAACGCCCCTATCTGCTGATCACCAAGGCCTTTTCAAAGGTAAGTCTCTTTGTTATAGCCGTTTTCTACGAAGAATAACCAACCGGTATCTTTTAAATAAAGATAGTAGATCAATGGGGGAAACTTTCTTGGTGTATTAGACGCAAGCTTTTGAGCATGTTGTTATTCTATTGGCTAAGTGATGTAACACGTGATATCACTTCAGCCAGTAGTAGAGAATCGTGTTTGAAGTCTTGTGTCTTTTCCAACAATAAAAAGACACGCCTCGCCCAACTCGACCTCCTGTCTTTATTTAGAGCCATTTCTAATCATTATTCCTTACTCTTATTGACACTTTGACAAATCAAAATATTTTATCGACAATTAGGCAATGGTTACATAAATAGTAAAAGAGAAAAAAATGTTACTCTTGAACCAAAGCTCGTATTTTTAATCAAGTTTAAGTAATATTGGAAAGAGAGAGAGAGAGAGAGTCTCTTTATAATATCCTCAAACGTTTATACCACATATGGTTTTCTTTCTGGTCATTGATTTATTTATCAGTGATAAATATTGATTTCTCTCGTTCTACCTCCTAAACCGCTGCCATTGTATCACACAATTGAGTGTTAAAGTTTGATATGAGTAAAACCTTAATCTATATTTATTTTACTCGGTAAAACTATCAAATGTTCACTTCTACAAGATATATAGAATAATTTCGTAACTATGAGACAACTATGTATATAATAGGATTGCATTTTCTAGATTTATTTAATTACACTACTACACAAAATCTGTGAAAGTTTTCTTCCTATTAAATAAACAAATCATTTTCTGGGATAAATGTTTGTGTTGATTAACGTGTGGTATTATTTTTATTCGCTAAATGTCTCAAGTCATGGGCATACAGCATTTTGCTTATGATATTCATCTTTTGGAGGAAAAGTGATGACATCAAATTTATTACTATATAAATAAATAATCTAAAGAGATAGGGCAAACGATGAAACAATATTATACACATATGTAAATATGTTACTTATCTATGTCCTTATAGTTAGATTGTGAAATAATTTCAAAGGACCTAAAACGATATATCAATCAAAATATTTACAAAAATTTCTTTATTCAATAAAAATGGCAAGCTTTCAAGTGTTAGCTCATCATCAGGCCAATTGTTTCGCAAATTCCTACAATATAGAGATGTAGGAGGTATTTACATATTTACACTTGAAAAAGTTTAACAAATTCTCTGAGAAATACTTTAAATATATATATATATATAATACTTTAAAAAATATATATTTAAAGTATTTCTCAGAGAATGTGTTAAACTTTTTCAAGAGTAAATATGTAAAAATACCTCCGACACCTCTATATATATCGTAGGAATTTGCGAAACAATTGGCCTGATGATGAACTAACGCTTGAAAGCTTGCCATTTTTATTGAATAAAGAAACTTTTTGCAATTATTTCGATTGATATATCGTTTCATGTCCTTATAGATAAATATTTAGCAAACTTCTTACCAATCACAAATAAATTTTCACTTTGGAATCTAATTTCTTTTCCTTTCTATTTTCCAATTTCTCAGGGGAATTGATTTTAAATATATAATGGAAAGTCTTAACAAAATATTATGTATGCGAAACAACATTTTACTTTGGTTCATTAAACATTGTTTTTGAAGGTTCAGAAATATTACACACACACACAAAGCCTTTATTAAGACGTTAGTCTTATACAGATTCTCCGTACAAGGTGCAATAACAGGAAAAGAGCAGCACAGGAAACCAGTAGTTCCGCAACTATATACAATTATTAGTAATAAGGAAAAGTAAGATTTAATATGAAAGGTCGACGCCATCGCCTCAAGTCTTCAATTCCATAAGCGCGGAGCAGAAATAGGGACTAAGTTATTTAGTTCGCCTTAAATATAGCATCCAGACACAAAAAGGAGGTTTACTCCAGCACAGCCATCCCTATCACCAGCTTCGCAATCTCATCGTCGACCAACACGATGGCCCCTCGATGTTTCGTCATCATTCTGAGGTGTAAGAACAATAGCTTCCAAGTTCTCTTTTCTCCCTCTTTACACCTACTGCCTTGTAAAAATTATATAGGGCCTGAGCAACTAGTCTACTTGTTTGGGCAATGGTTAACATCGTTTGGATTGACCTAAGTTGGCTGGTGTCTACCGTTGAGAAGAATGTCCTTCTCTCCTCGCTAATATCTTGGCATTCATAGATATAATGAGATAGTTCAGTTTCCATATTTTCTTTGCAGAGATCACAAATCTTATCACCCTCGCTGAAAATTTTTGTATGGTTTTCCTTGAAAAACGAATATAGTATTCTCTGTTGTGCGATATAGCGTTTTACTGGGAATGGAAAGTTGCTAAGTAAATAGTTTTCAATTCGGAATGAACTGTGTAAATACTTATAGTGAGGGTAGAATTTAGAATTCTCTATTTTTGCCTGGTCACTTTGAATAGATTGTTCTATTGCAATTTTAGTTATTAATGGTATTTCTTGCCGGATAATCCTTGCATCGTTGCAGTTAATTAACCAAGAAAATCCTGTTAAGTTGAGTATGTTGGCCAAACTTTCCGCAAGTCCAATATATATATTTCTATTTCTTGATATCTCATATAGTTGAGCTAAGCATATATGGGGGAGTCGGCTGCTGTTCATTTTTAGAATTCTAAGCCAGAACCCGAGTGTAAGTTTCAGCACCGTAACTCCCAGTGACGTTCTTCCGCACTCCATACGTAGAATAAAACCAGGAGTATATCTGGGTAAATTTAAAAGTCTCCGTAAAAAATTGTCTAGTACCCTGTCAACCAAGGTTTTTTGGTTGTTTGCCCAAATTGTAGCTGCGTAGAGCAAGGTTCACAGAGTCATTGAGTCTAGGAGCTTGAGTGAAGATCTGATAGAGTTGATTATTGTTTTAGTCGATATTGCCCAGACCGCATTAATAGCATTTAGCGCCTTGTTTTTAAAATGCTTTGCCGCCTGTTGAGTTGAGTTTGACGCTGTCAGCTGGTTACCCAGATACGTGTATTTAGATGTTATAGTGAGAGGCAATTGTCCCCAGAACCAAACATACGATCTGGCCTTTCGACCTCCATTTCTAAACACCATAACCTTTGATTTGCTCTGGTTCAGCGTTAAAAAATTATCTTCGAAGTATTTTCTGAGTACATTGATATTTTTTTTTGTAAATTTATCTTGGATTCTCCGAGAAGTACGATGTCGTCTGCGAACAGAAGGAGATGTATATTTCCATAATTCGGTAAATAAATACTTGGCAAATCAGCGTCATCGTACAGAGAAACCAAGTCGTTTAGAAAAAGGATAAATAGATAAGGTGACAGAGGGGTTCACCTTGTAGAACACCAGCTTGTATTTTTCTAAATTCTGTAAGTTATCCGTTCCATCTTATTGTTGCTGACATTTGATTATAATAGCTTTGTATAAGGCTGATAAATCGGGTACTTAAACCGTAAACTGTCAACTTCTTCCAAAGCAGGGAGTGTGGTACTGTATCAAAGGCCTTTTGACATCTACGAAGAAGGCATATAACTTCCTCCTTTTGCGGCTCAGCGTCATCTATATCAGTGAGGTAAGGGTAAAAATATGGTCTTGACAGGAATATCCACTTCTGAAGCCCGCTTGGTTTTCCGCTAAGATTCCCCTTTTTTCAATCCAATTATTCAATCTTGTATTTAATATGGATGTAAAGAGCTTTGATAAATTGGATACCAATGATATTCCTCTATAGTTTGATGGTATATTTGGGTCACCATTTTTGAAAATAGGATGAATAATTGTTCTAGTCCACACTGATGGAACCGAGGATGTCGTCAATATTTTGTTATATATATTTGTTAATAGAATCAAATATTCGTCAGGTAAAACTTTGATTGCTTCATTTGGTATGTTATCCAGTCCCGTTGCTTTATCCTTCCCCAGATTGGATATTTCCGTGGTGACCTCCATAAGCGAAATTTCAGCATTCAGTTCCGGGTCCATATATGTTAGCGCCGGTGATATATACGCGTCCATTATAGGTGGGGAAGCCAGCAGTCTTCGATAAAAATCCTCCCAATCACACATCGAGATATTGCCTTTAATTGTGGTTCTTTGCTTAAAATATTTTATCTTACAAAATTGAGAAGCGTTTCTAGCATTACAGAGGACATGCTGTATATCATCAAAGTATTGGTTCTTTTTAAGTTTAATTAATGATAAATATTCTTTCTTGCTTGTGATAAACAAATCTTTGTTAACTACATTATTTTGTAATAAATACAGTTTGAGACTTTCTTTCATTTTTTTCTTAGCCGTATAATATTCCTCATCGTACCACGGTTTAGACCTCAAACCACCAGATATTTACTCACGTCTCATCCCTGCTCTTGACATTGCCGTTTGAATTTCAATTGTAAGCCTTTCGACTTGTGAGTTTAATGTGGAGCCCGTCGGTGGTAAAATGGCTAAATCTCTCAAGTTGCCTTCAAAGGATATAGCCTTGTCTGCAACCCAGGAATACTTTGTTCCAGGACAAAACTTCTTAGAATCTTTTGACTTCATGTTATTTAAGCCCTTGAGTTTTAATACAAGTGGTAGGTGATCCGAATATGGCATGCATTCAACACTTAGATCAACAATGAGTTCCAGTAATTCCGGTGAGACAACAGCAAGGTCTATAACTGAGGATCCTTGACTTGAGATAAAAGTAAAGTTTCCATTTCTGTCACTTGTAGATCTACCATTCAGTATAGTGAACAACAAGAGTTTCTGAAAGAGATGATGAGACCGGATCGCTAGAAGCACGGCTGGCAGAAAGCAGAGTCGGGGTATCTAGCAAGTTATGAAAATCTCCAAGGTCACTGATGCGAACATTTAGATCACCCTATAGAACTATCTCAAAACCCTCCTGGATTTTATTCTCAATGTTTATTCTAAATAGTTTTTTAAGATTCTCTAGCTGTGTTTGAATTGGTGGTAAATAGACAAAAATCATACAAACTAGTAGTGAATCTGCAGTTGAAAATAATTTGAAGATTGCTGAAATCCATTGAGATTCCACTTCGACTTTTTCAATTAATGGTTGGATTCTTTTACTAACTCCCATAATAATACCACCTGAACTTCTTCCTCGTTTTAATGTCTTTAAAGCCGGTGAGTGGTAAATTTTGTAGTTCTCAACTGCAAAGTTCAGTGGGTTTTGACACCAGGTTTCAGTCAAAACGAAGATGTCGAACTGTTTGAGATAATCAATGAGAGGAAATACGGAAATCATTCTAAAGAATCCATTTATGTTCCAGTAAATAATTCCAGAAGGCTTGCCATTTGTTGTTAAAGAACTTTTATTTGAACGAAATAAGTGTTAATGCTGCAGCAATTGGTTGGGCCGTGATTCAGTAAGTTCGCTATCGGTGGGTTGCTATATTACGTCCCCGCTGGCGCTAATAACGAGGCCATTAGAAGTATGATAGTTTATGCCACGGACAAATTAACTTATTAGTTCAGAAATATTAAGGAAGTAATAAAAAATAATAACATTAATGGATTCAACGTTTTTTTCTGTTAAGTCTATTATATTTTGCTTTCTTGTCATCACACATCAGATTCCAATAATAAACCGACCCCATATGTTGATTCCAAAGACCATTGTATCGTTGCTCAATGATCTTAATATCTTGGTGTTAACTTTCGCTCTCTGCACCGAGATTATCAGGGAAAAGTTTAAATTTGAATCCATAAAATGCAATTTTAGATTTATTAAGTACCCGAGCTTATAGAATTTCGAAATCATATATTCTCACATAAATCGGTCTTATTATTGTCTGAATGATTTTTGACAACGTCGATGTCAAGCGTTTTTTCACCTTCTTTCAATTTTGTCATATACTTTGCGTTGTTTATTAGTTTACAAATTTGAGATTAGATGAAAATACTTTCCGTTATCTTAGAACAAATATTTTTGGAAATTTTGTTCTCAAATATTGGACGACATCACTATCTTTCTTTAAAGCCTCTGCAAATGTATCATTAAACCTAATTTTATATTTAAAGGGATAGAAGCAGTTTTAGTTTGAGGACAGGCGGTTCATATTTAACATTTTGTTTGCCTGAGCAAAATATACAACCTTTCAGGCCACATTTTGTCATATAATGATTCTTTCGGTATCTGCTCCCCCACTCGCATAAACACAAGGATGCTTTGTGCTTCCCTTTTGCCAGCCCCGTAAAATTCCTTTAATTTTAAGATTCCACACACACAACACAAACACACACACAAACTTTCTAACAATGTGTGGTATAATTAAACAATTCTAAGATTTTCTTAAGAGTCGAATATGTTTCTTTCATTTGGGTTGAATAGACAACAGGTATGGAAGGCAATTCATTACCACATGTAGCAAACAATTTTTCAAACTTCATTCAGAGAAATCAATAGTCTATACTCGGTAGCATTGTAATTAATTTGCAGATTTTGAAAACGCCGTCAATATCATTGCAATACACTAATCCTTGTTATTCAGTAAAAAATGGCAAAAACATTGCTTCATATTACGATAGACAGAGATTTTTTTTTTTTTTTTTTTTTTTGTGGCAAGAGGTTCGTTTGATTTAATCTTGATTCAATAATTTTTGCTGCTTCTTTTAAATGCCTTAGATCCCTATCTTGATCATTTAATGATTACTGGTTGAATAAATGTGGAATGCCACTCTCTCTCATTTGATATAAATTCAGAATCTTCTAATGGACGTTTATCTGCAAATTCTGTACGCTGATCACCCTTTTCGATATAGAATTCTGAACCGTTCTAGGAATCGGTATGGGATTCTCGAGGTCGTGAGGAATAGGTTGCCTAGCTGATGGTATATCAGGAGGATAAAAGTTAGTTTGCTTCTTTTTTCTCTTAAAGCCTGTGATTTTTTTTTTTTTTTTTTTTTGTATATACAGAAATAAAAAATCGTAGTGGTAATTTTTCGGTCCTCAATAAACCATTGGTACACCAAATGGTATACCTTATGATTTCCCTGATTTACATTTCAAAAGCCCTCGATTACACGTTCCTCAGACACTATGGGAGCACCGTTACTTGTCTTTATCACCTAAGGCCACACCAAAATATTCTTTATAGCATTCTCTCATCTTTGGGGTAATACGTTTCCTTTGTTTAGGAATTGTAAAATTTACAAAAATGTAACAGAACATTTTTGGATTAGCATTACATTCACGCCGTATTTATTATTTCTATATATTTATCCATATGCATTGCTAAGCATGAATTTAAAATGGCTACTTTAAAGAACAACAGAAATGAAACTTTTCAAAGCTTCTTCCCTAACAGCATACCAAAATATTTCCGACCAAAGCTTTTTAAAAAGAATTAAAGCGGTGGAAGACTCAAGTTGTTTTTGTGGACATGAGGAACAAACCTCAATACATCTTTTACTAGATTGTCCTGTTTTTCAAGACTACAGAATCGAAAATAATTTAATAGTAACAGTTCTAAGTATTTTTATTTACAGTAAAGAATTGTATATCAAATTCAATACCTTTTTTAGATATATTTTAAATTATATAGCAACAAATATCTTTTAAGAAACTGATAATTTATATTATTTTTATTGTACACTAGCGGACGTACCCGGCTTCGCCCGGGTTTTACCCGAGTAAAGGTTTGTCTAACGAATCTCTCGATAAAGTGAACATTTTTTCCCGGTCCCTTGAAAAATACTCGATAAGTTGAATAAAATCAATATTAATTGGTTCCCTCGGTAATTGGAAGTTAAAGGAATAGTATCTTGCCTTGGAATTGTATCATTATTCTTGTCTCAAATAAATTGCCGTGTCATCCTGAATTTTGTCTTTCCTAATTTTCTACATTACAAAATCATCGTATCATCATGATAATATTTAGAGCAGATTGTTGAATTATAACAGATAAATTAGAATATTTATCTTGATTATTTTAAAGCGAAAAGTTATTTCAAAAATTTTATTTGCTAGAAACCTTCCCAGTACTATACTAAATAACTTCCCAAAGTTTCATGGCGTTCCAATGAGTGGTTTGGTCAGGCATAAAGGACAAACAGACCACACACACACATACATTCATTTTTATATATATAGATATTACCAGACACTTCTTTATTTTGTACACAGGTCTTTTCTCGTTTTTTTCCCTCTCTTTCCCATTGTTAACATCATATGACTATTCAATTCACGGCCTAAAATTATTGTATATATATGTTTTAAAATGTAAAGGCATACATATGACAGCGCAAGTGGCCCTAGGGGGACATAGCGCTTTATATTGAAATAAACTAAAATTATTTATATGTGCATTGCTAAACATGCTCTTGATATAAAATATTGCAATGGTATGCATTTTATCCAAATGAAGATTAAATTTTATGCTTACAGAGTCAATATCCTAAAAATATTTTGATGACAACGATGAAATGAGGTTATTTTTAAAATTTAATATTTCCAAATATATTTTTATAAAAAAAGATCATTTTCGTAAATGAAGATTATATTCATAATCTTCCCGCCAGAAAAAAACTTTCAAATATTTATGGTGTGTGTACAAGTGTAATTTAAGAGAAAGTCATCTCCTGATCGTACAACTAAATGTTGCTGAAGGCAGTCGGAATAAATATCAACTATTCATTCCTTTATTTTTCAGGAATCTTCAAAGACTAGCTTTTTTTTTTTTTTGGTTCGTTGAGATACAGCTTGCAATACGCTGATAAGAGCCACTGGCTGAAACGCGTATGTGGTTAGCTTTTCTTGATTAATCAAGAAAATGTATTTTTTGTCCAATTCTTTTTTTATTTATTTTTTTATTTGACATATCGGACGCGATATCCCAGCTTGAGATACCTGCGCCTAAATACATTTTATCAGCTTATATACAATTCATTTTATATACAATTCAATACATAATAAATAAAATGCAAAGATTATTTCAAATTTATTACGACAGATTACCCAAGACATCAGGAACTTTTAGTTTCACGATCAGGAGATGTCTTTCTCTTAATTCTTAATAAATATTTATCTGCCTATAAGTAGCTGTGTCTGGTATTGAGAGGTTGTAAGGTTTTTTTAGCTGAGTCCGATACAAGAGAAGCTCTTCTCAATCATGTGCCCACAAAATATCTATCTGTACGGACACCATTGTGACTAGAGCCCTCAAAAATATTTTTTATATCCAAAAATAAAAAAAGAAACGTCGTTAAATTTAATTTGACTCCAAGACATGTCTACTTGCTCAATATTTTGAAATCTAATGTACGGAATTTATTAAAGGACAACTATTGTCATAATCAACTCTTCTTGTATCCTTCTTAAAATTACATATTAGAGGAGTTGACATTGAGGGAATTAAGAGATGATGCCAGCAAACGGTACGTGACTGGCCTACCAACAATCTTCATACAATGGAATTGCATCTGTCAGAAGATCGTCAAGTCCCGGCAGGTTATGTCACAGAAATCTGCGGAGTGAGACACGGTGACATTGGATCCAGCCAGCTCTGAACTCACCTCTCTCAACATCTAAGAATGGATGTCACTTTGCACAAATCATAGCTATCTTAGTGACATATTACCCTCAGTACTATCAGGCAGAGTGGCTTTTCTTAGTGTCTTTTTGCAATGACTTGAAGGCCCTGAAATCTTTTCACTCTGTATGTTAAATAATCAAATTGTATAGCAAATAACGATGACGAAAATGATTAAAGATGATATTATTTTATTCTATCGTATGTCAGAAGCTTTATTTTAGCTAATGGTTCATATATGGGCTCGCGCCTAACTATGAAATGAAACTTTAAAGCCTCGTCTTATAGTTAGGCATTAGCTCGCTTGTCATAGGATTCTTTAGTCAAAGAACACCATTCTAAAAGAACCACATCTCTTATTCTTATATTTTCAAAATCTGTTTAGCGATCTATCTTTAACAATCAAATGATTATCATCAACTTAGGGATAGATCGCTAAACAGATTTTGAAAATATAAGAATAAGAGATGTGGTTCTTTTAGTAATGGAGTTCTTTCACTAAAGAATCCTATGACAAGCGAGCTAATGGCTCATCCACGGCTGGCCTAACTATAAGACGAGGCTTTAAAGTTTCATTTCATAGTTGAGCGTGAGCCTATAAATGAACCATCAGCTTAAAAAAATCGCCTCTGACATACGATAGAATAAAAGAAAATCATCTTTAATCATTTTCGTCATCGTTATTTGCTATACAATTTGATTATTTAACATACAGAGTGAAAATATTTCAGGGCTTATAAGTCATTACAAAAAAGACGCCAAGAAAAGCCACTCTGCCTGATAGCACTGAGGGTAATATGTAAATAAGATAGCTATGACTTGTGCAAAGTGACATCCATTCTGAGATGTTGAGAGAGGTGAGTTCAGAGCTGGCTGGATCCAATGTCACCGTGTCTCACTCCGCAGATTTCTGTGACATAACCTGCTGGGACTTGAGATGACGATCTTCTGACAGATGCAATTCCTTTGTATAAAGATTGTTGAAAGGCCAGTCACGCACCGTTTGCTGACGTCATCTCTAATTCCCTCAATGGCAACTCCTCTAATATGTAATTTTAAGATGGATACAAGAAGAGCTTATTATGAAAATAGTTGTCCTTTAATAAATTTCGTACATTAGATTTCAAAATATTAAGCAAGTAGACATGTTTTAGAGTTAAATTAAATTTAAACGAAGTTTATTTTATTTTTATTTTTGTATATAAAAAGTTATTTTTGAGGGCTCTAATCACAATGGTGTCCGTACAGATAGATATTTTGTGGGCACAGGATTGAAAAGAGCTTCTCTTGTATCGAACTAAGCTAAAAAATCTTACAACCTCTCAATACCAGACGCGCAGCTACTTCGCCAGATAAACAATTATCAAGAAATTAGAGAAATATATCTTCTGATCGTGTAACTAAAAATTCCTGATGGCTTGAGTAATCTGTCGGAATATATATGAACTAATCGTTGATTTTTAATTATACCAGAATTTGACAAATACTCTTTCTATTGTTTAAAATCATTGTCAGTTTTTATATTATCATTCAGGAAGGAATGATAGAGTAACCTAAACTGTCGTAACCAGGGATAGGGTTGGAATGACGCAGTGAAGCAATATTTAAAACACACACAAAAGCTTTTATTAAGACATATAGGCTTATACATGGATTTACCACACGCAACCTGTAAATATAAACTTTAAAAAAAGCTATTAACATCAAATGATAATAATGCAAATTATATATATATAGGAAAACTCAATTAAGACAATTAATTCCACACACGAATTTGTACCGTATGGTAAACAACAAATTGCCTCCACTGCCTCCCATTCTTTCGGAAACCCAACCCCACAAAGATCGGGCACCTTGTAAGTGCAAAGTCTTCTACATGTATAGACACATTTGTGGTGTACTTTCAGTATAAGCAGTCGTAATCCTTCCCTTCGTGATTTTCAAATGAGTACCTAAGATTATATGATTCTTGTTAAATTTTACATTTAACCGGAAAAAAAAAAGAACTATTTAGCCATTTTTTTAAATCCATGCAATAGTTCGGTGTGATTGGGAATGTGTTAATGCAGTGATAATGTACATGAAACTAGCGTCAAGAGGGGCGAAAAGTGTTCTATTTTTGTATATTAAAAACAAAAAAGGCATATCTTGACCGCTCACATAAGCATTTTAGATGCCAGGACGCCATTTAGTTGAACAAAAAAAATCAACTTAGCGTTGATTTAGCTTTCTCCGTGATATTTGGCCAACCCATTTTCTTGATAAATAAAAAAAAGCCAAAGCCCTCTGCCATCTAAAATGCTCATATGAGCGGTCAGGATATGCCTATTTTTTTTTTGTTTGTTTTTAATACCAACACTGACCATTTTTCTATTTTTTCTTTTTTTTTTTCACCTTATTGTATATTTATTTATATTCTTATGTTGTATTATCATTTAATAAATTCCTCTTTTTATACATCGTGGAAGAATTTTAACAACTTCTGATAATGGATGTTGAGGACAATCGTGTAACAAGGCGTCTGTGTGTGCAGTGTCTGTGGAGATCTGACCATCCTAACTTGATGTTTTCTATTACCTGAGCCATCATCTCAAGTTCTTCCATGGCTCAACGGAATAAAGCATTCTTCATCTCTTCTCTTAGATTTATATTGCCGTAGAAGATCTATGTGCGAACACTCTCGCTAGAGGACACTCCTATACTAAGGAGAGTTTTCTTTGCTTAAATTACCATTGTTACACATTGGCTGCTTTCTGGTAAGAGAAATTTCTGTCTCTAATGGGCACTTTGGCTTTGTAACTAGACGTTGTTCTTTAGAGATTCTACTGTACCTCTCGTCTCCATTCAACCCGTCTAGGTTGTGTTGAATGAATTTGGCGTTTATCTCCAATATGAAACTTTTCCAACTGTCCAGTTGAAGAAGGAAAGTTCGAACGCATTAAAGAAACTTATTGATAAACGTTTGATCTCGCTTTTGAATAATGCATCGCCATTTTCGCATATAAAAATGTCTCAACTGTAATTATTTTCAAAAAATTTTTTTATTTTCAATTTTTCTTAGCTGTTTCTTGTTCAAAGTTGGAGGATTGCCATATTTTGCTCAACTTTTGAAAAGATAGAAAGAAGAAATTTGTCTCTTTCAGTCACTGTGAAACGAAAATTTATATTTATATTAATAAAATAAAACTATGAATAGTAACGCATATATTTTTGTCTATATATAAAGTTTATATTTGCATAAAAAATCAGAGAATCCTACTCTACATCCTTGACCCAAGATATTATATAATTAGACTGTTATTTAGATAGTATATATATACACAAAACAACACAACACAACAAACAAGAAAACAACAACACTCATGGACTAAACTTAATGAAATAGATTTTTTTTTCAATACAGAGGCAATTTTGTTTACACTTGGTTATCTCGGGCCTTCAATAGAGGTCACTCTATATCAAATATCTTTCAGAGTTATTCTCTGAATACGCTGAAAGGTACAACTTCCTTAAGTTTTGTCTATGAGTGTACGAGGTGAGGAAGGGATCTAAAATAACCGACATCGGCTAGCTCCGCGTGGTGTACTTATAGCACCAGGTTGCGCCGTTAGGAAGATGTCGTAGGACCTCTGCTGAGTCAGCTCGCTAAGTGTCATCGCCCAACAACGACGAGTGTAGTTGCTATGGCAGTTTTGTGTGGATGTCTTGATAAAATGTCTGATTCTCACGGACAACGTTCGGCTAGTAACTCGGCAAGAACGCAGTGTTGGAATGATGCAAACAGATTATAAAAAACATACTCTCTGTAAAAACACAAGTAAATGGATGGTTTTTCTCGGTTTATTAGTGGGAAATGGCCATCAAAGATCAACCATGTTCTGGTTGTCTTTCAACTGCTCGAACCAAAGTTCACATTGACGAAATCCGTAATCTCGTCAATGAAGATGGATGCTGTGCAATTGACGAATTCGAATACCTATTCTTGTCTTCTCTCGGAGAACAATCTAGAGCATTTTGACATCTAATTTGCGAATGCGAACAGTGACAGATAAGTTTGTGCCATAATTCTCACCAAGAATCAAGCGTGTTTAAGCCTGTCGTAAAATGAAGAACGCATTCAAAGGCAATCCAAATTTTTACAACTAAATCATCACAGGCGGTGAGTCATTGTGTTGTGGGTACGAATCATAAAGTAAACAACGGTCAAGTCATAAGTCACTTACCTTGCCTCGTCTAAAGAGCTCATCAGGCGAAATCAAATGCTGATCGTCATTTTTTTTTGCCACAAAGTGGCAACTACTATAGAAAAAGTGCAAAGGACGGCGGCCCTTAGGATCACAGGGGGATACCGTACTACCAGAACAGAGACACTGTTGGTCTTCGCTGGGTTAGTCCACCTGAGGTTGAAACTAGAGTAGGAGGCCATCAGGCAAAACATTTGGGTAGATAGGAAGGACGCCTTGGGGATAGAAGCTGGTGCCCTGGAATGGAAGAGGGACCCGAGGAAACCTCCGCAGTGGATGCCAAAGTGGGGTTGGAATCCTGGAGTGCCAACTGGGATTGATTCTGAGGTCTTCACTGATGGGATTAAATCTGGAACCAGGACTGTAGCTGGGGTAGTGATCTTCACCAATGGTGATCTGGTCTTCCAAGAAAGCTTAACACTCAGAGTGGACGAACTGGTATTTTCAGCCGAGCTGGTTGCGATCAGGGAAGCCTCAGAGTGTGTGCCAAGAAAGACATCAGTCCGTATCGTCTCTATTCAGACTGTATATCGGTCCTGGTCGCCATCCATCTGGAGAAAGGACAGCTCGCGCATCAAGTCGTAGAGGAGTTGGAGAAGATGCAGCGAGCACCGGAACTTCATTGGGTTAGAGCACACAGCCTCATTGAAAGTAATGAGTTCGCGTTTAGGCTTGCGAAGGCAGGATTCCAGAAAGGAAGATCAGTAGAAACCCTAGTGACCAAGAAAGAGGTGTATAGGAGAGCCAGGGGATCCAGGACCTGTGGTTGGACAGATAAAGGAACAGCGCGAGAAGGGGAGGGAGGTATACAATTGGATGAACACGCCCAAGTACCTCTGTAAGGTAATGTCCCACAAACTTATTAGAGTTATATCAGGACATGGACCCTTCCCTAGGAGTCTCCACAGATTTAAAATTAAAAGCAATCCTGATTGCGTCTGTGGAGAAAGGGATGTGGGAGCACGCCACTACGTCTTGGATTATCCAAGAGTGGTGGGTGTGGAAGAGAAGAGAAGGAAGGCAAGATGCGCGATCGAGAGTGAGCTGCGGAGAAATCACAGAAAGCTTCTCGAGAAAGCCCGCGACGTGGCAGCTGAGCTACTTCTCAGCTGTAAGTGAACAGGGTCGACCGGGGAATTGCTGAACACAGTAGATAGTTTTATACTATTTTTCTGTAACTGAAGCCCACCGATATAGAAATCCTTTCAGATGATTTAGTCTTGGAGGTGTTTTTCCCGAGTAACAAATCCGAACCCCAGTTGGATACCGTTACTTGGATAATGAGTAGGATAGCAGCGAAGGGCATGCCGGCTTATGGGCCTAAAGGTCTAGGAGGCCATCTGTTTCTAGGATGTTTCTGGGCCATGTAGAAAAGCCTCAAATGATGCGGTGTATTGTTGGGCGATGTAGAAAAGCCTTTAATTATGCAGTGTGTAGTTGGGTCATGAGGACCTTAAATGATGCGACGTGTTGTTGGGCCATGAAGAAAAGCGGCGGCTCAAAGGATTATTCACCCGTTTCACACATGGAAGAAACATATGGCAAAAACTTTTCATTGCATATTCTTACAAACTTTTATTGAATTGATAAACGCTAAAATATGAAAAAGTTTTGAAAAAAAAAATAATGTTCCATTGTTGTCAATTAGACAATAAGTTTTGAAATCCATCTGTAATAGATACTTATTCCTATGATCAAATCATCCATCCTCTTGTAGGCCTATACACAGACTAAATATAAGAAATACAGAAACCCTAATATACGAGTATTTTTACAATGGCGCTAAACTAAACGAATGGCGAAATCCCCATTTCTTCAATCCAAATTTAAGTTATAAATGGCGATATAATAAAAGAGAAATATTCACATTTCTTCTATAGACTTCTACAAATGAAATGACATCTCCCCTCCAGTCAGTCCATCAAGTCAATCATCAAGTTCGGCGAAAGCATTACGAAATTAAAATTCATCATCATCATTATTCCTGATTGAGACCAATAAATGTTTAATGAGAGAGACGACTATTAATAGACCCCATTGATCCGCCACGTCATTTTTATTATCTCACCATGTAATTGGCTCGCTGTAATGGCACGCGTCCCATTTCTCCACAGCTCCTTTTTCTTACTTCTTCAATTTGACAATTAACATGATTTTATTGACATCTTGTCAATACACATATAAAAGTTCACAGTCTGAACTATTATTTTAAAATAATAATTAGATATATACGACTATATACAAGGAATATATACACGGCACCTCTGCCACCACGGCATAGTTTAGTGGAGAATCGCCAGCGGGTCTCCAGCGACACCACGTATTTCGCGATCTACGAAAAAAAGTAGATCGCATGCTTCGCCGCTGAGGACATGGTGATAGCGTAGTCCTCTTGTAGAGATTTTCATTATTTATTTTGTTCAAATAGAAGATAAATGACGTCAATAGAAGTTCACCACACATAAAAATGGGTAGGAATTTGAAAATTAAATCGATATTTCTCATTAGACACTGCCTTGGTAAATTCAAAACTGCAAATAGATATATTCAAAGCATCTCCTGAAATGTCCACAAGGCTACACAATCTAGTTGAGTAGAAATGTATGACGAGAAACACAAGCAGGGCGATATATTTTAAGAAGCGTCACAAAGAGAATAGAAGGTAAAGATAAATCTTGCCTAAAAGACATTCCCTAGGAACTGTTACTAACCAGCAAGATTTATGACGAAGAAGGTGCTTTATTAAAGCGCGCCTATTATTACCCACACCTTATATATATGTGAGATGGTTGCGTGAGTGTTGGTGTGGCTTGTGGAAAGCCCTCCCCGTCACTCAGTGACTCATCATATCGTCACAAAGGGTCCCCCGATTGCAGCAAAACCGCGACGACTCCCCACGGACAAACTCGCCGCGGCTTATAATTACTTTATAAAATAAAATTATTTATTTAAAGCCAGAAACATATAAAGAGAAAAGAAGTAACGGCCGTTGGGATCAAGCCTTCTTGTTTACGACGCGAGTGGCCAGCAAAAGTCCCGGATGCTCGCGCATGCGTAGTCAGGTTGCCGCTCACGGTTGCCGAGGCCGTCACACTGCCCGTGTGTGTATTTTGCATCAAATGCTAGCATTAGCTATTCAAATTGGACTGATCGTGTTGGGTCTTTGGAAAATACATCGATTTCCCAAGGTCTACATCTGGTAGGAAGCTTTATCTTGCGGTTCCTGACCTTCTTGATGGCTTGTAGTGACTTCTAAAAATGAATTGAAATAAATATTTAGAGCATACATTTATGATTTCAATTAACTTATCTGTAAAAAAATGATTTTTTCTACTTAGTCCTCTAGGCAGTGAAGAAATGTTTTTTCTTTGATTTAGTGACTCTTTGATGAGTTCAAGGGCCAACATTTCAAGAATTTTCTTCTAAAGAGCTTCTAAAGGTGTATTTAATTTTTTGCTTCTTCACCTTTCATGCCTAGTAAATGTGTAATGACATATGCGCTCTTGTCCTTACTGTTTGTGAAGGACAAATTTTGGACCATTTGGTTTTCGAAGCTCTCCCTATATAAAAAGGTGTTTTTGGGATAATTCCCTTATCCCACAAAATTCCCATATCAGAATATATTCCAGTGTCACTTCCTGAAAAATGTTCACTTAGATGATCTTCTTCAATATCACTTTCTACAATAATATCTTTTTGATCAACTAAATATGACCATCTTCCCTCCATTTTATATAGAATTATAGGCTGATAAATATATCAACCTATTATAGTTATTTTTCAAATTATTAATTCGAATTATTTCTCTCTCTAAAAATAATTTATCAAATAAAAAGGCGACAAAAAAAACTTACGTGAGTGCGCGCACCGGGTGATTTTTACCGACAGTGCCAATATATGGAATTTCAGTGGCAGCTTTCAAAATGTGAAACCAAAACTTTAGATTAGATGATGAGTCAGGAAGCTAAACGAAACCACATCTCCGCCAGCCAATTTTTCATTGGTTAATTTTCCACTTGAATGTTGCCATGGGTAATTTTCACCCGGCGCGCGCAATGCCGGGTTAAATAAAAGCATTTTTTATATATGTATAGGGTTATCCACCGACCGTTGCAACTTTTCATCGACTAGGGCTACAAAAGAAAATGTAAATTTTGCCGATTTTGTTTCCTTATAATTAGGAAAGTCTTTTAAAATAAAAAAATATAATGCAGCCACTTAGCTATGATGCTCAGGATTCAAAATATGTATTAAGGTATATATACTATACATTGTTTAGTTTGGTCTTATATCCACAATGTACAAATGAATGTTTTTATATAGCCCATTAAAATCTTTAGTGTAGAAATATATATGTAATAATATAAAGAACTATATCCCCTCACCACACTAGTAGAATACTGTATAAAAAGTGATGTAAATTGCAAAGGACAATACCCATCCACCATTCTTCTAGAATACTGTATAAAAAGTGATGTAATTTGCAAAGGACAATACCCATCCACTATTTTTCCAGTACACTGTATATAGAATAATGTGATTTGTAAGACGCAATCCATCCAACCCTTTATTAATAATGTATGTTTACACAGTGTACCATTTAATTGTAAAAATGTGTGTGGATTAATAAAGATGGCGACCAGAGTAGAGAGAGAGAGAAAAATATATAAATAACCAAATTTCGAAAGTAAATTATGTATATTTATATTATCAAATTATGTGGCTAATATATTGCCTCACATATATTTCGAAATATAAAACTTCAAATTTGAGCGTCTAATATAAATATAAATTGAAAAATTGCTTTTTAAAATAATTTAATTAATGGCCGAGCATGACATTAACGTCGGGCTAATTGCGCTATTTTTCGATTTTTAAATATATTTTTGAGGATAATTGAATAATTCCGGTACAAAATGTAATATGTATACAAAAGATTGGCGTTTAAAATTGAGTATTGAGCTTTAAAAAATAATAAGATATTTAAACATATATATAACAAATATATTCAGAATATAAAGAATATATTTTACAAAAATTCATTTTAACTTTTCGAATTTGTAGATTGTATAGGAAATATATTATAATATTAAAGAATATATTTCCTAAACAATCTACAAATTCGAAAAGTTAAAATGGAATTTTTTTTAATGTTCAATTATTGTTTTTAATGTTTTGTAAGTAAAATGTATATATATATACTATCAATAAATAACACGCATCAAATAAATTTAATGTTTAAAATATCCAATTATTTATATTGATAACATGCGTGACTCGTGAACAGGAGAATCGAGGAGTTAAAAGAATCAAAGAACGAAAAGAATCAGTTCAGAATCAGATCGGGAACTTGCTACCGATTCGATTCCCGAATGAATCGTCTTCCAATCTTCGATTCTTTCGATTCTTTCGATTCTTCGATTCTTTCGATTCTTCGATTCCCGAGAATTGAAAGGAGTGGGAGTCAGAAGAACCGTGATTCTTCTTCGGGAATCGAATCGAAGAGCGCTCTTTCGAATGAGTGAATCAAAAGAATCGATTCTCGATTCACTTGCCCACCTCTACTAGACGTTTGACCCGGCTTCGCCCGAGAATTCCCCCGATTGCAATTTCCTTCATACTGAAAGTACATTAATAATAAATATTAGAAGTGACATAGAATAGCAATACAGAAGTAACACATAAACTACAGGAAAAAAGTGTGTGTGATGGCAAAAATTGTATTATATTAGTGTTTAGGTATTTGATTTAATTAATATAGTTGATATTATAATATATATTTATATTATATATATATATATCTATATATATATATAAATGAATGTATGTGTGTGTGTCTGTCTGTCTGTCCTTTATGCCTGACCAAACCACTCATTGGAACGCCATGAAACTTTGGAAAGTTATTAAGTATAGTACTGGGAAGGTTTCTGAAAAATAATTTCTTGAATATCTTGAATATCCTTAGAGTTATTTGCAGATTTGTAGCTTTAACTCGCAAGCAGCGCCACCTTGCGACGGAGATAGGCTTAGGTCTGCCCCCCTGTCGAGAGAATGTAATCGTCCGGCCGCCGGCCGGATGGACAGTCCAAGTTCCCACAGACCAATCAGAGGGATCAAGAGGTCCTGGCGCGCGGGGGCAGAGTTGGTGACACAGCTGTGCCAAGTAGACAAGAAAAAAACCAGGCGGGTGACCTCCGGGAACTTCGTCCATCTTCCATAAACGACCATGATTTTATTCAACTTATCGAGTATTTTTCAAGGGACCGGTAAAAAATGTTCACTAG